>VZRQ01002908.1:666443-709239 GCA_013397975.1 Machaerirhynchus nigripectus | reverse complement strand
CGGCCGCCGCGTCAGCAGCAGCGGGAGGGCGAGCGCCGGCCCACGCCGGCCCAGCGCCATCGCGGCTCCCACGTGGGGCGGCGGCGCTGCCCGATGACGCCTGAAAGAGGCGCTGGCCCGGTTCTCCCCGCCCCGCGGAGCCACGCGAGGAGGGTGAGTGCGGCGGGCGGTGGCGGTTCCTTCTTTCGCCTTTTTCCACTGCCGGCTGAGAGTTGTCCCCGCGCCGCGACCGTGGGGGCAGACGCGGCCCTGAGGGGCTCTGGCAGGGGCCCCTCGCGCGGGGAAGGAGCCCGTGTGGCGCGGAGATCCCCCGGCGCCGCTCGGCTCCCTCACGGCTGGGCGAGCCCGACCCCGCTGCCGGGCGAGCCCTGTCACACCTGGCGGGGCACCCACTGCCCCTTCCCGGCAAAGGACACGTCTGTGTTTGCGGGTAGGAAATGACACTCCATGGCAGTCCCCCCGGGCTTTCTCTTTCAGGTGGAACAGCAACGGGAATGACGGTGAACACACCGCTGTGTTTTAGAGGAAAGAAGATCCTGGCTCCGATGGTGCGAGTGGGAACACTACCAATGCGTCTGCTTGCTCTGGACTATGGTGCTGATATCGTGTACTGTGAGGTATGGAGGATGAGCAGATGAGGTGGCTTTATCTGATAACATTAAGAAAAGTACAAATGGAATTTTTTTTCACTGTATGACTTGTTCTTTTTACACATAATTTTCGATTTAAAATGAGGAAAGAAAAATCTCTATGTCTTAAGGCGTTTCTCCAAGCAGTTCTCAAGTTATGGCAAATCCGTATTTTAAGGCTGTTCAACAACTTCAAGTAATTTAGACAAAACAACAATTTCTTCAAGTTGTACTTCTCTTTGCATTTGGTGGTGGGGGGGGGTGTTAGTATTTTTCTTTTGCATTTTTTTTAATAGAGCCAGAACTTTGAGGGAACTTTGAAGACTGATCTCATGTCTCATCTGGTTAGTTCTCCTGTGCATCCATATGTATCTACTCACAGCACTTCTGTCCTTGTTTCTTAACCACTTTTTTTAAAGCTGGCTGAAATTGAGGTCTGGGGTCCCCAGCACAAGAAATATGTGGGCTTGTTAGGGTGGATCCAGAGGAGGTCACAGTGATGATCAGAGTGCTGGAGCACCTCTCCTGCAAGCACAGGCTGAGGGAGTTGGGATTGTTCTCTCTGTAGAGGAGAAGGCTCTGAGGAGACCTCGTTGAGCCCTTCCAGTACTTAAAGGGAGCTTTTAAAAAATAAGGGAGAGGAACTTTTTACAAGGACAGGTAGTGATAGGACAAGGGGGAACAGTTTTAAACTAAAGAGAGGAGAGCTTTAGATTAGGTATTAGTAAGAAGTTCTTTAACCAGAGGGTGCTAAGGTACTGGAACAGGTTGCTCAGAGAAATTGGTCTCCCTAGATAATTATTTAATAAAATGGGCAGCTGTTTAGAGCTGACTAGCTGAAACAGTTAAACTCACTGAGATTTATATATTTATCCTTTCTACCCAGGAGCTGATTGACATAAAGATGCTGCAGTGTAAGAGAGTTATAAATGGTAAGTATGGCATTTCTTTTGATAATACCTGCAAGCAGTCTCTTTTCTAGTTAAGAGAAAAAGTAATTATTTCTCCAAAGCATTTTTGTAGCCAGTATAGTGATGTATCAGTACATATAATCTCACTAAATTGTGTCTAGGGACTTATAGTAAGCTTTTGAAGTGCTGCCTTAGACCTGTCTGCTGCTTTATATAGTTTCACACTTTCAGTTTGTTTGGACTGCAGTAGAGACAGTTTCCAATCATGAATCCTTTTAAATGTTAGTTGTTTGTGATACAATAATATACACACCTTTTTAGTCTATTGCAATAAGGAAGCAACACATACAAAATCACAGTGTTTGTCATTCATTTATTAACATGAAGTCCGTGGGCTAGACTTGGAATAACATGGTTGTCCCTGCAAGTTCTTAAGAAGGTGTCTTTGAGACCTGGCCCTGTCTGAGTAGCATAGAAACTGTTGTTTCTAGTGTCCCTGCTGGGAAACAGAAGCTCCCTGCAAACCTCCTCTCTCCTCCTGCCCCTTCCCAAAAATGGTACTGTTCATTCTGGCTGTGAGTCATCACTGGGCTTGTCTTGGTGCTGATGTCCAAGGAAAAGGCTGTGGGGTCATTAGGGAGCACTGTGGGAGGGAAGCAGCAATATGTAAGAAATGTACTGCAAGGACATACAGAAGGTAGGGTGCCATTAGCTCTGCTGTTTGTGGAAGACTTTGATAGCAGTTCATTTATATACAAATTACATAGTCATATGGCTTTTTAAATTTTTACATCTGTGTAGAATTTTTATCTGTTTCTTATTTCATACAGAAGTACTTGAAACAGTGGACTTCGTTGCACCTAATGAAAGAGTTGTTTTCAGAACTTGTGAAAGGGAGAAGCAACGTGTTGTCTTCCAAATGGTAAGAAACGAAGTACTCTTCTAACAACACAGTTAAATGTGGTAGTGCTGGTGACATGTTGATGTCAGTCTAAAGCAGCTCTCTGTATTGCAGACTGTCAGTTTCTTGGTGTTTCAGGGGCAGGTAAAGCCTCACATCAAATGTGCTGTAGAATTCCTAAGCTGTTGGTACAAATCAAGATGCTACATTGTAAGCTCTCCTACAGGTGTTTTCAGAAGAGGTGATTAACATGAACTCTGTGCTCTCTGACAGCAGCTTGTTTTTGTAAATAGGTATCTTAGATATGTTTCCGAACTTGGGGATGCCAAAAATAAATTGTGCTGATGTCTGGTCACATGTTGAAGTTTTCCGCTGTCCTGTAAACAGTCTCACTGGAAAGACGGAAAGAAATGGCATTGTTTAGTATAGATAAGGGAGGATTAATGTCTGCCTTAGCATTGCACAAATGGATTAAAGATACTCTCTCTGCTGAAGAGAAAAAGAGAGTAATTTGCTCTTAGAGACCACTCTGTGTAGGACAAGAGACGATGGGCTTGGAGGAAGAGAGAAGCATGAGTGGGCTGCATTAGATACTGAAAAGACCTTTTTCAGTGGTAATGTAGCCCTGAAATAGGTTGCTTGTAGAGGCTGTAGAATTGTTATTAGTGGAGCTTCTTAAGAACATTAAAGTATCTCCTGCTGAGGGGCTAAGAACTTTTGATATTGCTTTAGGTAAAGAGGGCAGACAGACCTCTGTGGATCCTTTTTTGTGTCACCTCCAATACATGCTTTAGGTAAATGTGTTAAGTATCCAGTGTGCCTCTGAGTGGGTCTCTGTCTATACTAAATGTTCAGAACAAATATGGTTGAACACATATGCAAGTAAGCACCTTTCATTTTATTAATTTGATTATATTTTGTAGTTATAAATCATCTTCTTTTACCAACAGGGTTCAGCAGATGCTGAAAGAGCCCTGGCAGTAGCTAAGCTTGTGTAAGTCATCTTCTCTCACCCCCTTCCCTCCATGGTTTTGTCTGGGGTTTTTTGTACAGAGGCATTATTGTAGAAGACAGTTTTTTATGATTGAGAGGATCAAGGTAGCTATTGATAGAACCAGGAAAAGTTCAGCTGCCTAAATTCTGTACTGGGATTGATGGCTTTCTCCTTGTGCAAGTGTGTCTTTGATCTCTCCAGTATGCATTTCCCTGGGTATTGGACAGCTGCAAGACCAATACACCTGAAAATGTCTCTTACTGTTTGTGGTTTAAAGCCTCCAATAATGTATTGTGCAGAAATGAAAAGTGGCTCTCATAAAGGTGGTTTTAAGCCTACATTTAAATAGATGGAAGTTTCAATAGGACTTGCTGTAGTGATTGTGGTGAATTTAGTGGTGGATATACTTTATATATGATTAGGTATATATAAGGTATTTAAGATGAGTATTTTCAGCTTCTGCCCAGCACTGGTTATTGAAACCTGTGGACAATCTGATCTTCAGACCACCATTAAGATTTATATATTTAACTTAAATAAGTGAGAAGCTAAAGATTCTGAAGTTCAAATAAACTTTACCTTAGGTTCTCATTTAAACCTTAATGATGATGGAACAAATTACCTGGAAAGGTATCTGTTTCTTGATTCTTGTTCTAATATGCTAAAAAATAGTTGAATTTTTTCCTTCTCTTTCAGAGAGAGTGATGTGGCTGGTATTGATATCAACATGGGATGCCCAAAAGAATATTCTACTAAGGCAAGTGGATTTTGATTACCCTAAAATGAGCCTTTTTTGTCTTGGAGGTATGAAGTGTGGAATACGTGGTCTGGTTTTCAAATTCAAGCAGCAAAATTTTGATCCAAAGAAGAATTGAATTTAATTTTTTGTAATAAACGGAACACTCTATAAAGTGTCATGGCCCTAATAGAGTAAAATAATATAGGCTGTTAGAAAATTAAATTCTTAAAGGCTAGATAAAATGAAGCATTTATTTAGGGTTTTTTAATGTTTTTCTGAGGTCATTAATTTGTTGGGTGAGTGAAATAAGTTCTGTGTAGCCTACATAAAAATTGAAATCAAAATTTGTCATCTGAGCAAATAGATGGCAAAAAACAGCCACAACTTAGTAGTGCTGAATTCGGTTATTTGTCGGTTTTAAGTGGGAGGACAGTGGATCAGTTAAAACCTGATATTAATTTTTTTTTGTAGTAAAGCATATGCAGCTCTAAATTAGTCCTGTATCTGTGGCTAAAACAGAGCATTGAAACTGGCTGTGAGGACTATTAAGCCACTTGGTGTAGAGATAAAGGATCAATAAATTGGACCATGGTGCTCTGTTTTGATGTCAAATGCTCCACAGAACCATAATTAAGAACAAAACTTTAAAATATCCATCTTGTACTAGGGTGAAAGATCAAAAGTTCAACTGCTGGTGAATGGTTATTCTCCAACAATAGTTCTGAGTCAAAAAAGTTTGTACAAAAAAGTTGCTGGCCTCTGCATCTATGTACACAGATGAAATAGTACAGGAAGAACAGCTAAAATATACATTGTTCATAATTATGTTAAATGTTCATTATTTCTGTTCAATACAGGCACTTAATTTGTCTTAGTTATTTTTTTAAATGTAGTGCGAGGACAGAAACTACTGACATAAAGACCTCAAATGTAGTGTGTTATGTTAAAACAATAAATCTGTTCAGCTGTCACTTAATGAGGGGAAACTGGATGATTGTATTTGCTAAAAATGGTTTCTTGAAATCCTGTCCTCTCCATAAAGTAATGAGAGCAAGTTGATGCCCTGAATTACTGCTTAATTATTCTGGTACAGATCTAGGAAATGTTGCACCAAAGTGTTCACTAGTGCTCCTGTAGTTTAAATTTTGCCATTTTTTCCTTAATATAACATTGTGCTTTTGTTGTGGTCTGCTTTTAGGCAAAATAATTGAGTTGAAAAATATGTTTGCCTAGTGCATAACAGCTTCTGTCTATTTTCCCAGGGAGGTATGGGAGCAGCACTGCTGTCTGATCCTGACAAAATAGAGTCTGTAAGTATCACCTGGTGGGGTTTGAGCTACCTTGGAAAGAATTGTGCATTGTGCTCTACTGGCAGCAGGAATGTGTTGCATAAACGACAAATTTGTAATAACTAGAGTGGAATGCTCAGTTTAGGACACTGGAATTAAGGTTATAAATAAATATTCTTGATTTAGTTCTCCTTGCTGTTGTCTGGACTGTACAATTGCTACCTTCTTCCTTTTCAGTTTAAAAACTTTCGGTGTGGTGCTGTATTTGCAAGTTTTACATGTCTATGCATGTAATTTGAAATTATCAACGTTCACTGGTCACCTCACATTAAAAGCAGTGTTGAAACTCCAGCAGCAGTTAATTTCTCTCTAAAAATCCAGTTGAAATCAACAACGAAGTGGAAGTAAAAATGTCTTAGACTAGAAATAGGTTTGTGTATCTACTGGATAAAATTGTGTATTCAGTTACAGACTGCATATGTCTGTCTAGCATGTAGGAGTCTTTGTAGAGGAATAGTAAACAGTGTTACATTATTCTAACTTATCTTCAGGAGAGAAAGGAAAAGAGCTTTAGCAATGTCACTGTTGTGATGAGGTTTTTGTCTTTTTTTTTTTCCCCAGATATTGACCACCCTTGTTAAAGGAATTTGTAAACCAGTAACCTGCAAAATCCGCATTTTGCCCTCAGTAAGAACATAAATCGTTGTGCTGAAGTGTTCAGCTGTTATTTCTCTGATTTACTATCAGTTAGAATGTATGGTGTTCTGGTATGTTGGCATTGTAGGCCTGTTGCTGTGAGATAGTGCTTGGAATTACAGTTTCTGTTTGGGATGCTGTCCCAGCCTAAAGGGTTATCTGACCTGCAGGTGCACAGCGACTGTGGTTGTGAGCTTGTCAGATTCCATGGTGGGCAAGGGTACAGAGGCTTTTATCCTCTAAATTTCTGAACTAAGTCATTTTTTCGTCATAGAGGTACAAAAAGGTGTAGGACACCACCCCTCAAGCAGCCAGTAGATGCTGTTAATTCCTGTTTTTCCCGTGGGGTAGCCAATAGATGATTGTTTTCTGTTCTTCCAGACTAATTTTTCTTCCAAACTGTTTTCCTGTCCTTGCATTTAGAACAGCCAATGAAGTTACAGGGTCTGTCATTTTCAGGATTTTTTCCAGACTTTTTTTACAGCTGTTGTAGCTTCCTTACTGCCTTTTTTTTTTGCAGATGAATTCTCTACATGTTTTTAAACCTCCAAGAGATGATGGGACTTCTCTTTTAAAGACTGATTATTTTGCAATTGGGTATTTAGTGACCTGCCTAGATACTGTGATTGCATATGACCTAAATAGGTATTTCAGTGGATGGATGAACTGTACCTGAGCCAGCTTTGTTTGGAAGTCATTTGTGGGCTGGGATAAACAAATGAAACTTGTGTGAAAAGAATCAGTAACCCAGTCTAAGATCATTTTGGTTCTGGAGTATTAAATCAGAGAACTGGCACCTTTCCTTTTTATTTTCTACAACTGTCCTAGAGCTTCTTCCTTTTTGTTTCAAGCTGGTTTTGCATGATGTCATCCATCAGAACAGCAGGTGAGCTTCTGTGTCTGCGTCCCTGCCAGCTGGGACATGTTGCAGTTTTCAGACTGAAACTGATATGTTTGGGATGAGCCACAGATATTCCTCCAGCTTTTGAAAGGAAAATTTGCCTTACCTTTTTTTCATTCTCCCTTTCCCTGAAGCTGCGTAAGACAGGCTAGTGCAGCAGTGTGTCAATTTTGTTTCTGCCTTTTAAGAGCATCTTACCTCTTTGAAGATACACTGGACCTTTTGATCCACTGGGCATGTATGAATATCTTTAGAATTTTTTAGATGCTGGTTAACATTTTTAAGACACATCTGAGAGGAATATTTATAGTTGTGTGATTGCATGTTATGTATGATTTCAGAAGGCATCCTCTTACTGAAAAGCATTTTAATTACAATTTACAGAGTAGTCATTAGAGAGGAGTTGCTAATCAAGTGTTCCAATCATTTTCAATTGGCAGTCTGAAAACCTGTTGGAAAATATTCTCCTGCTACAGAGCGTTATGTTACCTGATTTGAGAAAGTTTGCAGTCTATAGTTTCAAGGAAGCATTGAACATGGATTCTTATTTTTACCATAGCATGTAGTTCCTTAATTGAAGTATATATTAAATGGTTATTTGTATTGGGCTTTATTGATGAAACACAGGAATCACATGGTCTCCTGATAGTTACTCCTTTTGCTTTGAATTAAAATCATGTCAGTCTGTCTTATCCCTCAGGTTCAGGATACTGTGAATCTGGTGAAGAGAATAGAAAAAACTGGCATTGCTGCCATTGCAGTCCATGGAAGGTAAATTGATTTTAGGCAAGAAAGACTTAGATTTTTTTAGTCTGTTGATGAATGGAGCACAGTATGATATGACTGATATGAGTATACTCTATAGTCTAAATGTAATATGTGGTTCTGATTTCAACTATTAACTGAATTGGTGTTCTAGAAAATCAAGCCAGTATTTAGGGAATGAAACTGCTTGCTGCTCTTTTCCTAAATACTTGTTCTCAAAGACCAAATAAAACTAAAATTGTCTTGCATACTTTGTATCTAAAATATCAAATATATAAAATAAATAAGCTGAAACAAGTATATCCCCATAATCCTTGTGTCATGTCTGCTGTGATTTAGAGACCTATAAATTCCACAGGAAGTCTTTGGTCTTGTCTTTTTTTGTTTGTTTGTTGGAAAGGAAGAAGGAGGAGAGGCCTCAGCACCCTGTCCACTGTGATGTGATCAAGGCCATATCTGAAGCAGTCTCCATTCCAGTAATAGCAAAGTAAGTTGGACTAATTAGCTCATTATGATCAGATGCCTGTACCTACCTTAAGATTTGCCAAGTGCAGGAAAAAGAACCACAGTTAGTTATTATTGGTGTTGTTAATTTTTAGTGGAGGATCTCATGACTTCATCAAAGAATATGCAGACATTGAGACCTTCCAGAAAGCAACAGCTGCCTCATCAGTCATGATTGCTCGTGCTGCCATGTGGAACCCCTCTATCTTCAGAAAAGAGGGGTTTTGGCCCTTGAAGGATGTCATGCAAGATTACATCAAATATGTATGGTTTATTTAAGATCTTACTTGTAATTAACATTGTTTAAAATTGTTAATCCAAATATTACTGCAGTATCTTAACTCCTCTTCATTTCAAAGACCTGGTTCTGGGGATATTTTAACGTTGTGCATGTGACATGAATCTTGCAATCAACCACTGCTTCTTCTGTTTGACTTGGTTCAGAAAAAGAATATTCAGAAATCAGTATTCAGAAGACATGCTTTTTAGCCCTAGTTTCTTGGGAATGTTTATGAGGCTTTCAAGGCTATCTAAAAATGTCAAGAAGTTTAAAAATATGTAGTCCAACCCTTTTGAAGTCACAGCTGTACAAATTGAACAGAATATTATGTACAGTATACAGTATTGAATATACAATATTGAACAGAAAAGTGAATGAATAGTAAATTCTCAGTTGCTTCTGGATTCATTTTTGGAAATTAATCACTTTTCACAAATACTGTCAAGAAGTATTCACAGCAGGGAAGCAAAGGGAATGATTTGCCAATAAAGTAATGCTGTATTGTAGTCCTGTAGCTCCATTAAGTCATCTAATATATAAAGTTTTATCCATTATTCAAAAGACAGAATTTTAATGACATAAGAGGAAATTAGTCAGAAATCTGTAACTTTGATCATGTCATCGATTCAATTTATTTTTTTTAATTTGAGCTTGCTATGAACCAGTTACTTACTAAATATGAGTGCATTGCTGGTCAGTGATGTAAACTGGTCAACTTTCTTCAGAAATATATGAGTTAGTTGAACTTCAGTTGGTGAAGTCATGCCAAGATAATCAGATTAAAGTCACGTTCATGGGTAGTGTTAAACATGTTGTTGAGGAAACTGCACCGTGGTTTGCCTTTCAAAAATGATTTTGAAAGTCATCAAGAGACCATGCACAGTATATAAGGTCGATTAGTTTGGTGTGTTTTTAAATTCTTTGTCTCTTTCCATCAGGCAGTGAGATACGATAATCACTACACCAACACTAAATACTGTCTGTGTCAGATGCTAAGGGAACAGTTGGAAACTACTCAGGGTAAGAAGCTGCACGCTGCACAGTCCACACAGGAGATCTGGTAAGCATGGACTTCAGAAAAGGAATTGTACTCTGCCAAACTGGCACACCACTTCTCTGTCTAGCACTGCCCGGCATTTCACAACATCAGAAGTTGCAAAAACCCCAAAAACAACCCCAAAGAAATCCAGATAGCGAGATGTGAAATAACATTGTAACCTTTTCCAGGTTTCCTCCATGCTCAGATGATAAATCTTTAACCCTAAAACTGTCTGTATTCAGCACACTAATCTGAGTGGTGCTTCACTGAGTGACAGGCATTTATCCAGTGTTTGCATGAAGTGACTAAGAAAAATTTCAGCTTGCCTGAAATTTTGTGGAACTTGTTTTCTTCCAAGGATATTTATTTGATTTACCTTTCCCTCTTGCATGAGGGGTTTTTAATGTTACTGGAATATTTATACCATATTTGTTTTAAAATGAACGCTTACAAACTCAAAACCATGTGTCAGGGTTGTGTGGTTGTATGGTACTTAAATGCATTTTTTTGTGCTGCTTTTCATACCTGAAATATCCTAATGATGGCAGTCTTTTTGAGGAAATGTAGTAGCTTTAAAGAATCTTGCCATCCTGCACATCTGAAACAGACTGGATGAAATTTCTTAGTGGGAGAGACAGAAATGGAAGAAGGAAAATTTTGAGAGAAACTGTAAAATAGGCAGGTGATTAAAGAGTTTGCACAGAATTAGGGGAATTCAGGTTTGGACCCATCCCAAACGGAACAAAATAAAGTTCTGAGCTTGCACGTGTCATATCCGTGTTGTGTGTTATAATTATCCTCCTGGTGGAAGGGAGGGGAAGAGTCTCCTTGTTTTTATAAACAGTCTGAAATTGTTTGATATCTAATGCATATAAAATGGATAGAAATGTTGAAAGCATGAAATGTTTTGCAAAATAATGGTTTCTAGCAAACCGTAATCAGCGTTCTGTTCATGTTCAGAATGAATGGAAATGCCTGCAATCCCTTTGCCAGTTTATTGCCTTTTACCAGTTTTGGCTTTCTGTAAATACTTCTGTCCATGGTTATTACATTACAGTACAATGAAGGGAATTTGTATTGCATATATAAAGGCATCCAGGCTTCGTTATTCTTAAAGGAGCAGTGGAATCCATGAACAACATTTAAACTTTGCAAGTTACTTTTCACTTTGGCAATGTAAAGAATGTTACACATTTTAGTATAGTAACAGACTATCTATTTTGATTGTAGATTTCAAGTTTAGGAAAAAGGATATAGTATAGGTTGAAACTGAAACAATCTTTTGCAACTTCAGTTAAATCTTAGCCAAAAGGATGGTGGTGTTCTCTGCTGCAGGAACAGTAAAGCATAGTATGTAAATAATTATTGTAAAGTAAGAGTTTTACACAGGTAATTAGAGGTGTCACAGTTCATACACGTAAACACTGGATAGAG
This sequence comes from Machaerirhynchus nigripectus, assembly GCA_013397975.1. NCBI lineage: Eukaryota > Metazoa > Chordata > Aves > Passeriformes > Dicruridae > Machaerirhynchus > Machaerirhynchus nigripectus. The sequence goes on along the minus strand of VZRQ01002908.1, from coordinate 698,157 downwards.
ATCTCGTGTCAAACTTTGGGGCTTGTGTGCTATGCCTGACAATCCTTTAGGGGCTTCCAAAATTAAATTTTCTCAGTTTTTGTACCTGTGATGCAATACCAACTTCAAAATAGGCTAAAGCAATGTGTGTGCAGGAGAGGGGGACAGAGAGAGCCATTTGAAAATTTATGAAACTGCTTTCTGCCAGAAAACTCGGTCTTTTAACCCCTGTTCTGAACAGCCTGTTTCGTGTCCAGATAACTGAGGAACATTCAGTTTTTTAAAATGCATCAGTTTACTTTCAGACGGAAGTGGTGCATAATTCTGCTGTCTCCTGGTGGTGAGGATGGGTTACAGCCATTTGAGCTTTAACCTCAGTGCTGAATGCAAGAGAACAGCCTGCTGCTCTTCCCACAAAACATTTACATAGCAGTACATAATAAATTTCCTTCCTTTAGAAGCATAAGTTAGTATTGTTCAGCTTCATTGCTTTTTTGCTTGGAGCGTTGGAGATGGCTTAGTGGGCAGAATTCATTTTGTCATTGAACAGCCCCATATCAACCAGCATCCTCATAACAGAAAGTAAAAGTTTCTTTTATGCTGCAGGTTTTATTGCTATTATCATCTGCAGAAAATCAAGAGTCTCAGTTTTTCAAAGTAGATCCAGCCTGCCGTGCATCTGGAATTTAAAAGGATTTGAGGCCTTTACCTTCGACTAAAATCCTGGTTGCTCCCTCTGTTTATCTGGGCTTGTGAATAATAATCTGAAGTCAGAAAATCTGAGATTTTGAGGGTTTTGGATGCTATAGTGTTTACTGCTTATAGTATTTTAAATTACTATAATTTGAAGAAGAATCTATTTCTTACTTTTGGCTCATTTTGCCCTTGGGGAGCTGATGCACCAGGAGTCATTCTGAGATGTTCGTTTGCTGACTCATCCAGCTGCAAGTTATTAAATGAGCTAATAATTTGAACATTGCAGGACCTGTGTTTTTGACTGATTCTGCCTGGACTTCCAGGCTACAAATTGCATATGTAGTGCTGGAAATCAGAACATTCTTTTTCTACTTGTAGCTCAACAATGTCTGGTTAGAATTGAAAGAGAAACAATATAATGTCACTGTGCAGTATACAGCCACACTTCCAGTTCGTTCTCTGTACTCTTAACATATACTGTAAGCACAACTGATTTCTATACTTACTTTCTCTGTCATAATGTGATACAAAAATTTATACACTAATCTCTAATACAAAGGCATTCTGTTTGAATAGTGAAGTCTTTGAAATGGGTGACTTCTATGAAGAAACAACAACTATTTTTGCAGCAAAGAAAACATCTTTAGAAACCAAGACACAAGATGAAGATGACCAAATGGAAGATCCAGATGTAATAAAAATGGCTGTTAGATTTGACAAGTAAGCATGCAAATCAAGTTTTTCACTATCTTTCATCCCTGAATAATAACTTTGAGGTTGATAGTGTCTTCGTAGTTTTTTGAAAATGATGATTTGCAAAACAGCACTTAGTGAGTGAATTTGTATGAAGCCTAGCTGTATTACTGCAGGATGTAAATGTTTGGGAAGAATTAATAGAAAACTTTAGATTTTATTTTAGATGTTTTGTCACACCTATTACTTGAGTTGTCTAATGAGGAAGAAGCATCTTTTTCATAATTTGAGCTGTAAAATTAAACCTCATATAACTGGTAGCAGTAATGGAATAACCAGCACTGTCTGTTTTAAAATAGAACTTTGTGCACAGTTGTTGACCACAAATTTTTCCGTCTAGGCGAGAATATCCACCACAGATCACTCCAAAAATGTATCTTCTGGAATGGTGTAGGAAAGAAAAGCATCCTCAGCCTGTTTATGAAACTGTGAGTCGATGAAAAACCCTTTCAATCCTCTTCTTCTGCCTTGTACATGAAATTAAGTATTTTCAGACTCAAGGTAGTGAGAAATTCTGCTTCCCAGTCTGGTGTAGCTCTTTCAGAAAGCAGCTGCGGAAATGGTAATACACATAGGGATGAAAATAGCATTTTATTAGAAAATAAAAAATTAGAAGTCAGACCTTCGGTCTGCTTTGATTCATGTGTGAAAAGGAGTTTCTGTAACTTCTTGGTCATTATATAGGAGCCCATGACTAACTTTCTTCTACTACTTCTGTGAAGTAAAGAATTAAGTCTTGGAATGTTTTCTCTGTTGTTGCACACTTACAGATAGGAACTGCATGGGACAGGAGCACCTGTTTGGTTAGAAGGGGACATTATTTGATTATTTGTTATTTTTGTAAAGCAAAAATACTCGCAGCTTGGACAATTTCTAATTTTTTTAATGTTAAGTAAGTGGGTTTAAACTTGTGAATTAGAGTGAAGTTATGTTACTTGTTGTTCTTGTCTTTATACCTATGAAGGAATGTTGATGGTGTTGTTTCTTCTGTAAATTACATGACTGGTTTTTGACAGCCCCTTCCCTTTTAAATCCTTTTTTCCTACAGGTTCAAAGACCACTGGATAGATTATTCTGTTCAGTAGTGACAGTAGCTGAGCAAAAATACCGATCGACTCTGTGGTAAGCCATCCTTAATGGTTTTTTCAGCTGGATTTTTGTTTCTGAAATGTTGCTTAAAAACTTGCATTAAAAGGGTACTCAAGTTTATTCCAGTTGACTTTGATAAAGGTCAACTAAAAGCTACCTCTAGGAGGGAGAAAGGATTAAAAATTTCTGAAAATTGAATATGACAAGAGGAAGTAAGCACTGGCATAATCAAGTAAACAGTTACAGATTTTAATTCACTTTGCGTTAGTCCACAAGTTGTATTGGAAGGGGAGGAAATGGGTGACCCAGTTCCATTGTGTGTGTGATGAGTTCAGAAGGACACCAGGGGAGGCAGAGGGGAATGCTGGAAGAGGTTATATCTTCAGCCACTACAGCAAATCCATTCCCAATAAGAAGTCAGGACTAAGTGTGTATATCCAGTGAAGCAGAGGACAGTGTAGTGAGTTCTTGAAGATCACAGTTAATTAGCAGCTACATCCAGGGCTGCTGTAAAGTTTCACCATGGTATTTTATACAATCATCTGTTAATACTGGAGTTGACTTGAGGCATTTGCACCTAAGTTGATCTTGATTTAACTGCAAAGCTAGAGCTCAGCATTGAACATTTTTAACAGGACAAGTGCACACAACTGCTTTGCAGCCTTCTTGTTCAAACTTTAGGAAGTTATATGATATGAAATTTTGAGAAGAAGGTGTTTTCGAAACTGACTTTCACAAATGTGTGATGTGCAGTCTCTCTCAGAAATTACAGAATTTTTATTATTATGGAACAGTTCCTGCTTTTGTCAGCATCAAGGAACTTGTACACCTGCCAGAGAATATACTTAAGCCTGAGCCTTTCCAAAGAAGTGATCCTTCATAACTCAGTTTTGTTTAGTGATCAGATTTGTAAAAGTTACCTTTCTGAGGATTGTGGCCACTTGGGCCAACCACACATTGAATTTTTACCTTTGAAATGAAGAGTGTTTGAGAGACAAGACCTGATAGAGACAGATTTTCTAGGAACATTGCATCAGGAGTGGTGCATCAACACTTGACACCTAGCAAGATTGAAATAATTTCTGGAACTGACCTGTTTTGTTCCTCTGCTGTGAGATGGCTACAAATGCTGGTTGTTTCATGATGTTGCATCAGAGACAGGAAATTGTCTCTTGGCAGTGTAGAGACCTCTGTTTCCACTTTTGTGTGTGCTCTGTCTGCTTGCTCTTCAGGGACAAGTCCAAGAAACTGGCAGAACAGGCTGCAGCTATTGTCTGTCTGAGAACACTGGGTGTCCCAGAGGGAAAGCTCTGTGAGGGAGAAAATCACCTGATTAACAAGCGCAAGAGGCAAGACCAGGAGCGCTTGATTAACAGAGACCATGGAGAAGACCTTGCTGAGCCTTCCCATAAAAAAGCCAATTTTATTGAAGAAACTTCTGACATGAATGTGCCGAAGATGCCACGATAGCATGGAAATTAGAGGTTTCAAGCCTATGCAGCTACAAATGAGTTCCTGTTTGTATATCTTGCTGTTCACATTTCATTTGGATTTTCTCAGAGACAGATAAATTTCCCACTTGTGAAAAATGCCACTGAGATGTTTACTGTTCACCAGTCACTGTCCCTATGGTGCCTTTCAGATGATAATTAGGAACTTGATTTTAAAGAACATGGAGAAGATAATCCCAAATAATAAATTTCTAAAAAACATCAGGTATTTTCAAAGCAATTTTGTCATTGGTTTTATTACTTGTTTTTTATTTTTAAGAAGTCTACAGTGTGCTGCTAAGACATCTATTAATACATCATCCACAAGCAGAAGAATTCCCTATGGAACTGTGTAGTTAATCATCAGTGTAGGAAAATATTTATAGCAAATAGACATGGTTGTGTCAACTGAGTTTTATGCATGTCTTGCAAGCTTTGTTTACACCTCTAATGTATCAAGAAAAGGTTTTTTGCAGCGAAAAGGACTTAAAAATCGTAAGACAAGCATTAAAATACATTCTTTGTGATAATTTCTATTACATTTTACCCTTCAGAAATATGACAGTAGAATTAACCATCCTTTCCTGGTCTTAGGTATTAACAGTTGTGTCTTTCCAGTAAGGAACTGGAGCCAAGCCTGGTAGCAGTGGCTTTGTTGAATGAAGGCACTTTGAGCTGTTTTTTTCTTTTGAACTTGAAAGTCCTCATAAATGTCTACAAGTAGATTACTTGCAATAAGGGCCATCCAAATATGGCCTTGTATGTTCTTGAAATGTGACTTTTTTTTTTCTCAGTAATCAGCTGTTGGTGATACAGGGGGTCTTGATCAAAGGCCCATGTTCTCTTCTTTGTTTTCCATCATCTCATCTTCCTACTAAAGTGAACTGTAAGTAAATGATTTATGCCAAGAGAGGATACAGACCCTCTCTGATTCACAGCAACTCAGCTGAGCTTGTCTGATTTAGATTTCTGAATCCTCAAAAGAATACCAAAAGAGTTCAGAGATTTATGTTTTTAACAGTTTATTGAAATGGTGGTTTAGTTTCTCTCAACAGTGTGAGGGCTCCTGAGATTATCAGCTCTGGTCTGGAAACAAAATTATGGGGATGTATCATGCCATGACCCCTAAAGTACTTTGTGTAAAGAATGTACAAGATATAATTCATTTGGTTGTAATTCATAAAGAATCTTCCTATTTAAAGATTTGCTTCTTTTTCAAGTGATAGTGTCAAATTAAACCATTTTTTTAAAAAGGAAGAACAATATCTCATCAGATAATATTCAGGGTTGTGGAGTTAAAAAGTCTGCTATTTAGATTAATTTACAGTAAATCTGTACAGTCTAGGAAGAAGGAATTTTCTTGTTCAATTTGTACATTGAAGTAAATGCACTTAAATGTATTTACATTTGATATCATTTTAGTGCTACAATTTTACTCTGAAGCACTAAAATAATTTGCAGTAATAATCAGAATTTTCAGAAGTAGCCCTTTTCCTATTACAAGTTCTATCTGGATATCTTACTTTTGTCAGAACTATTTGGAGCCATAATAATAAAGAAAAAGTCATTTTTAGGTCCTGTTAGCAGTGTGGTTTGCAAGGTCTAATGTAATAGAGTTATGGAACGTTTGAGTGTGGAAAGGACCTCTGGAGATTGTCTGGTCCAAACCCCCTGCTCAAAGCAGGGTGAACTCAGACAGGTTTCTCAGGACTGTGTCTAACTGGGTTTTGCACATCTTCAAAGACTGAGACTCCGCAACCTTTCTTGGCAACGTGTTCCAGTGTTTGAGCACCCTTAAGGTAAGCAAAAGTGGGGTTTTTTCCCTTCTCCTACATGGAATATCCTGTATTTCAGTTTGTGCCCATTGCCTCTTGTCCTGCCACAAAGAAGGATCTGGCTTAGTCTCTTGTCATTATTGTCTGTCTAAAAGAGAAATTGAATCTTTGGGTAATACAGATGGTGGTGCCTAAGTACAGTGTGGACTTATATGGCAGCAATTACTGTGGATCAGTGGAAGTTACACTGGATTGGGACGAGTTTATAGATAAGTCAGGCATGAGAAGCATGTTATTTTTCTTTTGACTCAGAAAAAACCCCAAAAAAATTACTCAGGAGAAAGTGTGCCACTGCTGACTTGAACTTAGAGAAGTGAGATAGGATTGTTCGGGTTAGGAACCAAGGCCTTCATAACAGTATTTGTACCTTGGGGGGTCTTTATGTCTGGTATTTTGTCATGTGATGTGGATAGGCATCCTCCCGCCTCCTTAGTGAATTACAGCCTGTGCAGACTTTTCATATTGCTTCCTTCCAGCCAGTGACTGCGTGCAATTCAGAGCTCAGGTTTGTAGTGAGAGGTGGGTGTTCCAGTGCTGCTTGAGGAGGTGTAAACCTTGGGTTCATGTGGAGCTGAGCAGATTCCTGCAGGATGCTGTCAAAAATTCTCATGAAACTGTAGCTGAAGATAAAAACCTTACCAAAGGTTGTATGAGTTGCCTGGAGGTGCTTTGCTACTCATCTTACATTACAGCATATGTGCCTTGGCTTGGTTGATGGAGAGAGTTGGATAATACTGGCTGCACAGTTTGCTTGGAGTGAAACAAATACTAGGTAGACACCAGTCTGCAAAGTGCGCATGTTAAATCAGATGGGTGCTGGAAGTTGGGAGGGATGTTTCTGTTTTCTAATAACTGCGTGTTTTCAAATCCTTCCTGAAATTACTACATGGTTGCCAATGTTACCATTACTCCTCCTAGCTCTCAGCACTGGTTGTACACATTAACGGGGTTGTCTGTGCTGTAGTTATAGATAGGCCAAACAGAGCCTGTGAAAATGAGAGTGAGGAGTCACTCTGTTGGAATGAGCTTTTAATGCTAAATATAGACGGGCTGTAATTCTGGCAATTGGCTAGTAAGTGTAACATTTGACACCTTTGACTGGTTTCAGAAAGAACCAAAGTTGCACTTGTATATATACGTATGTGTATGGCAGAATGCTGTGATTTAATGACTTTGTTACATACTTTCATTCCTCGTAACTCTGTTACAACTAATGTGGGACAACTTCCCCTACTTTGATAATTCAATTCATCCTAACCAGTTCTACAGATAGGATTATTGTATTTATCGTGTGTGTTCCCTTCTCAGCACCGGTGTTAAAGTAATTACTTCAGTGGCCAGTGCTTTCCTCCTAGAAATCATTCCATGCACATTGCTTTTAAAGAGCAAAGTACACTGCTTACTCTGTGTGGGTTTCTCCCATGCTTCTCTTCCCTGCTGTACCTTTCAGAAACAGAAGGTGGCAGGTTTTTTTTATTGTTTTCAGAAAAATACGCTGACTTCTGCAGTATTTAACAATCCAGCCACTGCACTTCTGCATTCTTGCATAGGGTGGCAATTGAGACCACAGCTGGGGTGGAGGATATTAGGTTCACTTTTCAGAAACGTTTTCTTTTTAATTTTAATGTGCTGTGAATATGATACTTGGTCAATACTGATGAAAGCTGTGCTCTATTTTAAGTATTTGCTTAGTGAAAATGTTTCACTATTAATCCTATGGAACTCTGTGAAGCAGCTGGAGGGCTTTTTGTCCCAGGGGTACCATCAGCCAAGAAAAAAGCAGTTGTATTTTTTTACTTGATAGTGATGCTGGAGAGAGTATTTGTAATGATACCTGCCAAAGTGTGGTCCATGGGTGTGGGGAGAACTGTAACTTGTCCTCCCTGTATTCTGCTTACTAGAAACGTGAATGGGAATGCAGAGATATTTTTACCAGGCTTTAGCATGGATGCACCCACTGTGGGTCTACCTCCAGGGCCTTGCTGGCTGGAATGCTTTTTGGAATGTCCCAGGCTCCGAGCCCAACCCCGCCCTGGAATGTGAGGTTAAATGTTGGCGGTACAAATTCAGAGTTTGAATATCAAAATCCTAGAGTTCCCCAGCACTGCAGTTTCAGAAACTGGCAAGTGAGCCACATGTCAGCTCAGCTGCTCTCCAATTCAAAGAATAAGCATGCCTTGTGTTGCTGGGGAAGGAGGGGGCGGTGGGGTGGTTTTTGTTTTGGTTTGGTTTTTACTTACCCGTTACGACACGCAGAAGAACGTGCTTTTCAAACACGTCAACTGGCAAGATTGTGAGAGGTCCCAGACAGGTGTTAGCTGGAAAGCAGTCTTCATTCACAAAAGGATTTTACTGCCATTCTTTAATCAAACCTAGGAGGTCAACATAATGAGAGCTGTTGCCTTATTAAACAGGAGCCTTCTTACATTTGGACTCTGAGTCAAGGAGTGATGAGATGGCCTGTAAGGCTTAAGTTCCATCTGTACCACAGTGCAGGAGGCCAGTGCTTGAGGCTTTGAGTCAGAGGTGCTGATGACAAAGCTGATGAAAAACATTAAAAGCTAAACATGAAAAGCAAGCCTTTGGTGAGGAGGGAGTGCATTATGTATTGTTAAAAAACGGTTGCCTAGGTCAGTTAAGGAGAAGAACTGCTAAGCTCCAGGGGGAGTCTGGTTCAGTCACCCATATTCCAAGGAGCTCTAACCTCAATGGGCTTTGTGAGAGGAGGCTTAAAATATGCCTCACTTGTGGTGTTCACTTAGCTCCCAAATGAAATTGTGTTGCAGGAGCTAATGTGAATCAGCTGTTAAATATCTATTAGTTAAACAAATAAATACTTTTCCCTTGCCCTGGTATGGTGGGAGAGTCTCTGTTTTCTGTTTTTAGAAAATTATTGTCTGAGAGATATCCTCTTGTGAGAGCTTACAGAGCACTATAGTACAAATCTGATACTTTATTTATTTTAACTTAATTTTCCTTCATAAACTCCATACATTTGTTAATGCTTCAGTATGTCATTGTGTTTGCCGTGAAAAATTCCTGTTCAACTGCCTTTAAAAATTATTGTTTGGTGATTGGAACCAATGGATATAATCTATGTATAGTTGTGAACATGGATTTTTTGATTAGTATTCTGTTGCGTAGAGCTGGCAGAACTGGATTGGAATACAGATCTTCAACCTACTTTTTAGCTGGTTTAAAACTGTATAAACATGTTCCCTTTTCTCATAGAGTTTTTTTTGACTTGCAAGCTTCTCTGTGCAGTGTTAGGCTGCCGTGCATGCCTGTGCTCTTGCCACTGCCTGTGCACAGGTGTTAGCATGGATTGTCAGCAGCTGGTCATGGGCCTTTGTGTTAAACTTCTTAAACAGAAACTGATAAAGTGGTTTCCCTCATTGTGGTCAAAGAAACATGAACATTATAAACATATTTAACTAAAGCCAGTATGTTTTTACCTTTTCTCATCTCAAGTGTTGGAAAATATTATCTTTTTGAGTTAAAAAAAAATCAGGCTCTAATCAAACTTCATTGTGAAACTTCTCAGTGACTTACCTGGTTTGATTCAGTGTATGCTTTTTTACTTAATAAATGGACTACTGCAGTTTTCTTTAAGTTTTTCAGGCAGCAAAAGTTTGGTGGTTTTTTTTTTTTTTTTTTGGTAGCAGTTTACTGTTTCATTAGCTCTCTGAATTGCTATAAAATTTAAAGCAAACTTTCGAGCCATCTGTGTATCTGTTCTAGTTACATACTCATAATAAATCTCAGGCAACAAAAAGTTTAAAAGCTGAAACCATTGTTTTCTTTTGTGCTGAAACAGAGCCAAATCCTGGACACCAGACAGAACACAAGTAAACATGTGTGGGTAGAGGTACCTATATGAGCCACAAAACCCATGAGATCTGAAGAGTGTTAAAAACAAGATGGGGCAGTTTCACTTGAGCAGAAGTGTGCATTTGTTTCCCCTGTCTGGCATACAAAAGGGGTGCTTGTAAGGGTTTTTTATTTTTAGAAGTTAATTGAACATTGGGTGTCCAGGTCTGTAGGTGGAAGGGAATGGAAGGTGGAGTGTTCACAAGGGCATGAGGATGATATGACTTCAGAGAGGTGCAATACTGAGACTGCAGGATTCAGGCTGTAAATCACTGTACAGTTAGACCATGATGCCTACCTGTCACATCAGTGGCATGGTAATTATAGTTTATGGTCATGCTGCCCTGTGACATTCTCTTATTACAGCTAATAGCAGCTTTCATATTTTGCTGTGCCTGAACGTGGAAAACGGTTGTAGTTCTTAGAAAGTTTATAGCCTGTAGGCTATAGAAATACTACATTATGAATGCTGAATTAATAGGGATTTAATAAATTACCTTCTCTCCCATTAACTTTTATCAGCATGCCAAGTGTTGTAATGTAGACTGTAAAATCAGTGGTAGTTTGCTCACTGGTGTGGGTAACATGCATGATTGTGCAGCATGACCTGAGAGTGTGCATATCCCATAATGGCAGCGATGCTGGGTGAAGGGATAGAGAAAGAAAAACAAAAATAAAATTAGTCACTACTGTCTTTCTGTGCAGTAGTACTGGTACAGCCTTTACCCATAGATTGAGCATTTACCCCTTTTCCTTGTGTTCATATTCACTATTTAAACTCTTGTGAGTCTGTAGTAGGATTCTCCATTCTTTGTTAGAGGCAAAATGTGTAATGCAGCCTTTGTTTAAAGTGATGCCTTATGCCACGGAAGCAAACACAGCTCATAGTAGGATGGAGGAAAGAGTTTCCATTTAACTTCATAGAGAAACACACTGAAGACAAACAGATTTGATACACCCACACTTTATTTTCTTCATACCTCTTAATTAAAAAACAAAATCAATTTAGATGTAGAGGAGATTTTACAGAAAAGGTTGATTTTCATGAAAGGAAGAGCTAACCTCATCCTGTTAGAAAACATCTTGCATCTTCACCTATCACTGCCTGACTGTCACTGTGTACTGTTTTCCTCTCAGCCCAGCCTGTGAATTCACCGGATCACCTGGTCGGAGAGAGCATTTCACCCACACATCTCACTCCTCTCACTTCCCCTGTGCTTTAGAACCCCCTGTGCACACTGTGACTGTACTGTCAGTGCAGACTCACAGAGAGCAGCTAATTGTATTCCTTCTTGCATTAGGAATTTTTACTGGCTGTTCTAGGACTGGGACTTAAACTCATTTTCACTAAATACAACTCAGCCCTTAGAGAAGAAGCTGTCTGCAACTTTTTAACAGATTTTGGGGTACTGACAAAAGCTAATCTTAGCATATTGATGCTACTCTTCACTCAGGTCTGTGTGGGTTGGGAACAGGATTTCCAAATGGTAATTTGGGATGGCTTCTGCTCAGTTGTTTTCTTAGCCTCACTAAGCTAAAGTTATCTTTTGTAAACACCTTTCTTTTCTTCCACTTCAGTATTTAGAGTAGGCATGTCAAGCTGACCAGTCTTCTAAGCTGAACATAAATAGTCACCTTGTTAATCCTGGAATTTCCATTGCAAGCCTTTCTTGCATCCCTGGGTGAACTAAAATGAATTTGGGGTGCAGCTGTTACACCTGAACAGTATTGTGCAGGTATTGACTTCCATTCAAGAAGGTTTTTTGCTGGGGTTAAAAAAAAAGTATGTTGGTTGTTTTCCAGTCTTTCCTTTGCAAAGATTGATTCTGTAGTAGAGGTCATTACACACCTTCTTCCAAGAGGTTTTTGTTGGCAGCATCCAACTGCTGCCAGTATTGGTTCTCCTTATATTGCTTACTCACACTGCAGCTGGGATCCTCCAGAGCATGTGTGTACGAAACATCCTATTGGACAAATATCAGTGGCAGAAAAAGAAAAGGGCAATTAAAATACTTCTTAGTCTTTTCAAGTACAGTATCTTCAGGACTAAGGGTCAGTGGTAAGGGCAGCTGTGGAGTTTGTACAGTTACTGTCTGTTATGTAGCTGATCTCCTAAAAGAATGTAATAATTTTCACTCTTTGGCACTTCTATGCAAATTGGCAGAGAAATTCATGCCATCAGAAGCTACAGACCAACAGATGCACTCTTCTGTTATGCTTCCTTGTGATTGACGAGACGGAACTGGGAAATGCCTGGAAAATTTCTATCCAGTATACTTCCCATTTATTGACTGCTCAAGATTTTGCAGACAAGTTCATAAGCTTTGCGTAGGTATTAAATTTATTCTGTTCGTTTGTATGGATTAATCAATTCATGAATAATACACAGTATTGAGCTCTGTCAACAACTTGAATCTAAATAACAGAAATACACCCCCAGTGCATGGCGAACTGCTGTAGTTTAACACAAAACTCGCATCAAGAGGATCTTCCTTGATAACTGAGGAAGTGGCATGATCTGTCATTAGCTTCCTTCTAACGAGAAACAGGTATCTGCAACCACATCTTTAGACTCCCACGCCACTGTGGATATCACGATGTTAAACGTGGTTTATTTTAAAGGTCATCATGTGAGATCTCATGCACCATTTCTAAGCCATAAACAAAACATAGCCTCCATAAAAGGAAAATGTAGATTATCAAAAGTGAGTGAAACTTGACACAGTATCTAAAAATAGACTCTGACATTACTTTTCTGACTCAAAGACATTAGCAATTATGCACAGGCTTTGGGCTTTTTGGTTGATATGAAGCAAAGTTCAGGTCTGTGTGGAATATAGTTTTATTCTCTATATGATAGCAAAATCCAAATTAGGCCAAGTGTTAAGAGTACATGGAGCATCTGCTGTGAAGAATTTACCATCTAAGAGAACACAGCTGAACAATAGAGCAGGCAGGATATAACTATAGAAAGGGTGAAAGGTAGGGAGGAGCACAAAGCTGACTGACCCATTTTTCACAAGAGGAGAGGAGAAGCTGGAGTACATATTTTTGCACTTTTTGTGCTCTCTGTGACAAGGATGGATGTGGTAAAGGAGGAGGAAGCTGAGGGACTCAGAATGGACTCATGGTATCATCAAGACAAAGGAGAAAGAAAAACATCCAAAGCAGCTTAAGGAGTGTGTTGTGGATGAAATGGTGAGCAGAAAGTTAAAGTAGTCAGGGATCTGGAACTGGAATTTCATGAAGCAATAGTATTGTCAGGGTAAAATGATACACCATCTCCATGAGTGCTTTTATTGGTAATTTAGGTATGATTCCAAGATCCTGGGTGATGTCCTGAACTCAGATCTACCCACTACATACATGGGAAGTATTGATGTACTTTCTTATATATAATTCTTGACAGAAGATTGTTTAAAATGGAGATCAGCATTTTTTCAAGTTTTCACTAGTTGAGTATAAAGCTTTAGACTGAATTACTTATAAAGGATGAAATGCTGGTTGAATTAGATGGATTAAAGTAACATACTTTGGATCTAAGTTCTCACAAACTTAAAAGCTATTTAGCCAAGGAATTTTGCCCCAAGCTCTTTTCTGTTTGAAATTTTTCAATTGTGTGCTTAAGAAGAAGGAACTGATATCCAGTAATTCATGGGGGCTGCATGAGATTTTTTGTGAAATGTATTATATTTAGCAGAGATGGGAGGTGAACTGAAGATGCCAAAAAAGGGCTATTGAAAGATCATCGATTAAAGAAGTTGCTACCTGTCGTTGAGTCTCATAAGTGTATTGGAACAACGCTGTGTTTGAACTATGTTGCTGTTATATTCTTGGACTAATTATTCTTGAAACAACACACATTTCTCAGAGACACTCAAAGCTACTAAATAAACTATTGTAGCATTGAATTCAAACACATTGAACTCTTTTTTTCCTGAAAGGAAAAGTGGAGATATAACTAAGGCAAGGGACTATGAAGGCTAACTTGACGTCTATTCTGATCTCTTTATTTGACCTTTTCACACTCAGCAGTAATTTCATCCCTTTACAGTTCCAGATCCTCTGTTAGAATAGACACTGTGTTATCAAGGCTCACAAATAGGCTGTGGTTTGAATCATGGTATCAAGTCCTTTCCTTCTGCTTCTTGTTGCAGCCTCTTTTACTTCTTACCTCCTTCCTTTTGCCAACACAGACACTTGTGATTACTTTTATTTTTCAGCTGAATCAATTCCCTGATTTGATTCACTCTGGAACCACACAAGTCTTAGTGGTGGCACAACAGCAAGGATGACACCTCAGTGAGAAAGCGGACTTGGGAATGGAGAGTGCCTAAGGAGGGAAGATGAAGACTGCTGAAGTCAATATTAGTCACCTAGGAAAGGTCAGTACAGCCAAAGCCTCATTAGCTTCAGGCCCAGACAAATACCTCCTGGCAGCCTAACCTTTGCATTTGTGGATCTTGTTTATGGGCAGTGTTCATATTAGTCAAGTGAGACTTGTAATTTTTTGCATTAAATTATCCATACAGATGATGGGAGTCATGGCAAAAGAGCCCTCCTGAACAAGGATTTGGTACTTTGGGAGACAGTTTCCGTTGTGAGTTCTGTGATTTCTGGGAGCAGTTAAGACAAATGTTATTTCCATGTAACTGAAGTTGTATTGTTAAAATACCAGTTAAAATGACTGGCTACTCACAGAAGAGCCAGACTGAAACAGATCTCTGAGCTGGCTAAACTTCTCAAGTATTTATTCAGCTTTGTAGAACATCATGCACCCCTGCAATGAAATCTGTGCTGCAAGAGTTCTGCTAACAACAGCTGCTTTACAGCCAGGCTGGCTGTGCTTTCATGAGCTGTAGCTCTAAGAATTCCTGCAGAGTCCATGCACTCTCAGACACATTTGGGAATTGCTGGGCCAGTATCTGCATTATTGAATGGTTAAAATAGTTGTAGTTCAGGTGGACTAGCCACTGATTTTGATGCTTATGGCAGCAATGCAAGTTTGTGATTGAAATCTGCATTTCTAAGCCTAGATGGTGATTTTAGGGAAGACTGTATCTTTTAAGCCCTAGGCATTTTATTACTTCTTGCTAGCTCTCAGTAGGGATCACGGCAGCTGATAAACAATTCACCCAAGTGTAGAATCTAAAATTAAATATCTTGTTTGACCTCCTTTATCCTCCCACTATTGTTTCCTGAAAACAAACATTCTGAAATCATTATTGAATCCACAGCCTACTTGTAAATGTTTGCTGGGGGAATTAGTGCTATGGAAGAGGTTTGGATTAAGTGTCTGTGTCAGCTGAAGTCCTCTGTCTATGATTTGGATGCACTGTGGTCAAGTCAGTTTTACAAGTGTGACTTGTGAAGTCCATTCTGGAAAAGTACAGTGGAAATCTCCTCCTGCCCCTGCATCACACTCTCAGTTCTGCAAGTGCAACTCTGTGTACAACTGTCTGGCCAACTTGGCTGGGGAACTGATGCAGGGTAAAAACAAGCCTGCAAAAGAAAGTGGGTTTGTTAGGTAGAATTTTTTGATAACCAAGGGCCACTGCTGCCAGAAGAACCACTCAGGAACTCTTTTATTCCTATCCAGGATGCCTTTGAACCAGGTTATATAGTTCGTGGGCTACCCAGGGCCCCACAGTTCACACTGCCAGATGCTTTGGACAGTATCTCAGTCCTAAATGAAAGATGAAAACAGATACCTTTTCAGCACAAAAGTGGCAGCTGGAAGTATTTAAAGGGTAGATATTTGCAACTACAAATGAGTTGAAATGGAAGCTAAGTGGATTCTTGTATGTCTAACAGACAAATAGCATTCTTGTACAAAGTGAGTTGTCTTTCCTGGCAGTAAGGCACTCAGACTTGTCTCTCGACTGGGTAACAGATGCTGTGCCTCTTCTCTATGTATGTAAGATAGCAGCATTTCATATTTGGAGGGGAGTTAGTCTGCAACAAAGAAAAGTTGTGCCAGTTCTAAGTGTGGACGAGAGAACAAATATATTACATCTTGCAGCAGTTTCTGAGTTAACTGGTTTTAATTGTAAGAGATTATTTTTAAAATAGAACTGCCAGAGGCTAAACTTTGCAGATCATTAAAATATAAATACTTTTTTCCAAATGGCCATCAGTTCCTCTCTTTAAAGAAACTGCTATACAGTTGCCTACTCCTACGATATTGCTACGGTTTCCTAGTGAGATTTCACTCTTTTCTTCTAAATCATGGTATTCATTCACTTTCTGTCAGGGTATTAATAGCCATGGTAACCTACTGTCAGTGAGAGCCTTGTCCAGTGCCTGGAGTAGCAGGAGCCAACAAAAAGGAGCATTTTTCTTTCATTCCTTTCCTATGGTTCTCTGATAATTTGCCACAAAAAGCAGATTATTTTGACAGAACCAGGTTAGGGAGTGGCTCCATGTGTGGTCAGACTGGCAGCTATAGGTGGTGTGAAGGAGTTCATCCCTTAATATAGACCAGCTGCACAAGTCTGACCATGTCCTCAAATTCGGTAATGCTCCTTCTCAGATCAAGGCAGGGAAGACAGAAACTCTATTCTCAAAGTCCCTTGTGATACAGAGGCCAAATAAGTGCTCAGCTTATGGTCTGTAGGGTTTCTGAATGATAAACTTGAAGTTCTGATTGCTCTAGACAGGCAGATGAGTCTGATCCTTTGCTTTACTTGGCTGTGAATGAAGCCAAGGTTTGCAGAGCAATCCTCTGTACTGAACTGGTCCCAAAAAGCATAAGGGATGGAAAAAAAGCAAGGGGAAGGGAAAGGTCTGGGGGAAAGAATTGAAAGAAAAGTTGTTCCAGGATCCACACTAACCTTTTTTCACTACTCTTGGATGCTGCTCCTGAGAATTTATTATTTTCTAAATGATCGAGGTGATGACATCTTGAACAATATGTCTTCCCGAGGAGTCCAGGTATTTCTCACAGCTGCTGGGATAGGTGACAGACAAACTACACAGTTATCTGTGAACCATGTAACATCTATCTAGGAAAGATATAAAATTCTGGGACATTATTCACACTTGAAGGCAGATTGGCAAAAATAATACAGTTGGCTCCAGTCTCCACGTTCCTACCACATCTGTATAAGCCTAGATAAGATAGAAGCTCTTTTAAAGGGATTTATGTATTTGAGTTTTCTTCTGACTTCTGGCTCCAGATTTTTGTCTATAGATTAAAAAAACACAAGCATGAAGGATTACCAAGAGTCGTTTCTGAAGGAAAATATTTGGGAGGGGAGGAGCAAAACAAAAATGTGCCTCTGTTCCCTGAAACAAAAGCATATTCTTTGGAATCTCTTTATAGAGGTTCTAAATAAGGAGCATATACCCTGGTCAGTATGTGAAAGGTACTTAGTCTAGTCCCACTGCCCTTCAGAAAATTTACCAGGCCCTGGAAGTATCACTGGGGAGGCAGATATGACCTGTAAACTGACTAAGTGTTAGGGATTACCTCCTACCTCATGGAAAAACAAGTACTCTATTACATAAAGTAATAACTCAGCTCTCTATTCATAAAAGTGGGGAAGGAGCAGCTGCTTAACAGCTCTTTTTTGTGTTATAGAGCCTTTAAAATTCTGTCTGTGAATTTATACATACAAATACCTATATTGTGTATCTTGTTTGGGGACAGACAAGCATACTGGATCTTAGAAGTTTGTACATTCATGTGGGGTTATAAAATAGTCTGCATATTTTAATTTTTAATTTTCCAATAAACTGCAAGAGTCAGTAACAATAAGCTTGTTCATACAAAAATGGTGTGAAATTGCAACCTTATCCAGGGTGGGAGGGAAAAGGAGAGACCCCCATGGAGGGTTGTGTGTGACCCTTTTTAAGGAGGTATCTCCTTGGTCCTCATAGTGCAAGTCTGATTTATAGGTGGATCAGGGAGCTTATGCAGGTTAAAACCTGTATTCTCCATGCCACTTGCACCCCCCCCTCCAAACAGTTCTTTGGGGGCAACAAGGCAGAAAGAAAAGGAAGGAACAAGGAGCCTGGAGACAAGAATGGTTTAAGACAGAACTGCTGGCAAAAGCAGCGTTTATCCGTCTGTGTCCTGTAGATATTAGCTGCCTTTGTTGATGTGGATGTCTGTGACATTAGAAATATTAAAGGCTTCCCAGCAGAGCTAGTCCAAGGGAATATAAACCAAACCCATTGGTTTCAGGAAAAAAAAACTCCTGAGCTATCCAAAGGGAGAATTGCCATTATGGAAGAGATGTGCTGTTTCTTCAGCTGCCCTTGGTGAGGCTGAGCACTCAGAATTTACATGTACACCATGGCCCTTCCCTGCACATATGTGTATTTGTCACATAAAACTATTGGTAGAAAAATTTCAACAAGTCTAAGTAATTTAAAAGTTCAAGTTTCATTTTCATGACTAATATTAGAAGCCACATCCCACTGACTTAAAATGAAAGAATGATACACTTCTAAGGTATTTTGGAAATGAAATGTAGTTTTTGGAGGTAATTTATTGATGGTAGACTATTTACTCCATTCATTGCTAAGACCCAGTCCTACTGCTGTGTATGGCCAAGCTTCATCTCTAGGTACTGTCCTAAGAACTTGGTGGGTGTCAGAGTTACAATTCAAGTCAACCGAGTGGCATTTTTGATTTTGTGCCATGTAACTAAGAATCAGAAGTTGTCTTTCTAGTTGAAGATATGGGGACTTTTTAATCTTGTAAAATGAAAACAATTATCTCTTTAACTGCATGCAGCTTTTCAGTAATAACAAAAATTTTACAGTACCATCCCATCGTCTCTTTTAGTAACAAGAGGCAAAGTGAGTTTACATAGGATAAAAGTATCACCATAGTCTTCTATTTTTAGAACTGAACTTTTTCCCCACAACTGTTGAAGACAAAACACCATGTGCGAGGTTGACTATTCTCATCATATTCCAGCTGAGAACAGAAATAAAAGTGGCAGCAACATCACAAATAAGCCTTTTTCTCACAAGACTTACAGCACATTTTTTTCTGACAGAAAGCATTCAGATGAATTTCCAAACTCTTGGATGTTTATCTAAACTATACCCACATTTTTTAACCTTTTGTAGCTTTCCTTATATCTGAGACTAAAAGATACATTCATCAGGGCCATGGCTTAGAACAGTCATCCCTAGTGGATAGACTGTTTGTTTTCAGAGTTACTGGTATGAATTGTGAGGACGGGAAAAATTGATGAATTGTTGTCTAAGTGTTTTAAAGATTCTCTCTTATTTGAAGTAAGCTTTAGCCTGCTTTTCCTGATCTGAAGTTTCATATATTTCTTTCTGACCATGATCCTTTAAAGTGATTATCCTTCTCTTTACTGAATGCAAAATGTCTTTTAAACAAATGTTAGCACGACGAAATTCTATAGCAAATAATTCAATAGCCCTGTATTTACCACTTGCAATAAGCCTCATTATTGACTGTTCAGACTCACTTTCTCCAAGTTTCACTACTGATCAGCCTCATCGCAGCTTTTCCTCTGGAGTCGCTGTACAGCAATGTATTTCACAGCATTTATCCTCGAGATACCATCTGTTTGTGCATGTGCTCCTTCACAGGGGTTTGCTGCTCGTGGGGCGCGTGGATCTGACTCAGTGCTGGAGCGTTCCTCTCGGGCTGCTGCGCGCCGTGGCCGTGCCCAGTGCCCGGGGTGCTCCTGTGGTTTTGTCTCATGACACGCAGCGTTTGGCAGCAGTGCTAACTTTAGACATCCAGTCTGTGTTCTTGCTGCAGCCACTGCACCGTCCCCGCGTGGCTGTGCTGACACAGCTCTCTGTGGGGCGCGCTGTGGATCACATCGGGGGGAACTTACCCGACCTGAACAACCCTCCCCTCTCCCCGCGAATAAAGCCCGAAGCTGGGTCAGTTCCCTTGGTCTGGCTCACGGGGTGGTCTCACAAATGGTTCTGCTGAGCCAGCTGAGCAGATGGGATGCTTCCAGGGCACAGAGGGAAGGACCAAACCATCATGCTGGCATTGCCTAACACCATATTCTTATAAGCCTTGGAGTACAAACAGATGCAAATATTAAATTTATTTCCTAATACTTGTTGTTATAACTGCAATTTACCTTAATGGCTAGGTTGCTGATTTTAAGTTTAACTGTGTAAGGGAGGAGGTTTCGAGACTTAGTTGTTATAACTTATCATGTAGCCTGTTAATTTATTTATTCAAATTGATTAAAATGTTGTTAGAAAAAAATCTATGCTTAATACACCCCAGTTGGCACTAATGGCAGTCTAAGTAACTGGTACAGATCAAAGCATTGCTTCTTCTGCTAATTATTCTTTAATTGCTATGTTAATAACATCTTTGGTTTATCTGGCACAGTAAAGATGCATGTTTAAAACAGC
This sequence comes from Machaerirhynchus nigripectus, assembly GCA_013397975.1. Classification (NCBI taxonomy): domain Eukaryota; kingdom Metazoa; phylum Chordata; class Aves; order Passeriformes; family Dicruridae; genus Machaerirhynchus; species Machaerirhynchus nigripectus. Next base: position 678,071 of record VZRQ01002908.1, on the reverse strand, counting down.
AACAAAGGTCCTGCAAATGGGGTCAGGTCTGGCTCTGTTCCCTGGATTAGAGTGTGCTCTGGCATTCAGTCAAATTGAACTGATTCCAGTGATTTCTGTACTGTACCTGACTTGGGCTGGCTTTTCCTGCAAGTCTTGTAGGTCAGAAACCTGTGATTATGCCTTTGCTGCCTTGCATTCATTCTCCATAGATCGTTCTTTGATCAAACCTTCAGATATCCCATGGTTTAAAAGCTTTTCCCCTGTCCCTGACTCTCTGCACTTAAAGGCAAGCAATTGACAATTTCTGTTGAAGCAACAGGTTCATCTTATTAGTACCTTATTTTTAAAACTGGATGTGTTCAGTTGATTCAAATTGCTCTTTTTGTTTTAATTTTATGGAGAAGGTGTGGAGACACAACCATAGAGGAACAGGAAAGGGTTATATGCAAAGCTCTGTCTTTTACATGTTTGTTGTGGCCTCGTTGCAAAATTGGTGCATAATGAGAGAGCTCTGGTACACACCCACCAAATACCTCAGAGAACTGGCTCTGGGGCATAGGCAGGTGGGCTGTTGGTGAAGGAAACTAAGGTGATGAAGTTCTGACCAGGATACAGGTTCCATCCTGATTTTCACAGGGAAAGATGTGCCATTTAAGCTGTGTGGGCAGTGTGGCTTATTTGAACTGTGACTGGAAGGGAGAGTCACTGAGTGAGTTGTGGGTGCCTGCGAGAGGTCACGCCTTCCCCGAGCCCAGCAGCCATCCCACCAGGACATGCATCCCCAACTGAGGGAACAGCCACGGGCTGAGCTGAGCTGAGCTGAGCTGAAAAAACCTGCTTCTGAAAGAAAATTACTCCATTCCCACCTTGTTCTGCCCCAGGCAGAAAATTAACACAGCAAAAGTGAGTGAGACATTTCCATCCGGTTTGGTGAGTTTAAGCAGTTCTCATACAAGGGGGTCATAGGGAAGAAAATGTGGGGAAACCCCCCTTTCCACACAGAGAAAAGTCCAACAGGAGCAGCGATGCCACTGCACCTTTATTGTGCCGGTTCTAGTGAACCACCTACAACAAGTCATGCTGGGCCATTTGTGACTTTTCTGATGAAAGATGTTACTGTTCCCATGTTGGAAGTCTCACATTTGGTGAAGGTTCATCTGTTTAATTTACTACCTGCCTAAAGCTAAATATAGTTCCTGTCACTCTTTAGACTGTGGACTCTGGGGCACACAGAAAGGTGGTTAACCATGGAACACTAAGGGTCCCAGGGCTTCTCTAGGACCTCCTATCAAACCAGCCTGAGGCTGAGCTGGCTGAGGTCCCTCCCCTGTGCCACTCATGCTACCGTATAATGAGCCGGTTCAGGGAACTGAGACCAAAAGTTGTTTTCTTTGGAGCACGAGCCTTTAACTGGCTCAGGTCCCTGAGCTGCCTTAGTGCACAGTGCTCACATCAGCACAAATCACTGGGCAGCCAAGGGGAGGGTGGAGGGCCAGGCTATGGCAGCTGTAAATTAGGTTGGCTTAAGGTGTTAGAGAAATACACCCTGAATGGAAGCAGAAAAAATATAAAAACTTCCCTTCCAGAATACTGTTTTTCTTGAGCAATTGAGCCACTACTGAGAAACGCAAGGATATTAAGTACAAAGGAATTTAAATCCTACAGAACTCTAATGTAGTTTTTAATTTTGAGTCATATTTTGGCCAGTTAAATTATAAATATTGAAGCAGATTTCCCAAAAAAGGAATTATTTCCACCCTTTCCCTTTTGTTTAAATACCTGTCATTCTGGTGATATTATGGGTTAATTAGTTTATTTTCTGAAATGTATTTCTGGGATATTTTCCCTTTAACTACTTCAACCCATAACCTCGTGTTCTGAGAGTTACTTAACCTTTGGTCTTGTACAGTTTACTGGCAACCATTCCTTTCCTTTTAGGATTTCTTTTTTGTGATTCCCTTAGCAATATAAACCACATATAGCTACTATTTCCTAACATGAAGCCTCACACAGTGAATTGACGTTACAGTTAATTAACAGAAGAGTTTTAGATATTTCACAAGGTTATTGACACCAGAAATGCTGTACATTAATACCAAACACTTGACATTATTTACTGTAAGAAGAAATTGTGATCTCAGATTTAAATCATATTAAAAAGTAGACTGAATTTATTTTCCAACCGAAGGACTACTATAGGAGTTAACATTGCTTGGATATCCTATGTGTAGTTCTATGCCTTAAAAAGTTTGGATTTCTTTCAAGTTCTGCTCTAATATTTCTTGGCTTACATATGTTTTTACACTAATTTTAAAGCTTAATTTTAAACTCTTACAATCAATTTTATTACAGCCTCAATGTAATTTTTTAGGGAATTCCCAATGAGAAAAAGTTCAAGAAATCCAGTAAGACTGTTTTTAGTTCTCTGAAGATATATAAATACCAATGTTGAAACTATTTTTAGTTTGATCTTTTGTCTGATTCACTGGTACATACCAATTGTTTTGTACCAAGCACAGTCAGAGCCCGGTAGCCAGCTGAACTGGGTTTACAACTTTGAAAGCTGCTTAGACAAATAACTTTCATGTACTGTCTTGACTGGAGAAGATTCATTTTCAGTTTATGGTCATACTGTAGCAGACACACCCCTCCCTTTGTGATAACAAATACGAAACTGCATTCTGTGATATGGATCTTTAATACATTGACTGCTTTTGGAAGGTGCTACTGTAAAAATTTTTAAAGCATAAAATACATTTTTTCTTAACACAGATAAAACGTGGAGCAAGCAATGTCCCATTTGGTGCCTCTGGTTCTTTAGAAGGCTTTTCCTTTTAATGTTTCTTGAACAACTGTATAAACCCTGAGGATTAGAGTCTGCTGCAGGAGAGCACCAAGAAGCGCAGCTGTTGTTCTCTTCAGCATTTTTTTGCTGAGCCATCAGGACAGCTTAATGCTACTACATGCTAAAAAAGTCATGCATTATAGTGATTGTGGGTACATACAGTCCTGCTGAATCCCTGCCCAGCTGAAACCATTCCATGGCTGATTGATTGTTTCTTCTTTTTCAATTGTGCAAAACTGGAGAAGATGTATATGTTTTAATTCAAATGGAGAGCTAAGTCGAAGATTCCAGAGACCTTTTCTTGTCTGAGTATATTTAGTTCAGCAAAAGGGTTTATCAAGTTAAAGCAAAAATTGCCATAAACCTACTCGCACCTCCCTGTCTGTATTTTACCCATCATCGTGGAGGAGACCAGTTTCCATTATCTTATATTGTTTGCATTCCAAATGTTACTACCTGGATGTAACTACTATTATGGTATTTCTGCCTAACAATCACAGAAACCAGAAGTAAATTACAAAATTAGGGAGTAGTCTGAACACTGAGCAATTTTCTAATGATATATTTTGCAATTGTTGTCTGCTTTCTGATTAATCAACAGATTGTGAACCTCGGTGTCAAAAAATGCTTTATAAAAAAAGTCAGACTGAATAAAAATAAAACTGAATAGTTAATTATTTTTCCCAGGAGCCAGTGCAGCCTTGAACATTTTAAATGTTAACTAGCCAACATTTTAAGTGCTAAAGGCACATGACATTTTGTACAGATAATCATATTTTCAGTCTGTCAAAGTCAAGCAATTGTAATGCCTCAAAAGAACATTATGCAATGAAATACATATGAAAAAAGATTTTGATGACACTAAAGTATGTATCATGTTTTAGAATGGATGTATTCTGTATTTTAACATGAATCACTTAATGTCATGGATTATAGAATTCTTTTAGACAAATTCTATTTATTAATGGAAAGGTAATCTATTTAAGTTTGGTACAGACCTCATAGAATTATTTACCAATCAAATAATATCATAAAGTTGAGTTTAACAAGTTTAGTCTTTTCTCTTACTGATTTTCTTAATGGGGAAATATTTGTAGCTTATTGGTATTATTTCTTCTTAACATATGGAAACACCAGACCCTGGTCTCCAAAGGAGTAAGCAGCAGGTAAAACATTTTATTTTGGTTTTGTAGACAGATGATTTGTGCATATTCAGACATCTGTGGCCTTTTTGATAATGAAAGCAAAAGGACTGATCATATGATTTGGTTTTCTCAATGATTAAGTGACCACGGGCCTTGCAATAAGATTTGAATTGAATTTTTAACATGAATACATGTTAAAAATCCATTTTATGTGAGCATTTATTTAAACTCTGGTTTTTTTGTTCCATACAAATTACCAGCCAAACCATTCTTTATATACATATCTGATGAATAAATATATAGGATATGCAAATACAGCAAAACTATATTAATTTAAAATGTGTGAACCTTTAGTGAGTATTATTCTTCCAGAGCTGACTGGGATCACGTTATTAGTTGAATAGCTCATTCTCCAGCTAGGAAAATGCAGAGATAGCATTTAATCAGTTATTCCTTTCTGTGTTTTGTCTTTTCTACTTTCCATAAATTCTTAATATACAGCAGTACCTTTATCCCAGTCCAGTCTGCCAACATATAAAGGGCTAGAGAATGCAGCTAAGCCTATTCTTGGGAAGGGGTTAGGGTAGAAAGATAAGGATCAGGAGCAGCAGCATAATATCAGATGACTGACTGTAATGAGGATTGATTCTGTGACCAAATCGAATAGTTAAAGCTCCCAGCCCTTGCTCTGTCAAAGAAGAATCAACCCTCTTACATGCTGCAAACTGGACATCAAGCCAGGCGGAAACTCAGTCAACTAAAAAATGGAGAGGCAAGAGCAGCTAATGAAAACCACCACCTCTTCTCCAATGCAAAGGCAAAAATAAACGTAAACCACCTGGCTGGCCTGTTTGACTTTAGACTGGGATGGATTACAGCAAAAAAGACACCTAAGCACCTGCAACAGCTGGGGTATGGCAGTCGTGTTCCACATGTTACCTCTCAGCTGGAACCTGTTGTGTCCAAATTAAGACGTTGAGTCAGAAAGCTCATTAGGCGCAGTCTAAGCAAGTGGTGTGAGCATATGTGATCTAAGGACTGCAAAATGGATCCACCTGCACAGAGGAAAGGTGGAAGTCTGAGATCCAAACTGCCAGGGAGCCTTTAAAGTTTTCTGCACCATTGGGACCTATTGTTTCATGCTGGCTTAGCCTGATCTGAGTCAAGGACACGAGAGTGGTTTGCACAAGGCTGACAGTCCTGCTCACTCAAGAGTGAGCCCATTAGGCTTCCTATGGAAACCTGGGAATAGGCACGTCAAGAAAAGTTTAGTAATACATTTATTCTAGTTGCTTCTTCTGAATTATGGTGAAAAGCTGTAATGAGGGAAAATACTCTTTTTCTACCCCTGAATATAATTAAAATACTGATGAAGAAACATTAACTTATGGGTAAGCAAAGTCTATGTATCATTTATTAAATTACAATATATAAGGAGGATATATTAATCTCACTAAAGCATGTGAGATTGTGGTTATACCTAAGCTAATCAAAGGATATCAAATGTATATATGAAATACAGAAAAACTATTGCACCTTTAGCTGCACATGCATTACACTTGAACAAAACAGAACCATTCCACAGAAGGACCATAGTATTTATAGATCCTAGGATAGAATAGCTAAAGGCTCAGGGACTCGGGTTCCATTTAGCTGCAACAGTTGTGTGATGCTTCTCCTTGTCCAGTGCAAAGAGAAATACCAGTCCAAATCATCTGGCCAGGCTGCTTAACTCTTCAAATGGAGTGTATAAGAAGTATTCCAGACGTGAGAGTCCTTATTCAGATGCATTTGCAATCTAAGTGAAAAGAAGAAGTTGTATTACCCTGACCTTAGAGGGGAACTAAGGCAGCGTTTTGTGTCTATATAAAGAGCAAGTTACTTGTGCCCCTCTGAAGTCTGAAAATTAGACTGCAACAACGGGGAAGCTTGGAATAGAGCCTGTATTTTCTACATCCCAGTAATGTGCAAGAGGACTGTCTGCTGGCTAGTGAACAGTCAAAAATTAAAGTTAAAATATGGAAAAGTAAGTAAAATGCCATCTTAGTCTTTTTATCAAGCCTAAGAGCTTTTATGAAACCTCATTTGAGTTTCCACAAATATTTATCTTATGCAAACATCACTGTGCATTAAAGGAGTTTGTTCTTGTTCTGCAATCTCAGTTGTCATCTGATTTCACTCACAAACCACTTTAGGCTTTGTAATAAGACTCTAAGGTATCTGTAAAAGCAATTGTTTCAGAAGCAAGTACTTGTGCCTGGAGTGTCCTTGTATACTGGTATCTGTAATAATGCAGCTGATAATTTTACTTTACTCTCACTTGATGTTCTGAGAGCAAAATACTATGAATATAACGTCTGTGAGGAGAGCCATGCAGTTCAGTGCCAGATTTCTAGACCCTCTAGTCTTTTCAACATGTGTGATGGTAACCTCCAAATGGGAGGATTGCAAGCTGCTCTGTAAAACTCTAGAAATATAAAGCAGCAGCAAACTTTATGAAGTAATGTCTGCTTTACATGGCATGTTAAACAAATAATAAAGCAAAGCAATGATTGCTTAATGTAAAAGTATATTGAAGAGAAAGATATTAAAGTGTATTTAATATGACTGCAGTAGGTTTAGGAGGGCGATGAAACTTCTTGGGGAAAACTGTAAAATGGTTAAATGAGACTGTGACCTCATTAAGTTTTTATGTGGGTATGGTTTTGTCAACATACACCTTGTAGGCAATTTTTTTTTTAACTTTGTAATCTTGCTATTACAAATGCCCCATTGATCAAACACCAAGCTCAAGATCTAGATAGGAGTGTTGTAACTAAGTCATGGCATAGGAAATCTTAAAAGGATGACTGTGGATTTTCACTGAAAGTTTATCAAAGTTCAGTCAAATTACTGTCTTTTACTCTGTTTTTTGCTACTGTGTATTTTAATGCCTGAATTAGCACAACTCCTAATTTCGCTACAAAACTTTCCAATGCTATGTAATCTACTTTTGTTTTTGTTTTGCTTTTAATTCCCCAACGGCAGAAGTTTCATATTTCACCCAGGCACTGGTAATTAGCCAAGGAAATTATTTAAAATGCCAGATGTCACATATTAAATATAAATAACCTATGACCTTGTGTGCAGAATGCAAGCCCCTTTCCTATATGACTGCTGAATTTAACTTCCTTCAACATAGGGTCTATACTGAAATACTATCTTTCTCCTACACAACACCATTCTGCTTGCTTAGGCAATGGATGTGCCTTGTTAGCTGTAGGAGAAGGCTGCGATAATTTTGTTTGTATGCCATTTGCAAATGAGTTTAAGAGTATTAGCAATACACACTGATCAAAACATGTCCCTTGTTGTACTCATGCTTTCTTCAACAGCAGCTGTAAAAGGCATAACCATTGCTGCAGCCAAGGAACACTATCTGCTCAGTCCAGGAGTCTTTCTCTGTGCTTTCTCATCTGCCCTCTCTATGCCACGCTGGTGTGTGTGGCTTTTAAACAGGTCCAGATTCGACCACAAACGGGAATGAGATCAAGCACATGAAATGCAACCTTCTGTGTTATATTCCTAATTCGAGGCTGTTTGGTTGATTGAATCATGCAGAACGAATGCCTGACCATGCGTCTTCCAAAGCCTATTCTGGCTACGATTGCACAGCTGGCTTTGATTTGCTGCCCATAGGAAGGGGGGAGGAATCCCTATTACTCCAACACAAATACAGATCTGGGATGTGGCTGCAGATCCAGAATTCCTAGCCATCCAGCATCGGATGATGTGTGGAAAATAAAACACAGCACAATGTAGCCCTCAGGTTTTTGGAGCTGAAAGTCACAACACGCCTAGAAAATAGCCACAGTTTGGAAAGGATTCAAGTACCACAGGAAGCGCATTCCTTCCTTCTTAAGGCACATGCAATAACTCCAGCTCCTGACCAGATCAAGGTGTATCCCCATCTGGATGCAATAACACAGCCTACAAGCAACAAGGACAAAAACCACCTATGCATATTAAATAAATGAATAAATAAAGGCAACTTCTCCTCACAAAACCACAAGTGAAATAAAGTTGCCCTTGTTACTGCCACTGTTTCATTTCTCAGTAGCCAACAAAAGCCAAATCAGCCATCCATGCCCTGGACCTCAAGCACAGAGATTGACATAATTCCCTGGAAACTGATGTGAGCTCACTCACGTCAGTTGTTTTACCAACTCACTCCCAGTCATAGCCCAATTACTCTTTAGCTGTGTAGAAGAGGTTTGAAGGTGTGTTTCTCTTTACAGTTTCAAATGCAGAAAGGATGTGCTTTTTGGTGCAGTACAACAGAGTCAGCAAAATGAAAGCTATGGTGAAGACAAGATAAAAAGAAAGGATAATGTTGGCAGTGGAAGTACTGAACTCAAAGACATACATCTGCTTTTGAAGTAAAAAGCTTTATAACATTTACTGTAAACAACTTACAATACCACTTTACCTTTTACATATTCTCTAAATTCTTATCTTGTTAGCTAGGCAGTCATGTCATAACCAATTACTCTGTTTTATTTTAGCACATGTAGTCCATTTTCTTTTTCAATTGACGGCAGTAGGTAGGACTAATAGCAATACCTAATGTCCTGCATATATCATAGCTTTCTGAATGAATAGTGGAGACAAGAGAAAGGGAAAACAAGATTTGTTTTACAGTTAAGGGAAAGAAACAAGTCATTAATATTACTATCTTTAATTTAGCATATTCATTAGAGATATACTCTGAGCATCTTATTGAAGAACATGGATCAAATACTTGTGTTCAAATCCCCCCTTGTGAAGAGAACAAGTTTGAGTGTATTTTTCACTAGGGACATGCATAATGAATAATCTACTGGTATAACAGAACAGGAAACTGCTGTGGTTGCTCCATTTGCTGTAATCTGACACAACAATTATTTAACAATAAGACAAAGTCTAATATAGCCGCTTTGAAAAGCAAAAGATTACCCAAAAGTTTTTAGACAAAAATTTGCTGTTAAAAGTAATTTTACGTATCGTGTATTTTACTGACTCGTTCATTGTAGATCTGTTTTCATTCAAGAATGTATGAGGGTTTTTCTTAACCACAGTTAATCCAATTACACATACTTTTCCAGCATGTCTTGCTACATGACCTTGGATTTAGAGATAAAAAGAGGCTACAGGCAAGCTGAGTGTGAGCTCCTTATAAAGGTTCAGGCTTCCTTCAGGAAAGGGAATTGTCTACCCTAACAAGAGCATGAATCTTTGGTTTAAGTGTTGTAGGAACAGTAGCTGTAGTTGCTCATGTATTTTCAGTAAAGAAATAGCTAGTGGTGTGTGGGAAGTGACAATGTCAAGGACAGTGCTTTACAAGATAAGTAAAAAACATATGGCTGCTTTTGCACTAGAAGCAACTTCCCATTTTGGGCGAACTCCTGCTGTCCCAAGTTCTGCAAAGTATTTTTTAATAATATGCATTCCGTTTCCACTAGAATTGCAACATCACAAAGCAGCTTTTCATTCAGGCTTGCTTTCTTCAGCACAGATTACTGAGCTTCCTCAGAAGTGCACAGGGAGAAAGAATTCACAGAGAATTCACTGCATTCTGTTAAGAGCCTCTGGATTGAGAATTATTCACTGTAGCTAATTCCTCTTCACGTGAGCCTTCTTTTCTCACTTTCATTCATAGGCTCCAATGAGAACATCCAGGTACAAATGCATGCCTGGGATTATGACATGCCTGTTTGGATCTGTCTAAACAGCAACAAACATGGAAAGATACTGTGCACAGAAACAATTAGAATTATTTTAGAATCAAACAATATTAATCTCCAGATGGCCATAGAGTCACAACACACTAACTAGTTCAGCTGATTTTGCAACTGAGTAATGAAACCTTAGAGATAGCAATGATATTTCTGGTTAACATGAATTTCACATTCCATAACAAATTATACTGTGAGTATTACATAACTGTCTATAAGCAAACTTGACTATTTGTGAGTAGTAGTTTAAATTCTGTCAGTGCTCAAGTTTCAGCACAAACCTAAAATCTTCCTAGATCATACGTATTAAGGGTTAATATTTTACTAATTCCACAGCACACCGTGACTGTTTCATTAAGTTAGAAGCATAGAATAGAGTCACAGAATCATTTAGGTTGGAAAAGACCTCCAAGATGATCAAGCCCAACATTTGATCTATCACCACCTTGTCAACCAGACCAGAGCACTGAGTGCCATGTCCAGTCATTCCTTGGACACCTCCAGGGATGGTGAATCCACCGTCTCCCTGGGCAGCCCATTCCAATGCCTGACAACCCCTTCCATGAAGAAATTCTTCCTGATGTCCAACCTGAACCTTTTGTGGCATAGCTGAAGACCATGTCCACTTGTTCTGTCACTGATTACCTGCGAGAAGAGGCCGACCCCCACCTGGCTACACCCTCCTGCCAGGAAGTTGTAGACAGTGATAAGGTCTCCCCTGAGCCCCCTCCAGGCTAAACACCCCCAGCTCCCTCAGCCACTCTTCACAGGACTTGTGCTCCAGACCCTTCACCTGTTCTGTGGCCATTCTTTGGACATGCTCCAGCACCTCAATATCTTTCTTGAAGTGAGGGACCCAGAACTGGACACAGAACTCAGGTACTCATGCTTGCTCTATGATTTCTTAGACTGCAAATTTCAGACACATCAGGACAGTTATAGTTTCTATACTGCCATGTCCTGCAGGGAACAGATGCTCCTGCTGCAAAAAGCTCAAATTCTACATTTTGTTTTGCCCTTCTTTTTGTCTTTCCACCTTAGTGCAAGGCAAAACTATAGATTATAGTATGTTGTCATGCAGGCAGAGTATCCTGAAGCTTCTGTGCTCTTCCTCCTAACTGCTGGGCTCCCTTCATTGATGACATACATTGCTAAGGAATATTTTAATTAGTTTCCTTATGGTTAAAACTTTTAGATGCAGATCCCACAAAATGCAAGATTGTGAACATACTATTCCATGCTTTAAAATTCTTTTTGGGATTGTTTTCAGAGGCAAATTCCCCACCGTTCTACAGCCTTGGTGCAGCAGCTGTGATGCCCAGATAGTGAAGTGTATGAAGAAGTACCACAGTGCAAGCCAGGGTGGCTGGGCACTGGAACAGGCTCCCGAAGAAGGGATCACAGCACCAAACCTGCCAGATTTCAAGGAGTGTCTGCACAAGGTTCTCAGGCACATGGTGGGATTCTTAGGGTGTCCTGTGTAGGAGCTGGGGGATCCTTGTGGGTCCCTTCCAGCTCAATATTCTATGGTTCGATGTTTGCTTGATTGCCACTGTTCCCACTGAGCCGGAAGGCAAGCAGCAAACAGCCTGGAATCCTGGAGCCAGCATTTGTTACCCAAGCGACATTCCTCAGCTTACGCCATCCTACCTAATAACTCGAGTCATTAACTGGTGCCAAGAGCACCACCTATTTACATGCGGTGTTTTAGAAAGTAACACTCCGCACGCCGCAAGGGAATTCTGCTCCTTTGCTCTCACGTGGGGCCGTCTGCGCTTTGCAGGAGGGTTCACACAGCGGGACCGGGACCGGGACCGGGAGCGGGAACGGGCTCGGGAAGGAGGGCCTGGGGACGGAGCGGGGCGGGCGCTGCTCGGCGGCGCTGGGGCCGACACGTGGCACC
>VZRQ01002908.1:490041-665956 GCA_013397975.1 Machaerirhynchus nigripectus | reverse complement strand
CCCGCCGCTGCGGGAGGCGGCAGCCCGGGGGGAGCGGCGCCGTCCGTCCGTCCCTCAGGCCGCGGCCGCTTCCCGGCGCCGCTCCTGTTCCTCGGCCCGCGGGACGTGGGGGCTCAGGGGGCGATGGGCCGGGCCGGCCGGGCCTCTCCCTGCCGTAACAACTTTCTTTGGGAAAAAAACCCCAAGAACTCGCGTCGTGCGGGAGGAGCCGCCCCGGGCGCGCTGGCTCGGGTGGGGAAAAGGCCCCGGGTTGGATCTGGTGGCCCCACGCCCCCCGAGCCTGGGGAGTGCGGTGGGGCTGGTGAGGGGAGAGAGCAGCAAAGTGTTAACGGGGCTGGACTAAAACAGTGTTCGGGCTCTTGCGATGAAAAGTTTCAACCGAAGTGTTCCCCGTATATAGAACATCCCAGTTACTCCAGTGTGTTCCTGCAGACTTTGTGTACGTGTGGATGGGCGAACACCGCGTGTCGAGGAGAGGTGATGGCCCTTTGGGTCCGTGTGTACAGATACACGCATACAGCTCAGAGTGCTTCCATTTTACTTTGTTTTGTAGCACTTTGTTTTTAGAGCTTGGAAATCCTGTTTTCTTTAAACTGCAGAAAGCAAAGTATTCCCTGTGAATTATGGTGTGAAGAATCAATAAGGACCAGCTGTGCCTAGTTTAGCTGTAGCAGAGTTTGATGGCTGCCTGCTTTATTTTCTAACCTACTTGAAATAAGTATTAATTGGTAATGGGTTGTCTTATGTCTAAGTATTAGATGATAAGATAGCTCTGAAACATGACTGTATTCAGGCTAAATGATGCAGCCATGTTGTTTAGTTCTCCGACTCGGTTGTCTGCCTAAGTTAATTAGAAAAAAATTTGTTTGATGCAGCCTGTGTGTGAACACTTGGGATTAACTTCTTAGAAAATCCCTAACTTTCTTGATGCTCAGATTTAATTTGCAGATTCGTTCAGATAAGGGAAGATTTTCTTTGCCTATTTTCCATCTTAGTGGAATAGCAGATGGTGCGTTTTGTGAAGAGGGCCTGAATTCTGCAAGCTAGATAAATGCATTACAGTACCATATGAAAACAATGGAAAACCTATTAACAGATCACAACAAAAATAATTATGACACCCCCATTTCTATTATTTTGACATAAAACTGGTAGTCTAAACTATGTTCCTTTGTTGATGATAGAGGAGAATGAGAGAACAAGTTGCTCAGAAAACTGGAAATACGAGTGTGATATCAACTCACTGTTATGATACTTGTATTTGGGTAGCATTCCTTAACAGGCAGTTCAGGTATTACTCTGAATACAGAGAATTTTCCATGCTTGATAAGTCAAAATTATTCTCATGTCAAATTTAAAAACATGATATTTGGACCATGAACTAATTTGTTTGCTGTAGCTTTCAGTAAGAAATCCTACATCTGCATCTGAAACTCAAGTAATTTTACTGTTGTATAGAATTCTGGATGATCTCGCCTGCTGTGCACAGTTTTGGCCTTCGGGGAAAAGGGTTAGAGTAGGTCTCTGTCCTCATGTATTCTGTTAAAAGTATTGCCAGAGCTCATCTGTTAATTTTCCCCATGTTTTTTACACATGAAGAACTGGAATTCATATGAGAAGTCCCATATTGGAAATCTATTTTTACCCTGACCCCTCTTCCAAATATATTAGTTAGAGGAAAAAAAGGAAAAAGTTCTTAGAGCTCCCTAAAGCATCTATTTCATAATCCCATATCACTTCCTTTGATGGTGGTATCTGTTGTGCTGCAAAGTCAGCATAAGGGTATTTTTTTTCAAATGTGTGCTAATAATAAAATGTGTAGGTCACAGGGAAAGTTGCTTAATTTGAAGTAAATAATACTAAAATTACAAAGTTTTCCATGATCATGGAGAACACCTAAAACCACCTTCTGATCCTTCATGTTTTATCTCTAGAAGTTTGAGACTGGCATTCTGATGAAAGAAGTGTCTGGTACTAAGTTCTTGTGTAAATAGCATGGAAATCTATGTTAATGCTATCTTTTATGCTGAGACTACTCTAGTGTTGTGAGGATTTTATTCTATTATGTATGTACACATATAAGTATATAATGGTACATATTTGTGTTTAACTGTATTTGTAATCAAAAGCATGGAAAAGTGAGCTATTCTTTCATTTCCTTGAAATACTTTTGATATCTGAGCTACTAAGAAAGTGCAAATGCTAGGCAATGGATTATCCTTTTTATGATATTAAAAGAACAGTAAGAGAAATTAAATCAGCTGGGATCTTTAGTTATTACATTTGTAGTTTTGTGCTAAGTGGCAGGACTTGAGACCCCTGTTCTGCACTAGTGTTTATTTGCTTGATCTGAAAGTTGTAGTTCCTGCTGCAGAGGAGAACGCATGAAAGATGGTGTGAAGATGCTTTAAATCCCTAGTGTAATACTGCAATCTTTGTAGCATACTTGGCTTGAAATTAAAGGGGTAGCCCTTTTCATGTAGTTTTTGAGTGGAGGTAAAAATTTGCTCAGGTAATTGCTAAATTAAAGATTCTTAACAGCTCTTCAGCTTCTTTCAAGTGGACATTAGGTACTGAGCACCGTCTGCAAAATCTTGCCTTCTGTTTCTCTGATTGTTCAATGTCTTTGTCCCGAAGAACAAAGAAATGGTCACTTTGGTTTTGTAGTGTTGAGCACTTAGTGTTTGGTACCGTTCTAGGTACTAATGAGCTTTGTCTTTTTATGACCAAGAAATTCAAGCCTCCGGTGCCCAAAGGTAAAGCTATAGATCACTCTGAAGTAAACCAAATTTCTTTGGTGTGCTCTTTGTTGCAAAATTTTGGGTAGCTGCAGTAACAGCTGATTGTGTCGTGCCACCTTGTGTCAGTTGCATTGGAAAGCATTACAGTACGTTCAGGTCCTCCACAGTCTGCTAAAATAGATTGCCATGCAACTGTCAGTGACCGTATTTGATGTACCACCTGGTTTGGCCTTCTTGATGAAGAGTTTTTGGGATGTAATATGTGACACTTGAATAATTGAATTCAGCTTGAATGCATTTGTAATGATGCCCCCCATTCCCTTCACCACCACCAGTTTTGCAGTACTATTCAGCATAATTTTGGGAAGTTTGTCTAGAATTTATTAAGCAATTAAACTGCATTAAGATTTTCACACTGCTGAGGACACGTTATGCTTTTTAAATGCCAAACTTTGCAAAATGGAAGCAAATATGAGATGCTATGATATTTTCTTTAGCTGAAGTTTCATTTTAGGGGTTCATCTTTTCTTTTAAAGAATGAGCTTTTACATAATAAAAGCTGGACTTGGAGTATATAGTACTAAGCTGGGAATTCAGGATCTTGTAAGGTTCTGTATCATGCAAAACCGCTTCTTATTGGCATGTGAAGTCGGGACTAACTTAAAATTAGAAGCTGGAAACTGTTCTGTATTCAGAAAATTAATTATTTAATTGCTAAGGAAATTCTGGCAGATGAGTTATTGATGCTGGTGTTCAGAATCCTGTCTAAAATGTGCCTGTTATTTCTGATTAAGTATTCTAAGAGCTCAAGAGGGGCAAATGTTTTGTTACTCAGTGAAACAGAGTAATATGTGAGTTTCACCGTAACTTCCACCTTTTGTTATTTGGGTTATGAAGTAGAGAAGGAGAAATTAGTATTTCCATTTAAGTAATCTTCCTTTGTTGATTTTATTTATTTGCTTTCCCACAATGTGAGTACTTAAAAAGAACTGATCAAACTACCCTCCTTGGTCTTTAGGTTCATAGTATTTGTTTTATTTTCTTGGAAACCATGAAACAAGCTGAGAAGGGGTTCTTCATATTTCCTGTGACTTAACATTTGGTTAAGTAATACTATTTAGTAATCTTGTTACAAATGAATCTTACAATCTCTTACTTTTCTCCTGAAGAGTATGAAAAATATCCTAGTTCTGTGATGAATTTAGTGACAGTTCAAAACATCTTTGTGAACTGCAGCCTCATTCTGAATAAGGACACTACGTCTGGATTTGGCTCTTTCACTGATTTGATAATTTCTACTCCCTTTAGATCTTTTTCCTTTAGCTTAGAGCTGTTAGGTTATTGGTTTGTTACTGGATATCATAACTGGAATACACATTTTGCTACAGTGACTGTCAGACTAATACCTGATCTTTTCTTTTGAAGGTTTTCACAGACCTTTCTCTGTGAGCATCCAGGAGCTGCTTCGGCTGCTCAGCACTTGTCTCCTGCCCACATACCAAGCGCTCTGAAGCGATGACGGGTGCTGAATTTTTCCTCAGCTAGGCAGAGTTGTAGCAAAAACTGGCACTATGTACATGTCATTTCATTTAGATATGTCGTAGAAGGCTTAAAGCCACTGATTTGTACTGACACACCACCACAATACTAGTCTTTATAGGTTTGCCTTGATCATTAATATGTAATGTATCCTTTTTCCCTTCCTAAATGTGTATCCATGACTGATATTGCTGTCAGGGATTGTTGGTAGAGAGTAGAAAACAGCCAAAGCTGTTGACAGGAGCTTGCAGCATGGTTGAACATTTTTGTTCTTTTCCCCAAGATTGTGATTAAGGTAATTAATCTTAAGAAAGTCAGGTTGTGGTAGAAAAGAGAGAGTAGTCTTATAATTAGATTCAGTGGAAAATTAAGGGCTGGATGCTGGCAGTAGCTGTGAACTTGAGGTGTGAGTTGACCAAGGATTGCTCTTGGGGAAGTTTGGGTTTTGCGTTCATGTAGAGCTGGTCCAGAACTGTTGCAAAGTTTGCTTTCCTTAGCTGAGTAAGAGGAACTTGTGAGATATCTTTTAACAGGCTATCTTGCATACCTGTATGGTTCACTTGAAGTTTTATTGTTTTAAATAATCTGATTCTGTTTAGATTTGGTTGTCTATATAAATGGGTAGGAGAGAAAGTCTTTGCACAAGATAGTAACTGTGGTTAATACGTATAATTTGAGCCATCCATATAAATACAGCTGTCTGTGCTGGACTGTTAACATTTGCTATACAAAGGAGTGCTCATGTGGGTTAAGAATAGGATCAGCTGGTGCAGCTTTAACAAAGGAATGAATGGATAAGTTACTTGAATCCATTTTTTTCTCTCTTAAATATAAATGATACTTTCTAACAGACATATTTATTTATTAGATAACTGAGTATTAAATGTATTGTGATAAACCCCCACTTGAAGGAAATTGAGTACTATTATTTTATTTTACAGGCTAGTGGATGATGGTATCTGCATGTAAAAGATTGACACACAGGGACACAATGCAAATCAGTCATATAGGCTGTGGTTATATAATCTGCTGATAGGGGGGGAGGAGGGAAAACCAAACAGCTGCATCTGACCAAAAACAGAGGGTCTTGTGACTTCAAGATAACTTAGAGGAACACTGAGGAAGAACCAAAGGAAAGTATGGACTAAAGTAGAATCAGTGGAGTCAAGAATTGCCTGGCAATTAAGAGTAAGAGTTTAAGATGGTAATCCTGGCAAGCTGACATGTTTGAATATGTTGTCATTTTTACAGTATTCTGGATAAATGAAATCTTGCCTATTTGAATGAAGTTTGACCAGGATGAGACCATTCAGGGAAAATGCCAAAATCTTTTGTGTGGTGTTGCAAAGCAGTTGTAGTTGCAGTAAATCTAATTTAATAACTTCTCTGTTTTGACAGTATGGTTCTTTGATCACTACACAGTGCATCGAGAGTCACTAGGTAGTGAGTCACTATGTAATGCAGGGATTTGAAAAAGGTCCTTGGTTTGACAAAATGTCACTTATTTTGTTTGTGAATTTGTAGTTGCACATCACTCTCTGCCCCCTTCCCTTCCCATCTGAGTTGTGGGCAGAGTGTAAATGAAAACAAATCCTGAGATCTGGGGTGTGGGAGATGGTTAGGGTACAAAAAGCATTTGGGCTAGTGCTTTTGTCTTACGTATTTCTGAAAATTAGAAATAATAGCTCTTCCTTTCTCCAAAGTAAAAAGTAGCCCTCTGCTTAAGACATGACGGTCCCATTCCTTTGGTCTGTGTTACCCAGCTGGAAGCAGTTTGTCATATCCCACCTGAAGTGTAGCCAGCTCGGTAACGTTGCTGTGAATGAGAGAATAAATTTGAGTAGATGGGGCCTGGGTCAATAGTAAGCAGCAGTTTGGCTGTTCACAGCAATAACGTAAATATGGGAGTTGTTGCCTCAAGCTGCCCTAGTGGGCCAGGGAAGTACGTGGAGCAGACTTGGCAGTGAGCCCGGCCAGTAAAACAACATCCAAGTCCTTGCATTTGTCCAGGCATGCCATGTGGGGTTCGAATGACAGTGGAATTTAAGATGAGTGAAATGATCAGTAAGGCTAAGTAAAACTGCAAGGCAGGAGCAAGCTTATTAACAAGCCAGCATTCTCTTCTACCTTTAGTACACCCATCTGTAAGTATTCTTGTGAAATACTGGCAAGAGAGAACATTAAAAAATCATAGAACTGTTCAAAGTCATTCAGGGAAGATGAATTGGAATCTGAAGCACTACAGGTCTGGTGGAAGGAGAGAAGAATGAACTTTCTGGGGATCCGACTACAAATCCATGATCTTTCAGCAGTAAATTCAAGAAAATAGAACTCTGTGTGTGGTTTGAGTTAGTGTTGTGTGGTGATTTTGGTGGTTTTTTTAAAGCAGAAACAAAAACTTCATTTGAGGTTGCATGAAAGATGTTTGTAGGTAAAAACATGAACTGGTACTTAGTGCTAATTTATTAATGCCAGAAATGTAGAATCATATTATTCATATTAATATTTAGATTATTAGGAATTGCTTGCTTAAAAATGGCTTCTCAGGCTGCACTTTGACAATTAGTCATCACTTCTAAAAATGGGACATTTTTAATATAGAAAAATTCTTGAATGGAGTTAAATATTTCTGTTGTTTTGGGGGTTTTTTTTAGTAGGTTGGTGCAGAGGGTTAATGAGAGTCTTAATGTTTTAGTGGCTGCTAAGATGGCTTTTTTGGGAACAAATGCTGTGAGAAATGTTTTTTTAATCCCATATTTTAATTTTTTGATGGTTTTGGAAAAATGGAAAGATGACTGAAACATACTTTCAGAGAAGCAGTATTCTGTGCTAGAGAGGGAATGGAATTATGACTGATTGTAGTTGGGCCGGGCAGAAACTGTAACTTTCTAACTAAAGTTGTTTTACAGAGTAGCCCTCTGTATCTTCATAGCCAAAATGAAAGCGTAGCAGAATGACAAAGTGCTAATCCAGTCATGTTGCATTTATTAACCGTTAGTGACAATGATTCATTGCTTTGATGGCTGCATAATGGCCTGTAATAATATCTGCAGTGATGTATAGCTACTCATGTGTATCTTTAGATGCTTTCTAGAAGTTGTTCCCTAAGACAAGGACACAAAGGAGATGAGGAGATTCAGTAACTATGATTACAAAAGGCTGTAACGGTGTCATTTGGGATAACTGTACTCAAATAACAAGACCACAAGGAAATACATGGTTTAATCCAAAGAACTACTAAGAAAATCTGTCAACATTTTGTATTTTGCATGGCTTCCTTAAATTATCTAAGAGTCTCTGTACTTCATCAGTGTAATTTGTCAAGTTTAGTCTTTCGATAGCAAATGCTGCTGTCTTTCAAATTGCCAAGCTTTTTGTGTTGCAGGCAGGGGGTTAGGCTTTACAGTATGTGATGATACCTCCACTCCTGCTGGAATAAACACAAACTATTTAGGGCTCTGAGAAGAGATGCGAAGTTACACATGGCACAGTCATGAGGCATGCTAGTATCATCATCTGTATTTTGGGATATCATGCTGAACCTTGCTGAAAAGAAATTGTATTCATGCTCAGCCTCAGCCTCCTTTTTCATTTGGCTGATTGCCGTTTCTGCCTTTTACTGTATCAATCTAGCAGAGTGAATTCAAGGTGTTTCTGATTCTACGTTCATGTTAACAGATGGGAAAAAAAGGCAGTTTCAGATTGTTATTCTGGCTCATTATGGTTCTTTGATGTATACAGCCTTTGAGTTTCCTGCACCTGAAGCCCACATTTAAGCTGTATTATAAAATACCGGTGAAAAGCTGTAATAATTAATGGCTTGAAATACTGAGTTAACTATATAGTAGGATTGCCTGCTGTGGAATGGTTTGCCCTCTGTCACGCAGGCCAGCTGCACAAGTACAGTGTAATTTGGCTGAGGTGTGAAGAGTTCCCAAACAAGTTTGTTCAGATATTATCAATACCAGTTCTCAGTCTCTGTGTCATGCTCTGTTTGATAATCAGGAACGGGATGCCTCCATTTCAGTCTCCCCTCCACTGTGTAACTGCTCCCCACTTGGACATCTTGCCTTGGTTTACTTCTTTCCTTTTCTACCAGTTTTCACAAAGACCCTGGTCTGGGTCATCATACTCTCCTGTAAACTAAAATACACATTTTCTTGCGCATTCCTGTCTGTTTTCTTTAGTATGGCCCTACTTACACCTTCTGATCTTGGAATCTTGGCTTCTGCTCAGTGCTTGCTTCGGGACTGGAGCAGTAAATTGGCAGTGTCTCCTCGTAGAGCAGCAGGTTGCTGTGAGCAAGGTCTCTGTGTTAGAAGTCAGTTGGTGGTAAAGGCATCCATGTAGGAATTAGGTGAGTTAGTTCATTCTGTTCTATTAACTGGAGAGCCTTTTGATGGAGTCCGTTGGTTTTGTCCCCACAGAGGAAGAGTTGTGCTTGGTAAATTGGCCCACAATACCAAGAATCTAGGCAAACCTGGCCTGCTGGCAACTACAGCACATCATTAATTCCCTTGTTCACTCAGTATTTGCCTAATCTTCTCACTTACTTTTATGCTCAGTCTATTTCCAGTGGGCCAGGCACAGCACACCACTTTGGGAGTGATCAGGCTTCTCTCGGGTACCATGTCTACACATCTGAAATGCTCTGGGATTGCAGGGCTGCAGTCCTTTTGCAGACTCTCATAGCTGATTGTATAGAATAGGATTGTTTATCTTCAGAACAGCAGTGTCAAAAGGCTGCTCATACTGTGTGCTAGTACCTGCTGTGCCCATGTATTGTGCTGTTTTCGAAAGGCTGTACACTAATATCTTTGAACTGCGGGGTCATATTAAGCTGACTTGTGATCTGACAGTGAATGACAAATGAGGCTTCGTCAAACTGGAGGGCAGCAGCTCCTGTTTTGTCTACAAGGTTATTACGCAGTGAAATACCATGTCTTCTTGAATGATATATCCACAGATTTAAAAAAAGGAACCAAAGGGGAGCCCACAGAACTTTGAGGCTTTTAAAGCAAGTAGATTTTTTTGTTAACCTGTTATGAGTACTAGTGAATAATCCTTAAATACTGAACCAAAAGCTTTGGAAAATTATTGTTTAAAGACATGCTTCGTAATTAACCAGAAATAGCAGGAGAGCTGGAGAAGGCACAGGTATAAACACTGCTTAGTGCTTCCGGTTGCTATTTTCTGTTTTGTAACTGAACTTAGAATGACTAATTCTTGTTGAATCTTACAGTTACAAGTTGAATTCTTTACCTGCTTTGTACATAACTTTTTATCAGTGTATCTCAAAGCTGTTCTTTCCCTATTTGAAACTTAATTTCATTAGTTCAGTGTGAAGCTGGAGGTACACTAGGACAACAGTTCTAATTTAAATGCGTACCAGGCTGTGGCCTAAGGGTTTATTTAGTTGCATGTTACATTTTTATTTGATAGTGAGCACTAGTGAACACCTGCAGTTCCTGTTGCTTGTTTCACCCCATGTCCTAAAGCCTGCCATTCTGTCAGTTGTGTAGATACAGGTGTTAGTGCACTGTAAATACAATTGCCAAAATCATCTGTGTTAAAAGAACCTCTCTTCTCATTTCCCCTCCCCCTTTGTGTGTGAAGGTGTGTGGGAGGGTGGTTGCTGCTGAAAAACCTTAGTTACACCCCAAGAGCTAGTATGTTCTTATTTTAGTCAGTGTCAGTTGTAAACACTTGATATGATGGATTATTCTCTGGCTTAAACTGCTTGAAGTAGTGCAGCTTCTTTAGTCTTCTGTATTTCTACCAAGGATAATGAATTCTTATCCAGACTAGAATTTGGAAAAGACTCATTGATGAGCTCCCACTGTTGAGAAGATTATTTTTCTTCTACATTTCCAGTATTCTTGCTTAACAGAAGAAAATGAGTGAAATTGTGACTAGCACAACAGAACTGCCTCTGTCATACATGATTGACAAAAGTAAAATTTATTTTTATCCTTTTTTGCATAATCTGATATGACCATGAAACAGAACCATCGAAGAGAATGAACTGCTTCATAAAATGAGAGTTGTAAATCCCCTTCTGAAAACTTAAACTTGCCATACTGCTTCACATATTGCTAAGTTTGGTCTAGAAGGATGTGTTTCTCCCTACTCCACCCTGCTACTTTAATTTTTTTTCACAATTTGTTCTTTTTCAGTACCGTATTTGGCTTACTAGTCAGTTGTACTCCTTATAAACTAATACATAGTTGTGTTTCAGTTTGGGGTTGTGGGGTTTTTTAGGTTGGTGTTTAAGCTTGTAGGAAATATTTCTGGAGAACTGATAGCTTGTAATGGAAAACTGGAGTTAAATATCCAGTTGTAGAGTTTTAGAGCGATAGTGTACCAAGAAGAACTCTGATCAGTCGTATTTTTAAGTGCACAAAAGAAAAACTATGATTATTGGCTATTTTGTGCTCCCTGTGAAGATTAAGACTCTTCTTTCATCCCAAAAAATACATAAACTGCTGCAAACCTGAAGAATAATGAAATAAGAAACCAGCCACATATGCTTTTTGTCCTTATTTACAAATATTTTTGTAACCATTGTGTTCAGAAAGAGATAATGGTAACTGTCATGACAGAACTGGAAAGCAGAAAAGTTGGTCATTCTTTTTTAAGCTTTTTGTAAGTGTGACAGACTTGCCTGAGAGCACACATGATGTCTGTGTCAATGTTCAGGTCTTTCCTCTTACTGTTTAAAGGACTTGGTTACTGAACCTGTTTTCACAGTAGTATTTTTATATGACCTAGGTCATGTTGCACTTTCTTCGTACCTTACAGCAACTCCTATTGTCTGAAAATGTTTGTTTATAGGCTTATAAACTTAGAATAATAAAGTGGTTTGGATAATTCTGGCACAGGGCTTGTGTTCAGACATTTGATAGTAATTGACCTTCCTTCTCTGGAGAAATCTGGCTGACTGCTCAGCTGCACATGTGCATGTGCCAGTACATCATTGATGAGTGAACAACTGGTGGGCAAGCATTGCTAGTCCTAAATGTGCACGCTGATGCAGCAAGTAGCAAGCAAAATGTACTTCCGAAGCAGTTGTTCTGGATATTATTTAATTATATTCCCCAGTTAGACAGCTTATGTTGAAGTGTAGTTAGCAGCTTAGTAAGGGATGAGCCAGCGTTGTTTTAATACTGAACAGGAGCTTCTGTACACGACTCTGTTTCCAGACAGTAGCAAATGTACATTCAAAATGAGCAACCTTCTGGTTCTCATTGACAATGGATGACACAGACGCCTGATGTAAGATTGCAGTGAAAGTCTGCAGCTTTATTTAGCTTATACACTGTCAATATAGAGCGTCTGCTCATTTTTGTGATCCCTCAGTAGTGAACCTGATCTCAGTAGGGTGGGGAAGAAGAATTCAGTAAATTTCTAAAGACTCATGGCTTCTCTGTGCATGGTAGTGTTAAAAGTCTTAGTAAGTAAAAACAAAGCTGAGCTTCTTTCTGTGCCATTTATCCAGATCTCCTTTGATTGCAAACCAAAATTTGTTTGACATTGTTTGTTCTGAGTAAAGAGTTGACTTGTTTTGTTTCTTTGTCTCCTTTAAAATGCTTACTGGAACAAATAAACTATTAATACTACTTCTAAAACTGAAGTTGAACTTACTGGCCCGTAATTCTTCAGTATTTTTTAACCTTTTATTTAGTCCAGTTTTCTTTACTCTGTATTGCTGTTAGCAATTTATTCTGTTTTCCTTACTAATGCAAAAGCATTTAGCACACCTGCCTTTTCAGTGTCGTGAAGAGCTTTTGATGTGAATGGCACTACTTCTCTTGGTCTTTGTATTTTGCTGTGTCTCTCCTATCTAGCATCTTCCCCCATGTGCTTGTGGTAGTTTTTTTACCTTCGTAATTTGCCCTGGTTTCTGTTCTTGAGTGCTTTCTTATATTTTATGGTCAGTGAAGGCCTTATGACTTGGCCAACTTTCCTTCTTTATTGTCTTTCCTCCCCCAATAGGATTGTTTGGATGTAATAGCTTTCTTAATAAGTAACCGGATTTCCATAACTCAATTTTTTCCCTTGGGCTTCTTCATAACTCTTTTTTGCCTTACACTTGCCTGTTGTGAGACTTCCCCATTGTTTGTTTACCCTCTGCTTCTTGAAGCCCTGTGTTGGATTTGTTTTGTGCTATTCTCACTATTTCTCTTTTAAGGGTTATCACCTGAGTTTTTTTCATCCTTTCTTTTTTCCCCCAAGTTGTATTTGTATGTTTACTAGTTCCTTAAGATAGGTTAGAGGGCTCTTCCAGATTGGACTCTCTGCAGTCTTTAACAAGACAAAAATTATTACTGGTAAATAATCTAGTAGAATTAATGACATGATTTGTAAAGGTCTTAGTGTTGTCCTTTTTTATGCACAACAGGTAATTTTAACACATGAACTATAAGGGGGAGGATTTGTGTGTGCAGACTGAAATAAATCTACATGTTTATCAATTGTGTCTGAAAATGATTTGGGTGATTTAGACTTCAAACCATATTGTGTTCACAGTGTTAACTGTGCTTTTGGGATTGGATATTCATTAGGTTTCTAGCTTCCTGTTTTTTGTGTGTGCACGTGTGCGTGTGGGGAGGGGTAACAGGAGATCACAGTGCCAAACTCAGGAGAGGTTGTTTGTCAGGAGAAGGACCAAAGAAGCCTGAGCCAGAAAAGTGCTGTCTCCTGTCTGCTTCATCTCTTCTCCAGTTCTTCCCAGTTGGTGTTGGAAATTCTGTGCAGTCTGATCTCTCCACCTCAGCCACGTGAAACTTAAATTTTGAATTTATGTCTGCTCTCTGTAAATCCCTGTGACACTGCAAGTAGAGAAGTTCTCTTAAATATTTTAAGATTTCTTGATTATTGGTGCAAGAGAAATAAGGCTCTTTGCAATGGTGAGAGTTTTAGTGCAAGCAATCTGCTGCTACTGTTCCTAAAACCATTAATGACAGTAAATGGTTACACAGGGCTTGAAGACTTCCAACTGCTGTTTTTCTAAAACGTTTTTATTGTTATTTCAAAAATTCTGTAGCTGTAACTGTTTTATTTCTAAGTTTTGATAAGCTGGATAATAGCCTTTAATGGGATTGCCTTTTTCTTACGTTGATCTATCCTATTGTTAATATTGAGTTAGGAAACAACTATGATCTTGCACA
Organism: Machaerirhynchus nigripectus; assembly: GCA_013397975.1. NCBI lineage: Eukaryota > Metazoa > Chordata > Aves > Passeriformes > Dicruridae > Machaerirhynchus > Machaerirhynchus nigripectus. The sequence continues at coordinate 652,506 of VZRQ01002908.1, read as the reverse complement.
TGTAATACACCAATAGATGTGGAAAACCTATAACCAACTGCTGTCTGAATTTCATGTTTTGTGATGGAAAACAGCAAGAAATAAAGACTCTGAATTAATGTTTTAAAAGGTGTTTGTTACCCTAGTGAAAGGACAGGGAAATGTGGTTTTGGTAGTGCTCAGCATAGTGAGCTTCTGTTAATTGTTTGTGATACATGCAATAGTCCTTCCTGAGAATCCTGATCCTTTCAGTGTCTGCATATTTAGAAATCAAGCTATACTGATTTTTTTGTGCTCTTAAAACATTTAATTGTACTTAATGATATATAATATGGATAATTGTCACGCACAACCATAATATATATAAAATCACACAGTGTTTATAATATTACTAGGTACTCTTTAAATGCAGTTTATTCCTCCTTTGATAGATTTCTTACAGAGTTGTTACCTGCCCATGAACTGTCAGCCTTTTCTTCTTTGTTTTTTTTTTTAATGAAGTCTGAGGAAAGTAGTCTATTCCTTGGTAACAAGGTGCATTCTCTTCATTTGAAAATGCTTCCCTGTCTGTGAGGAGCTGGTGTTTTATTTTGTTTCTGTTTTAGTTAATTTTAAGCTGATTGCTATTAGTGAAACTGATAATAGGCTTACTTAATTAACAAACTAATTTTTTTCATCATGGAAAGGTCTAAAATACATAGCTTCCTGTTTGGATGTTTTAACTGATTGTGAGAGAGACTACATGTATTTTAAAACAAATATTAATAGTCCGCTGACGGGATAAAAATAATTTTTAAAAAAGACCTAATACCCAGAGATGCAGTTAATGTCATCTAACCTGGATTTATGGAATTTAAAGAGTGAAGACCCTGTTTACAAGTGGAAAGAAACAAGAGTGGAATCACAGTAGCTGCAAAATAAAAAAAGAAGTTGTTTTCTACTTTCGTTTCAGACAAGTGTCTCATATTGGCAGTTAATTCAACATTGAGAAGTGGGGCAAGAAAATCTGCTTCAGTTCTGTGAGACAAAGTTGCTGATTTTGTTAACGGGACTTGTACTCCCTCTCAATTGCTTGTTTTTCTTTGGAATATTTCCTGTGTTTTGGATAAGTTAGTGAGATCTGAGAATATTTTGTTTTGCCTTATTTTGCTGAACAACTTGTGCTCAAACTTCATGCGACTGCACTGAAAAGTGCTATTTAGGATAGGCAATTGAGCGTTTTCTAAGCTACAAAAAATATATCTTAGGAATATGACTCTTCATAATATCTGTAATAATATCCTTTGTTAGGTCTCTTTTGGTTGAATGTTTTTAGTAGTTCATAATCTTCATTCAAGTTTGAGTTACTGTAAGATGCTGTCTATTGTTAAAGTAGATAAATATTATGTATGTGATGTTCTGGTGCTTGTAGGTATTGACTGAGCTTGCAGAAAGTACCTTAGTCCTTTTTGTGTCAAAAAGATGAATTTTTAATGATTTTTTTATTAAAAATGTTTAATTATTAAAGTGGAATACAGTTATGAAAGATGAAATTGGAATTGAGCGTTCAAGCTTAGATCCTTTCAGGATTTCAACCAGTTTTTCTGTTTGTATTATATTTTCAATGACTGAAGATGTGTATAAACTGTGAAATCTGATTGAAAACAGGACTTATGATAGAAAACCATACTGTAGTCATATTTCACTGTAAAATCAACTGGGGAAAATTAAAAATTAAGAATTATCTTTATTTTATAACTAGTGTAATGGGAAATATCTAGGATGTTGATAACAGTCCATATCTGGGAAGCAAAGGATTTTGTTTATGGCGTTTTTTCAAGTATTGCATTCTGACTCTTAATACTTTTCTTTTTTAATTTTGTTTTCAGATCTTGAGTCAGATGACTGTGCATCCATATACATCTTTAATGTAGACCAGCCATCATCCTCTGTCAATCAGCCAATTTGTATTCCTCGCCATGGACTGCAGTCTCACTCCTCTCCTCTGACGCCTCCTACAAGACTTCAGAGTCACAAGAACTATGAAGGCACTTGCGAGGTACCAGACTCCAAGTACAGTCCACTAGGTGGACCCAAACCCTTCGAGTGCCCCAGCATTCAAATCACATCGATTTCACCCAACTGTCACCAGGGGATTGAGGCCAGTGAAGATGAATTACACACAAATGGCACAGAAAATGAGTATATGGAAAGGCCTTCCCGGGACCATCTCTATCTTCCTCTTGAGCCATCATATAGGGAATCATCCCTTAGTCCAAGCCCTGCCAGCAGCATTTCGTCTAGGAGTTGGTTTTCAGATGCTTCCTCTTGTGAATCCATTTCCCATGTTTATGATGACGTAGACTCAGAGCTAAATGAAGCAGCTGCTCGATTTACTCTTGGCTCTCCTTTGGCATCACCTGGTGGTTCTCCGAGAGGTCCCAGTGATGAATCGTGGCAGCAGCCTTATGGATTTGGGCATGCCTTGTCACCTAGACAGTCCCCCTGTCATTCTCCTAGAACTAGTATTACAGATGAAAATTGGCTAAGCCCTAGACCAACATCAAGGCCCTCATCAAGACCTACATCCCCCTGTGGGAAACGACGACACTCCAGTGCTGAGATTTGCTATGCTGGTTCTCTCTCTCCTCACCATTCTCCAACTCCATCACCTGGCCATTCTCCCAGAGGAAGCATAACAGAAGACACATGGCTAAACACTTCCATTCATAATGTACAAGGCCTTAATTCTGGCCTTTCACCGTTTCAGTGTTGTACAGAGACTGATATTCCTCTAAAAACTAGAAAGACCTCAGAGGATCAGACTGCCACTTTATCTGGAAAAATAGATATCTGTCCTGAAGAGCAAGGTAACTTGTCATCATCCCTTGAAACTGCAGTAGATGATTGTTCTGGATCTCAGCACACCTTGAAAAAAGATTTGCCTGGAGACCAATTTCTTTCTGTTCCTTCGCACTTTACTTGGAACAAACCGAAGCCTGGTCACACTCCTATATTCCGGTAAGCGATTAGAAAGTACTTCCCTCCTGTTTTTTCCCCTCCTGTGCATCTTAAATAGACATATAAATGTCCTTGTATTTCAGTGATGCGTTAATACTTTCTTAAGTTAAGACATAAGAAAACTTATTGACAGCAGGTAGATGTTATAATTAGGGAAAAACAAGCTGAGATGCCAAATACCCACCATCTTCTAAAATACAGTAGATGCACTGTAAATAGAATAAAGAAAAAAACTTGTATGCCATGCTGAAAATCATCCAGAAAGAATGGATGTCTGGGCTGTGGTTCCAAGGTATTTCCATCATCCATGATAGAATTAAATAGGTCTTTTCCTTTTGCAGTGTTGTCATGTGCTACCAGGATGATTTGTGGAGACTCAGAAGAGGGGACTGGTTCAACTCGGGGAAAAAGTCCCCCTTCTTTACAGTCTGTTTCTTTTTAGATGGATCAGTTCTGTGTTCTTTCAAGTCATAGAGCTTGTGTAAATTCTTCAGAAGTTGTCACCTAGCTTGGCTTGTTAATAGCTAAATATATTTAAGCAATACTTATTCAGCCATTTTGTTATTTTTTTGCCTAATTGTATAACCACAAATTTTAATTTCTCTCCACAGATTTGTACTGATTTTAGTAAATAGAAGTGATTTTTTTTTCCTCATTCCTTAATATTCTTCCACGTAACTGTTTATGGATGTAAAATTTAACAGTAAAGACTGCTGGCTGGAGAAATCTGTTCTACCAGGTCTGAAACTACTGTGTTAACAGATAAGTTAACTGTCTTCAAGTCTGGGTTTTTTTAAAATTCCATTTCCATCTGTTAGTAATAGGTGTTCAATCTGTTACTAGAATCTTTTCATTCAGATGAAAACAATGATGACTGTTTTAACTTAATTGTGTATTTTGGGATTGTATTATATTTATGTAGGATACTAAGCAGTCCTAACTTGGCGTTTTTGTTAGCTTGCTGGCTAACATTGTTCATGAAGATGAGCGCTACTGTAGGGTTAGAGGTCATGAGCATACAGGCATGGGGTGTGGATTGGTGGTTCTTCTGTGGGATGAGCAAAGTAGTTTAAAACACAGACAGCTCATACCTGTTTCCTCTTGTACTGCAGAGAACTGAGTACAACTGAATAAAAAGCAATTTTAATGTTTTCATTAAAAAGTAAGCATATTTTTTTAAATGTCAGACTTTATTTAGAAGCTGGCACTGAAGAATTTCTGTAAATATAAGATGGGCAAACAGGCAGAAGACAGTGAAGACTACACCTATACACAAGTAAACTACATAAATCTGTTAAGCTGAGTACATTTGCTGCCAAAAGTGTTGGCTGACAATTGAATTAGTGGAAATGGCTGCACTGGCAGCTGTATCCTCGGTGAAATGTTGAATTACTTAGCAGTTGTAGCCTGTTCCACAGGGGCCATGGCAGTGTGCATCTTCAGTATGTAAAACATTCAATTTTGTCATGTAATATTTTATAATTTTGGTTCTTATAAACCAGGGTAGCTAAGTGGATCCTTACATTTATGAATAAAAATGAAATGCAAGAAGATCCACTCTTTCTAAATAGTTGATGATGTGACCAAAAGTGAGCATATTAGTTGTCATAAGGAATTACATAATTCCTATTTATGTATTTATTCCATATTGTATGTACATTTGTATTAATTGTAGTATAAATTGCAAGATATAATAAAAATAGTATGCTTTTTAATGTCTTGATTGTATTGTCAAGCACAAAGTAGTGCAGAAAGTAAACTGAGTACTGATTCCAAGCAGGTGAGGTGCACACCCAGCTGCAATAACTGACTCCTGGTAGAAGGGGGTTGTGATTTGCCTCACATATTCCATGGTGTGAAATGTGTAGGTTGCACCTTCTGCTCTGAATGCTCTCTAAAGTTTTGTAAATCTGTTATCTGCTTTATCTATCAAGCCCTGACCATTTTTTCCTTCATTCTTCTGTTTTCAGTTAGTGTGCAATGCTTAACAAAATCTAAAATGTGTAACATGCTTTTGAGCATGTTAGTCATATTTCACATGCCATCCAAACTGTGTTGTAGATGACAGCTTGTTATTTGGTCACAGAAACCCATAATCTGCCAGTCAGTGGCATATGAAAAATGTCTCTATATCACATGCCCTGGGTCCCATCTCTGCTCCCTTGTCAAAGATAAGTGTAGGCAAGGGACTGGGCAGGACCACTGCAACAATTCCTTCCTACAAGTGAAAGAACTGGGCAGAGGCTTCCACAGGGAATAGTGGAGGTGTCTGTTGATGATGTCACTCACCAGGTATGATGGCAGATTCAGTTGGTCATTTTACAGAATATTCAGCAATTAACTTGATAATTTTATTTATTACATAATTACTCTTGTTACTACTTAAGATGCCTGTTTCTTCTACCCCCAGCCTCCCCACAGGTGATGGATAAGACATGGTTTTATCTGTGTCTCATGTTTTCCTTCCCCTCCGCTTAAAAAAACCCTTTCTTTTTGGGATCTTAATGCAGTGATAGTAGATCCAACCTCTTCATTTGCATTTGACCCCAATGTTCCATAAATGTGCTGATTTTATGACTTTCTTGCACACTTGCTGTTAAGAGTTTGAGTTGTAAGATTTCCAGAAAGAGCAAAAAAAAAATCAGAAAGTCTGTTTTACAATACTTTTTTTACTTGAACAAGGGGAATGAAAAGAGTCTAGAGATGATCTAAAAATCTCTACTGAGCAGGTGATAGAATACAATACCTTTGGTGAGGACTTCACTCTAAAAGTACAGTTCATAAAAGATGAGCAGCATTGCTGGTGCTTACCTTGGTTATGGTATTGTGGAGTTAAGGACCATCACAGACATGGCCCACACTGGTGTAGGTAACATGGGGCTATATTTTAGAAGAGTGGTCACTGATGATGCAATTGAAAATCATGGGAGTTCTGTTATTCTTACTTTTAGGCTTGGTTTTTTTGTTATCTTTTGCTTTAAACTTAAAATTTTAACATGAATGACTAGTGAAACAGTAGGCTTTAGGTTTGATAAAGTGGATCTTGAGAATCTCAAGCAAAGAGGCACCTTGCAGGGTGGTAAACGTAATGAGTCGTTCATTTTTTTTCTTTAGGCCCACAGTATTTGACAGCAACAAATGGTGCTTTTGTGTCTGGAAGATAACCAGGCAATATTCATTAATGGTCAAAAATCTTGAAATAAAACCTAGTTTGTTTTACTTCCCTCATGGAATTCATAGAGATTTGCACATTGATTTAAAGACTACTACGTAAATTGGCATTTGTCTTCAGACTGTTGTGTCATGAATTTAATCTATGCCACTGAGAAATGGTGGCACATCGACTTGTTTCTTTGTTTCAGTGGTGATGAACAAACAGGCTTTGACAGATGTATTTACAACACAGAAATATTTTTAATGGTGGATATGTAATGGCAGCTTGAGAATATTTTACTGCTGAAAACCAGGGTGGCTGACAATGTAATTTATTCGTTCAGAAAAAAAATTAGTTCAAACGAAGTGGTAAATAGTGGAATACTTGGACAAGTTGTTTCTCTTGTCTGAATCTTTCTCTTGGAAGAATAGAGAGGAACAGAATTATGTCCTATTTTTACCATAGCTATATTGGGACTTTGGTCTTAATTTCAGAAGTCCACTCACATTGAAAGATTTCTGTAAACAAAGTTAGTCTGCTAAGTAGTTACCACATTATTCTGATAAATAGAAATAACACCAGCTATTCTACTAGCAAAACTTGAAAATGAAAATGTTTGCAAATTACTGTCCTTGAAGATAAGGACCCACTTAAGTGAGACAAGCAAATGAACTTTGAACCTCTTAGGTTTTTAATAAGCGAGACTATCGCTGTAATGTTTACACACCATTAATGAATCCAGGGAAATTCAGGTAGTGTTTAATACAGGACCTTTGTGCTGTACCTGTTACTCATCTCTCCACTTTTTTCTGGGATGATGGAACAGAGATTTCCACAGGGGAATACGCCGTACCTGTATTCTGAAAGCATCATTAACTGGCTCTGCTAGGAACAGAATGGTGGTATTTTGAATGTACACCGTATTAATAAAGTCTATTGATAGGCCACTGTGGCAGCCGGAATGGCCCCAAACTTCTTAACTTCAGAATTTCTCCTCCAGGGAGAATATTGCTTTGTTCTAGGCAGTGAAGAGCAGCCACAGCAGCGTTTTGGCTCTACAAGAGTTCTTGAAAACCATAGTATTGGATCATCATTATGATTTGAGGTTCTCAGGGGGTTTCTGTGTTGCAACATTGACTAGTTACAGAATACGCCATGGGTTCATCTCTGCAAAAACTTGGGATGAGGAAAAAATGTGGAATAGCCATTGTATGGTCAGTGAGCTTTTCCCCTTTTGAAATGCTGGGAGGAGCTGTAAGTAGAAAATTATTTTTGCTGCAACTAAAAATTAATAAAAGTATCTCTCTAGAAGATCTGGGAATCTCAACCAATGAAGGAAACAAGAACTTTCACAACTATCTGAAGATACTACGGGGTATCTTTGAAAGGTTATTACTAGAATTAGTGGCTACAACGAGGCAGGAACATTTTCATACACAGGGGCTAAAATGAATTTTTGTAACAGTTGCACCTGTGTTCAAAACAAGTGCTACAAGTGGAACGTAATTGTTTTTAGGTGGATTGTGTTAATGAGTCCTATAGGCTTTGTTCTTCCTTCTGTCCCACACATACTGCTCTGGGGCCACAGTCAAATGCAAACAAGCAGTCTTGTTTCTCCCTGTGTGAGAGGGGCATAGCCCATGAGCTGTGCCCTGGCTGTTACAGGTCTGAATGCTGAAGTCCTTATGGACACATTTGGCTGTTCTTATACTGAACATCAGTTGTTTCCTCATCAGTCAGTTCTGGTTTGGAGATAATGGTTGCAGAGAAGAAGGTATCTGTTAAATTAATACTGATAAAATCAATGAAGTGGTAGCTTTAAATGCTGTTGCTTCTGCTGAGAATGTTGCCGAAGGGTTCTTTCTTTACCTCTGAGTTCCCTTTAGTAGCTGCTCTTCCCTAAAGTCTTTAGTCTAGATGTGATATGAGTATGAGCTTTTGGAGACTTGCATTAACCAGATTATAAAACTCCCTTGGTATTTCCAGAAGGACGTTTGTAGGTTTACACATTGGTACTGTTTCAACAATGTGCTAAGATTTAGTGAAAGCTTTAGAATGACTGTCACTCATTACTTCCGTATCCATCTCCTGACATGTGGTTTGGTCCTTTACTGGTAGATTAGTGCATTGCTCATAAGGCTTTTCACTCAAAAAAAAAAAAAAAAAGAAAAAGAAACTCCTATGAAAGGCTAAGTCCCAAGCTATTATAACAGTAATTTGGCACTGAACTGGGAAGAACTTAGTAATGAAACATGTGGAAATATCTACAAACATGTTCCTTCCTCATCAAGACTGAAAAGTGAAGGTTTTTAAAACACAAAAGTTCTTATTTTTCTTGCTCTGTTGTTCTAAAATAACTTGAAAAAACCCTCAGCCAGCGGCTGATCTGGGTTCTGAATGCAAAGTTAGATGTCTTTATCAATAGCACAAAGCTGTCATGCTATGTGTAAGCTGGGGACAGACAGAAAAAGTACTTGTTCATTCCTGAAGCAGCTGAGCTGCTTATTCTTAAACATGTTCCAGACATTTTAAGAGTAATGCACCACTAAATTTTGAACTTAAGTTCTGCACTATCAGAGATCAGTGAAGTGCAGTGCACGGTTAACACCTGGTAACTATGGTGAGTTAAGTCTAGCAGTTTTACTGCTGATCCTCACCTAACAGTGTAGACTGAATAATATTTTCTTGAGAACGGATCCTTAAATGCAGAAAAGCTGGCAGCTTCAGGCCTTCATTCCCATATTCAGCATCTGGTACAAAATAACATTGCTTCATATCAAAATGAATTCAAAACATATGCGGATGTGTTACTTCTTGCACCCCAAAGGCTGACATGATTTTTCTCATTTGATATTGAATTCTACTTAGAATAAAAAAAAAAACAAAATACCAAGAGTTTGTAGACTGTATTCTATTGAGTTTCTAAATGTATTTAATGTGCAGTCTTGTGGGCTCATGTGACTTGAAGAAGGTGACAGTGCTGATTAGGAAGTTTCCACTCTGCTTCTCACCCTTTAGTTCTGCTTGAAGATGTACAGACAACTGGGACTCTGGTAAATTAAAAGGATTAAAAAATTTACATTTCGAAATGAACCAAAGTTAGATTGCTGATTCAGTTCCGTGTGTACCTCTATAGTATTTGTCTCAAATGTGTAAGGATGATGTGGAAGCAAAAATACATTAAATGATGCACCTACAGGGCAGAAAGGTGCATGACAGAGTCCCCTAAAACCTTTTAAGAATCCACTGCTACTGAGAAGTTCAGGGTGATAGAGACACCAAGAAAAATATTCAGAGAGAAACAACAGTTTGGCTATCCAACATCAAAAGGGAAGCAGCTGTAGCTCTTGAACCAGCTACATATAGAAAAGATCTGTTTGATGTAGTACAGCCTCAAAAGCTGTGTCATTTACTGGGGAATCCGTGTATTGGAAGCTTTGCAATTTTTCAAGTTTTTAGGCATCTGCACATGTGCTTCCTTGTTCTCTCATGCTGTTATTTTCTACTTGTTTTCAAAGAATGACAAAATCTTGAGACTTGGTTATTTTCCTGTCTCCATGTTTGTTCTAGTATGCCAAATATTTTCAAAAGATAGTGTGAGTCTGATACAACTTGCATAACATTATTGTTAGTTAATGGCAGGAGGAGTAAATCTCTCTGAGACACTGTATGGAGAGTGATCATGAGCAACAAATACTTTGTTTCTTGGCTAAATTTATCATTCACCTTTCAGTAATACCTCCCAATAATTGGTATATCGCCTGTGGTGCATTAACAGAGTTCTCTCAGGTACCATACCTGTTCAGTGTATACCAACTACTTTGACACACAGATTTGGTTATATGGGGGATGAAAAGATTTTCAGAAACACTGTTAAAAAATTCTTGCATGCTACATTTCTTTTTAAACCCTTTCTAGTATCTTCTAATCCTGACTCTTCTCTTTCCTTTTCAGACTGAAGACTTGAATCGTTCTCCCTCAATAGCTATAAAAGTGAATGGCAAGGTGTAGTTGATAGCCAGTAGTTGATAGCCAGTTAGGCAGTACATCTTGGCCTGTGGTGAGTATCTGGAAGGATTGGGCTTATCCTGCATTCCTGACAGTTCCCTCTTTTATTGTTGGCGTCACCATCCTCTCTTACCCAGTAAATACTGTTGCTGTGGGAGGACCAGTCAGCAGACCTCCTTATGGGGGGAGAAGCTTGTTTGCTGTACATTGAATGCTGTGGAGATGATTTCTCACATTTCTGCCTTCAGTAAGAAGAAAGGGAAATACTCCCATTCTTCCTCTCATTGCTCCCAAAAAGGTGCTTCAGGAGAGAAGGTTTATGTTATAATGCCAGCTCTCTCCTGAAGTGCACAGTACAGTGTCCATGGAACAGCAGAACAGCAGCTTGGAGGTTGTTCTCCTGAGGATGAGCCCAGCAAGCAGTGCTGTTTCTTCTCCCTCTTTTCCATTCTTAATGACAGACATTTCTGTAGTAAAAGGTAGATATTCGGTACTGCAGGCTGAGCCCAAGTCCCTCCAGATACTTCCTAAAGACAGAGATTTCTTTCTCTTTTTCTTCAGTCCAAACATTTATCTTCCTTCTCAACTGTGGATATGTTTTTGTATGTCTTAGCTAAACTCTCCAGAAGGAATCATTTATCTTCCATGGATCTGTGACTATTCATGTTTGTGGAAATTTGCATTGACTGGTGGTGGAGTTTTACCTGACTTCCTGTAAAGTGGAAAGAAATGAAATTGAGCTTTCCCAGATGATGCTACAAACCAATATTTGTCCATCACTTTAAAACCTAATTTGCTTTCCCTATTGGTCAGAGTAAGGTAGTACAAAACTATTTTAATAGAAGCTTATTTTTATTATAAATGTTTTTGTTTGATAAACAATGCTGTAAGTGTTCACTTTTAAATGTTCATAATTTAATTTACTCTACCAGGTAATTAATGGCTTGAATCTGACTGTTCATCTTATTAGAATCTTAAGTCTATAAATCTGTGCAGGTAAAAGGGTAGGTATGCAAACATTGGTTTGAGGTTCTTCCATGTTACTTCAATTACTGTATTTTATTCTTCTTCCCTGGAGTGACTTTGCTACTGTGTACAAGGGTGTGTCTGTGGATAAGCTGAACACAATTTTAGGTGTCTTTGTTGCCTGTTGCAGTAAGTCTTTATGCTTAGATAGAACAACTAGCTTTTTAAAACTGGGGATGATCACATAGTGTTCATTTTAATTATAGTTTTAACAAAATGCAGTGCTTGCCAAAGGAAAACAAAACCAGCAAGCTGGAAGATAATAATGCAGAGAGTTAAAACTTAGTGACTAGCAGATTGAATTTAGAATGTTCCCTCTAAACCACATTTGAATTTGTTTGCTGATATATTTGAGGTTAAAAAGTTAATATAAAGGCATTACAGAGTAGCACTAGTAGTGTGGGGCTAAGGGTCATACAGTACCTTTCTTTTGCTCAGGGGTTGGAAAGAAGAAATTCCATTCTAACTGAAGATTTTAATGTACCAGCAAGACTTTGGAATTTTTACATAACAGTTTTAGGCTAATGGCTATTCTTTTTTGCTTATCATTTGTTAGGAAAGTGGCATTATTGTCTGTATTCTACAGTGAGGACTTTGTGCTGTGGCCAGATGGCACAGTTCATGTAACCACAGTGTGCTTGTCTTGGTTGCAGCACATCTTCATTGCCACCTCTTGACTGGCCTTTGCCAAGCCATTATGGGCAGTGTGAACTGAAAATAGAAGTCCAGCCTAAAACTCATCACAGAGCTCACTACGAAACAGAAGGAAGCAGAGGAGCAGTAAAAGCATCTACTGGAGGACACCCTGTAGTAAAGGTAGGAAGTCTGGTTTTCTTGAATAGAAGGTAATTTTTTAACTACAGTTATTGGTATTTACAGTGCTGTGAATTGTTACCTTTTGTGAGGCTTACAGCCTTTCTTGGGCGAGATTTTCTCCCTTAAATGTAATGATAACTCTTTTGAAAACACTGACCAATAAAACCAGTTATTGTTGAGCTCAGAATTAGATGTAAGGTCCTGGTAAATTAGACTTGGCTTTGGCATTATATTCTCTTTGAAGGGAAAGATGTGTGGGTTTGATCTTGTTGGAATAACTGTGCACAAGATGTGCTGTGCTTCTCTCTGACTTTGAGCGTTCAGGCATGTACACAAATATCTTGCTCTGTGCTGGGGAGACTTCTGGATTGGTTAGGGATAGTCAGTGATGTCTCCTTTAATATCCATGGTGTCAGCTGGCTCACACAGCTTGGATGGGAACCCACCCTCATTATTTGAACATGGGGCAAATGGAGCTGAGAAACTCTGGGACGTCTTAAGATGCCTTGGTTTATGTTTGCCACATCCTTGGGTGAAAGCAGTGTCTCTATAATTACCTAAATATTGCTTAATGGTCTTACCTTAGTCCCAGGTCAGGTTAAGACAAAATTTAACTGCTTGTTTTTAAGTCAAATCAGATAACAGTTACAAAACCTTTATAAAACAAAGAGGGGTGGAAAAAATCTGATTACATCAAGTTTACAGATGGTTTTGTCTTTTCCTCCAAATCCAGGATATTTTGTGTTCATTTCCAATAAAATTACAGCCAGTGTTTCAGTCCTAAATCTTTTGCTACAGTCTATACATGAAAAATGTATTTTATATATTTATCCTTGTCCAGTAGTTGGAAATAACTCATTACTATTGGAGACCAGATGCAAAGTGCTATCAGGATTGGCATAATCAGTCCCCATTCTTTCTCCTACTCTTACTGTCGTATAAACATGTTATCACTTTTCCTCCTTATAGTTTATTTCTCTTCTTTGGCAAGTGAATTCTGTCACACTCTGTAATTACATCATTACATTTAATCTATATAGATGAAGATATACCAGCAGAATTTAAATGTCTTTGACTATCTGCTGTTCTTAATTTGTCTAAGCAATCTCCGCTTTCCAGGCTCTTCATCTGATTCATTTCTTCCATCAACCTGACTCCTAATCATACTCTGGGCTGTTTATCAAACTGTTTCTTCTCTGATAGCTTACCTTGAACTTTTTCATTACACCTTTTTTCTTCTTAAAGACTTTGTATCTTTCCTTTCTCTCCCTCTAAAAAGGGTTGGTTATCTGCATCCCATCTTCTTCCTTGAATGTCTTTCCTTGTTTTTCCATTTCTGTTCTTAAGCTGAGCTCTTCATCCAGCTTTCATGTTCCCTGCAAAGTTGCTCAGTTTTTCTTCTCACAGTACTGTGGCCAAACTAGCTCCACCTCTCTCCTTTTGTCAGACCTACTGGATTTCTTAGCACAGTAGAGGCAAGGGTCAAGTGCTTACTAGGGAAGTGTATGCTGCAAACTAGAGAAAACTGAGGATGCCTGGACTAGGCTGGAATGGGAAAGCTGGCAAGACACGGTCCTTCATGTGGAGCATTGTGTTGCTTTAGTCAGTAGAGGACAAGTAGACACAACTTTCACATGCCAAGGTGCTGACAGTGGAATTTAACACATCATTAATGAGGACAGAAACTTGAGACATTTTAGCTGACAAAATAAATCTTTCTTGAACTTCTGTGAACTGCATTCAATATTTTTTAATTTTTTTTCTCTGGGTGCTTATGTTTTGCACTAATATTTGCATTAAGGGAATTTATGCTGATATTTGTAAGATTTGACAAGTATGTAGGCTTTCTTTTGCTCACAGAACTAGATGCTTCTAAGCTGCAGTACTGGGTGCAAGTTAGAAGTAACAGATCTTTAGTGTGTGACTTAGACCAGTGATTTTAAAAGCTATTTATTTGCATTGAAATTGTGAAATGTCTTGCTATATGAGAATGTGGTCTTAAAAATGTGGATAGCATTCATGTCTCTGACAAGTCTCATGCTTCAACACATGCATTGTGCTACGCCTCTCTAATTTAAAATGAATGCAAATGCAAATCAATATTCTACTTTGCAATTTGGTCTTTTCTAGCTGGATTGGAAATTAATTGTTTTGTTTGATAGGAGATAGGAAGTTGTTATGAAACAAAGCATTGATTTGTATTTACTTTTTTACTCACTGCTGGGAAAAACAGCATGGGAAGGGCCAAGTTTGGAAAAGGTAATACTAAGTATCTGTAAGCAGGCGAATATTACTTCACTTTCATACAAACTGAAATGTTTTCCAGTACTTCTGGAAGCTTATTACAGAAATCCACGTCACAATATGCATTACTACTTGTTTCTGACTTTTCTTTTGGTGCTCTTAGCAGCTCTTTAGAGCAGTCACTTCGTGTGTGTGATCATTGCAGTAAAGTTCAGCATTTTCTTGTGTAAAATAACTGTGTTAACCACTGTCAGAGATGAGAAAGGAGGTGGGTAAATAGAATAGAATCTTTTCATTGGAACAGAGCTAGAGCGGTTGTCAAATCCAACTGCCACATCTTTGGGTGCCTGAAGGCCTCTGTGCTTTTGCTCCTTATACAATTAGTTTTGCTTTTGCACATTATTTTATAGAAGGCTGGAGTATTTAATTTCCAGACTGTGAAGCCTCTGTAGTTCTGCATGTGCACTTGATGTATTATTTAAAATAAAGAGTTTTAAGATAGTATATGGCTTTGAGCCATTAATGTATTAGTGCATGTCATTAATCTATTACTAATACTGTACCATACCTGTTGCTAGGACACTAAGCTTCTGACAAATTTGGCATCATCTGTTGTGAGTACATTTAATCAGCTTATTTCCAAATGGGAGGAAATTAAATAAGTGGAGCATCATGCTTTGCTTTGTATATCTCTTAACTTTAAGAAAGCTAATGCTATAATGATGTTCCCTTGTTTTTTGCTTTTTTTAATGCAAAATATTCTAAGTAGCAGGTACCTTTCCTTTTAAGCTCTGCTTTCTTGGGAGTATGTTCCAGCTAATCCATGTCATCTGGTACAGTTTCTTTTACCTTGGTAGAGAATCTGCATGATAATGCTGACAGTTTCCACAGGGAAGGAATAAATAATATAGCAGAATGGTTTGCAAGGAGAAAGGTGGGATGTTGAGCTTTTGTCATCCAAATCATGTGGAAATTTTGTATTGCATTGCCAGGAGACAGTCTCTGAGCACTCCCTGCCTTTACCGTTTTAATTCCTAGGTGAGAGTCTGCAATTCACCATCTACAAAGCCTTTTAAACAAGTAACTGTCACATTTTATCCAACTCTAAATGAACAGTCATCATTGCTTGAATTTCCACCCTTCCCATGGGTCCAATTGTACATAAAATAACATTTGCACTCGCAATTTGCTAGAATGAGCTTTTGCTTCTGTCTGAACTGGTTAAGGTTCTTCATGAGACTTCACTTGGATGATGCCTATGATCAAAAACAGAAAAGCCTTTTAGAGCAGGTGGGCACATGATAAGAATCTCTCAGGGATAGTTTGGGTGTTTTTACTTTTGTATCTTAATTTTCTGATCTAAAATGAACTTTTTTTTTTAAATAAGCAAACTTGTTTTATCTATTGTTTTCCTGCTATTCATGTAATTTTCTGCGATTTTCTGAGCTCAAGTATTTAAAATTTAATGACATCTTTTGGTAGTAAATTATAAAGGCTGTGTTGTGCACAAGAAATATTTCCTTTTATCCTTTGTCCTGTTGCTGGGAAAGAAGGTGGTCTCCGTGCTGGTCATCTTGTAACCACACAGTGTGATGTACTCGGGGCTGTGAGCTCACAGCTGCTCCTTAGCCCCATTCTGTGTGCGAGGAGTGTCTGTCCTGGGGCCATTGACCCCTGTGGGAGTCAGGTACAGGTATGAGCTGTGATGGGGTAATTTGTTCTACGACTGATTATGTATCTGCAACAGGCACTGTATGGAATCCACTTACACCCCATGTATTCAAGATAGATTTGGAGTTCTGGTAGCTATTAAGAATTTGCCTGGACCAAAAGTGTCTTTTTACTATAGAGAATGGTATCATTCTGTTCCTCTGCCATAAGCAAAATTATTCCTGTAGCTGCTTCACAGTAACAGAGGAGGGGAAGCATCATGTAATCCATATGGACAATTCAGAAGTTCTGCAGCTGAAAAAAGATGTAAGATCAAAAATCAAAGCAATATTAAATAAAAGCCAGTTTATTTAGATGGCTGTGCACTGCTACTCACTGACAAGCAAAAGAGTTGTCTTCTGTATGAGGTTTAATGGAGACCTGTAAAAGAGGGACTCAGTGTCAGCTCTGTTTAAAGTGATTGCAAAGCTTGAAGTCATGACAAGCACTGCAGTGGAAGAAAAAAGTAAACTAATTGAGCAAAAGTAAACTCACTTTGAACTGCTTTGAAACTTCTGAGACAGGAATGTGTTCTCAAAAAGCTCGTCAAACTCTTCCTGAGTCCTGATGGAAGCAACTGCAACCAACAAGAGAGGATCTATCCAAGCAATGTCAGACAATCTGATAAAAATAAATTAACAAAGGTTGTCTAAATGAGTATATGTTTCCTGGCCTGTAATTCTGTGGCTATCACCTTTTCCCAGCTGTTCTCTGTACCCATGCATGTATAACTACTTGAACATCAGGGATAATATTAGAATTCTCCCTGTTCTCTATGCCAAATAAACAGCACACTTTTTCTGTGTTTTGCAACCCTTCCCATTCTTCCTGCCTTGCACTCTGTATTTTTCTTTTTTGTCTTGAATTTTTTCCTGATTTGTCTATCACCAGAAGGCAGGCTGTATCCCAGCTCTAGCTGCCTTCTGTTGATTGGTGGCAGCAACCTGCCAATAAATCTAAATGGAAGAAGGTGAGTCTCAGCCTGTGAGAACTATGTAATGGGCTGTATTGGGAAAAACACTGACCTTTGGATGAGATTCTAAAACTATGTATCTTTCAAGAACAGTTGGATGATTTAGGCATCTTCTGCTTCAGAATCCCAAAAGTAGATAGTGAAAATCTACTCACTTTAGAAAATGCAGTAATTGGTGTAAAACTAGTAAAATGTCATCTGCTTTTTGTATCATAGGTTTACTAATTTTTTTTTTTACAGGTTATTTGGAAATAAACTCTTCCTATCCCAGAAATGCTTGTCCAAATACTGTCCATAGCATAATTAGCATTTGGAGTTGGTATTTCAGGAATAGCACTTTTTTTTTTCAAGAGTGTGGTAGAGCCAAGTGCAGATGGATGGTTTGATGGCTTGTTACATAGGACTGGCAATTCTGCGCTGTGTTAGCCTAACACTATTTTAGCTCTTAAATTATATCCTTTTTGCATAGTGTAAGATGGGACAGGACTAAAACACCTCAAAAATGCCCAAATGCCATATTTAAAACACTTTCAATCCTGTCTGCAAGCAGTGTGTGTGTAAAAGTGTGAGCTTTCAGAAACAGGAATCCAAGTTTTTAAACCTTGAAGAATGTTCTGTACATGTGTAAACACATGGTACCGTGACCAATAATGAACTGATATTTGCCATTACTTGCTTGCTTTAGTCCTTTTGCAGGATCTGTTTGTTTTTGTGATGACCTTTAAAATGTTTTTAATTGGAGTTGTGCCCCTACCTAATAGTCTGTTGAAGTTTGTTCCTTTTATCTGCCACTATTTTTTTCAGAATTGCAAAGGTCTGTACTATTTTAAAGTCTTCAAGTCAGTCTACTCAGTAAGTTTATTTAACAAAAGACAAAGAAAGATACTTTTTCGATGTGTATGCTTTTCCTTCTCAGTTGATGGAAGGTGCATCAAATAATCAAGTGATAGAAAATAGTACTGCACTTCAGGAAGGAATTGAAACAGATATTTTGGTTTAACATATTTAACTTTTCACAACATTAGAAACTCTGCAGAGTCAGAATGAAATTATAAAAGAATTCCAGTGTGCTGTTAAGACTTTCTGAGCCAGTGATTGGGATATTGCATAATAGATCTGAATGGAGTTTTCTTCCATCAGTTTCTGCAGTCTCTTTCAAGCAGTGCTTTGGAAATTATAGGTCAGCACTCACTGCACCTCTGCAGGGCTGCAAGGGATGACTGTGGTCAGCCTGACTTTGAGTAGCTTCCCTGACCTCTGGTTTCTTTGTTTCATGCCCATGGTTTGCTTCAAGTTTTTCAAAACGCAATTGTTGATAAGTTCACAATAAATTGTGCCACTGGTGTTAGTCATTGTGTCTTTTGTTTCAAAGTACGTTCATCTTCATGCCCTTGGATCCTTGTCATCCCTTACTTGTCATTCCAAGTCATCGTTGATAGATGTGCTGTTCAGCTTGGCAGATAGCCCTTCAGCTTTTAAACCCAGCAATCCTCACAGTTCTTTAGGAAAGTCACTGCACACCACTCATAAGGGATATCCTTGTGGAGAAATGTCTGTAGAAAAAAAGTTCAGTTGTTGAAAGCCATGCACTGGTGCCTCTCTGATATCACTGTCTGAAAGATTCCAGGCTTGTGGGTCACATCTCTTCTTTCTCAAAGGATAAAACATTTAGAAGGATCATTTAGATGGTTCCATTTTTTCTTTAAGCTTTTAAAAGAAATTGTATTTTACTTTTGAAGTGGACTGAAATTTAAGCAGTGAAGGTCCTTTTCCTTTGGGATTGTTTAGGTTTCATGGTGAACTATACCATATTTTGCTCAGTCTTCTAAAGTAAAAGGAAAAAGTACCTGATTCAAGAGAACAACTCGCTCTTTTCAGCCTCTAGAACAGGGCCTTCATTCTTGTCTTTTGCCCTCCTTACCTTGTCACTTTGGGGGCTGTTCTAAGGACTACAGAAGTCACTGAAAGGCATCCAGCTGCTGTGAGTCTGTCAAGGAAGAAATAAATAGTTACAACACGCTTTCCATATCAGGGTGTTGAAAAGCCTTGGAAATCTCTATTTGAAGTAAATGCTTAGTAAGTGCTTATGGTTCTTTATACAGGTGAGTTTCCTTCCATGTTCTTCATGTTTAACTGAGGATTTTTATCTAGATGCTGGTGAAGTATCTAGTAGCATTTTATTGAAGATAGAGTAACTTCAGGGACTTGATTATGCCAAACTTGCCTTGTATTTCAAGACTATGACCTATTTTTAGGGAGGCCTATTTGTATGTAAAAGCTTTCTTTCTAATCAGCCTACTTCACCAATCCAGTAATGCCATAAGCAGTGAATTAATTGTGCAGAGGCGAAGGAGCACTGAAGTGTTGATCAAATCTTTGTATTCAATTAGCAAGCAAAAAAAGGCACGTTAAAGATAAAACATTAGTATTAAGCCCCAATGAATGTTTGATTAAGCATGGCAATTTCCTAATAAATGATGGAAAATTTTGCAGGAAAAATGCTTTAAAAATACATTCAATGAGGTTTTAACACCATCTGAATATTGTTGGTATCAACGCTGACATTATTTCTGGATTCAGTGACACTGTTAGGTATTTGGGGTTTTGGATACTTTGGTTCAAAAATCCAGACTGTTTCCAAGTATACTAGTGTTGTCTGTAAGTACCTAATTACTGTGAAGTGTGTATTTTCTGTTGGATATTTTTCCCAAGTCTTGTTGCATGTCTTAAGAAATGACACTTATACACTTGAAGAGAGATTGGTAAGACTTGGCCTGCAACAATAACTGGAAAACATGGGCAGAATCTTCTTCATTTAAAAAAAGACATGGGTTGAGGAGGTAAAAATTTTAATTATTAGAGACTAAGAGTCTTCTCACAAGCTTTTCAAGTTGCAAGGTTTTCTTTAGATCAGAGCATGACCAATGATATGTGAGACAGCTATGGCCCAAATATAATCTGCATGTAGTCTGGAAAAATGCTAACTTATTTTTTCCAGATTAATGCCTCTTAATTAACGTGACCTCTTTATTTTCCTCAGCAAGGAAAGTTTCTCACCACTGCCACAAAATTCCAAGTTTAAATAGTGCTGTCTTCGGTGATCAAATTAATCCATATAGTCTCTAGCGTGACACATTTTTAAACGACTTTCCATGTGTGCATTAAGAACATAGGAGTGTTTCTGTCACATAAAATACAACTCTTTGATGATCCAAAACTTCTCTCATTAACTGCCTGCCTTTGTAGTTGCTTGGTAAAAGCTCTGAACTCGCAGTGCCATGCAGGGGTTTCCTGTGTGCAGTGTAGTAATACGACTGGAACTGCTTTGGCGTGAAGCCCTTGTGGCTTATCCTGTAGTGACCTTCAGTCTTTAGCCTTCCAGCTTTAGTTTAACTTACGCAGGCACTGACCTTTGCTATGGAAACGATATAGAAACACAAAAACAACTTGGCTGAGTTTCCTCAGCAGAGCAGTGGGTGGTGTATCAGGATTCTGTTACAGAGGAGGGATTCTAGAGGTCAGTAGTGACACAGTGCAGTAACTTACTGCTTGTCTGCAGCACACTGTTTGCTGCTCCTGGGAAAGTGGTATATCTTTTTTTTAAGTAAAAATAGCAGTTTTTTGTTTATAGTGAGCAGCTCTAGGACTGCACATTAATGGAATAAGTGCTGGAAAGTGTACCTGAAAACCTACCTGGGGCTCAGTCAGTAGTTCAGGTTACTGTTCCTCTGTAAGTGACTCGTGACTGAATCTTGGGCACATTGATACTGTAGTGCCTTACTGTAATACTTTTCATGGTGCTGATTCTGCAGCACTTGCCAGTAGGTTGTAAAGTGCTGTTTATTTAAATACCTATGGTCTGTATAAAGACACTGTGTTCTTATTTGTGTATATTCTTTACTAAGGTTCATATACTATGAAGGTGAACTAAAGGTTCAGATACAATGGCTTCATTATGTATTTGAACAAAATATAGTATTTTTTCTTTTTTAAATAATTAATAATTAAGCACTTATTTTTGTTGAAAAACAATTAGTAGGTTGGGGTTTTTTACTGACTTAAACATTTGGGCTGTTCAGCATACAGAACTGTGCCTAAAGGAGACAAGGTGGTAAGAAAATGTCACCCTGCTGTCAACAAAACTGAGAACAATCAATATTTTTTTGAATGAAAACAAAACTGTTTTTAAAAGGAATGCATTTTAAATGCCGAAACAAGTAATTTTTCCTGATTTGATTTGGGGTGGCAAGTCCCCTTCATTATTCACAAGGAAGGTATTGCATCAATAATGGCAAGTCAGAATCCAAATACTCTCTTTCCTTTGGAGGAGAGATGACAGCATTCCTAGGAGACAGAAGGCAGTGCAGATTCTGTGATAATTCAGTCTCCAGTGGGGACCAAGTGTGGTGGGCAGAAAGTTCTGCTTTGCTTACTCTGCACGTGTTTTGTGGGGGGAGAGACACCCAAGGCTTGCTCTCACCAGGATTAGCCACAGAATGGACTTCAGAATACTTTGATGCTCTTCAGCAGTGCTCACTGTACCTGCAGATAAGAGGGGGGTACTTGAGGTGAATTAACAGTAACCCAGCATTGTCCCCTGTTCTCAGGGATGGTGTCGTGTGGGCTGTCTCTGCTTTGGTGGTGCTGTGCACAGTGTGTTGGTTTCACTGGTGCCTTTGAGTGACTTTGTAACAGAGACTTCAGGGAATGTGCAACCATCCTCTCCACAAGATACCAGATCATTTTCTACCAAAACTTTGCCTCACTGGCCCCCACAGACTCTTACCTTAGATTACAGACACGGTAAATTTTTGATTGTATTCCTGCGAATCCATTGCATGCCTGGAGTTGTCAGCTCGCTTATTACACAAGATTTAAGGGGGAAATGTTCATTCTAAAGCACAGATTCATATAATAAAAGTTGGGGTTTTTCCTATCCACAATCTCTCCGGCTGCTTGAGTTTCAGCAGCACATCAGGCTGTCTTGTTAGCATGCAGTCTATTGAGCTTACTGGCTTTTGGCTGTGGACAGGGCTGTTGGGGCATGGGGACACTGCAGCCTGGCCATTGCTTGCTTAAGGCTGGGATGTTTCCTTTTGATGAGGCCCTGTTGGTGCAGTCAGGCCCTGAATTACACTCTGTGCTGGGGGATGTGGGGGTTATTCTCTTTCCCACTCCCTGGCTCACTTAATTGCCACGGGTATTGCACACATTGGTTATATTTATACCTTTACATTGTGGGGGGTTTTTCTCTTTTTATTTTAACCTTGAATAAAAGCAATAAATTGTCTGCAATACCAAACACGTATGTTTTTAAGTCTCTTCTGCCTTGCTAATGTATATGGCCACAGAGTCTCCTGGGCAGTACCAGTATGACTGCTGGCATGGGGCATGTTTTACTTCCCTAAGTTGAGCTCTTACTCTGTGTGGGTTTCTGTAGAAGATGGTCTTCGTGGACTGTAGACAGACCAGCTTAGTTGTACAAGTATCTCCCCACCCTCCTTATCTCTGATATCACCAGTATCTCTAGAACTGCTGTGTACATGTCCATTGTTTGGGATGGGGAAGATTAGCCTTAATTGGAAATTAGCTTTGTCACAGTGACCGCATTTGGAAGGCAGTCAAATTTTTGAATAGGTCTGGCTTGTAATTTTTATAATTCCCAGTATTAGAGTGAACACATTTAACTAACGTCACATTTAGGCTGGATTCCATTGTGTTAAGATTTAATTTTAACTCTGAGGAAAATGGATGGTGGAGTCACAGTGTTGAGAACTTGAGACAAGATGGCTGCTGTAATGCTAAACTAATACATGTCCTAATTTTCTTTAAACTCCTAAAATAATTCAGACTAATAAAAAATTCAAATATTTATTTGGTATTTAACTAAAAAGAAACTTTTGGAAAGACACTGAATTCCTGCATAAAGTATAAAAAGGAACTTGTGCATGTGTATATATTTAATTGATGTAACAGTCCCTATGCGCCACTGTCATCACAACACTCAGAGGAAAGTTCCTTGTGATCCAGTTGTGTTCCTGTAATTTATAGTTGGCTTCTGACAGATGAAGGGAGAGAAACCTGTCAGTACACTGATTGTCACAGGAGGTTCTTTACTGTAACCTTTCTAAATGCTTGTTTATCACACTTATTTACATGGGAAGCAACTCTGACAATCTAGACTGTCTCCACTCAGGGGCTGAAGGGATATTTTGGTTTGGTTTGGGTGATTTTTAACTGGACTTAGCTCTTTCTGTACTGAGAACTCCAGGGAGAGCAAAAAGATGTTACATATTTGACAAAACAAAGACTTTATCCAGACTTCTGTTGGAACCTAAATTTCTGTTCCTGATTGAGAAAGTTTTAATCAAAGTGACAGGACTGGTAGGTGCTGCCATAGCTGTAGCTTGAATATAGAAACCAGGAGTTCATTTGGTCCATAAAACTCCCTGCCAGGAGTGATGCACCAGCAGTGGAGCTTCTGACTCTTGGGTGTGGGTGTGCTTTGGGCTTTTGTGCCGCTGACTACTCGCTTAAATTACTCTTCTAAGTAGGTTAAATTGACATGTTTTGTTTGGTTTTTAAGTGTTAGTTCTGTAAAGAGCTTGGATAATATTGTTGTGTGACCAAATAACTCTCCCTAGAGACAAAAATATTGACATGACAAAACCACGTTTAAAGAATGACTGTCTGGCCCTCCCTCCCGCTTGAACATAAGTTGATGTCAAAGTCAATGAAACGTAAATTTGCTCCAGTGCAGTTTAGCAATTATATAACTTGCAGCCTGCGTCAATCTGCCAATTGCAGGAAGGTGAAGGAAAATGGATTTGTAAGAAATACTCTATAGGCTTCAGATTTATAATAGCAGTGGTTAAAGGAAACTTTGGTGTTACTGTTGATTACATTTGTTTCCTTCAATCTTCTGGATAATATTGCCCACATACTATCATAAAACAGGCTTTCTCTTTGAGAGTCAACTTTTTTTTTTCCATTGTTTCAGTGTGTCCTGCCAGAATTGCTGCAGTTAGCTCAAGCAACAGGTGGTTTTATGACAGCTGAGTGCATTGGTGGTTAGAGGTGTATTTGAGAAAAGGAAATATGTGTAAATTAACATTTGCAAAATTTGGGAGTTTAAAGTATTTTCTTATCCAAAAATAAACCACACTTGATTTTCTAGATATGAATTGAATCTTCTTGTCCTAAATTGATACATTTGCATTCACAAAACTTAAGTTTAATAAAAGTTATTATTCCATTTCATAGTAGAAGAATGAATATATTTTAGTATTTCCAGAATCTAGGTGCATCTTAGTAAAATTGGTAATTTGGCTTTGATTAAAAACAATCCCAGAAATAGACATATAGCATAGCATAGTTTTGATGTAGAAACTCTGTAGATAGCAAAATTCTTGAATTGTTTGGGGACAGATACCTGTACTCACTTTTCTGCTTGCTGAAGAGTATGAAGAAATTTGTGATTAAATACTACTGACTTAAATCCTTGGCCTAGCTGTGTGTTTGTACTGTGCACACAGGTGCAGTAGGAGTCGGCTAATCTGTTCCTATTCCTTGTGCCCTTCCCGCAGCTGCTGGGCTACAGCGAGAAGCCGGTGAACCTGCAGATGTTCATTGGGACAGCCGACGATCGCTACCTGCGGCCCCACGCCTTCTACCAGGTGCACCGCATCACCGGCAAGACCGTCGCCACCGCCAGCCAGGAGATCATCATTGCCAGCACTAAAGTTTTGGAAATTCCACTTCTTCCTGAAAATAATATGTCAGCCAGGTACATCACAGCATGAGTTAGCCATTTGGTTTTTGTTTTCTTCGTTTGTGCAAAGGTGAAAGAAAAGTCTTGCAAAATTAGCGTATTTTCCACAAATCTGGATCATGATAAAGAGACACATCTCTCAAAGCAGCCCAGTGTGTGGACAGTCAGAAGTAAAGGAGCGGAGAGGAAGGGAAGCTCCATGCATATGTGTTATTTGATTGGGGTTGTGTGTCTTACATGAGTAATTGACCACTGTGCGGAACAGCAGCTGGGATTTGATGGGTACACTTTGTTGTTCTCTAGTCCTTCCTAAACCAGAACTAAATATTGGTCTCTCGCTCCTTGTAAATGATGTTTACTATGTTAAATAACTCACTTCGGAGGTTAAACAATGTGCAATAACAAATAATCTTTTAAAGGTTCAAAAAAGCAGCGGCTGGACATTTACAAGACAAAATGTTTCACCAGTACTTGCTGCTGTTTTCACACCAAGAGTTCTTTTAATCTCAGGCATTTAAAATAACACTTAAAATGCCATAATGTGGGGGGAAAATAGAACAGCTTAATTCTTTAACAAGAGAAAGGGTTACAAGTGTGTACTTTGGCAATAGTTTGATTGATTTTCTTCCATTTCTCTTGTGATCCATCTGTCCATCCTCTCCTACCTCCAGTATCGATTGTGCTGGTATTTTGAAGCTGCGCAATTCAGACATAGAGCTCCGGAAAGGAGAGACGGATATTGGAAGGAAGAACACCAGAGTGCGCCTTGTGTTCCGTGTTCACATCCCACAGCCCAGTGGAAAAGTCTTATCTCTGCAGACTGCTTCCATACCTGTTGAATGCTGTAAGATTGCTCTAACTATACATCATTTATACTTATGTTTTCTGCATGTGTCAGTAGTAGTGTCATTCCGACAATTGCCAGATTTGTATAAAACAAGTGTATAAAAAGCATTGTTTGTAAAGAGCTCAATTACCACAAATTAATGTATCTTTAAATAAAGATGGTACTTGCCAAGTGGCAGCTTGGAGGTTTAGAGGAAAAACAACATTTTGGGCTTTAACCTCACAGTGCAGTCACAGCAGCTTTAGTAGTGCCTGTGTATGAGCAGGGGCAGCTGATAATCTCAGTGAAAATATTCATTCTAAAGCTAAAACCATTTCACTGACAAGAGTCTGTACCATGACTTATCTCTGTACACTATTACCTGGTGAACCTGCTGAACTTCTAGAGAGTTCATTTATTAAATACTGGCACTATCGAATCGAGGCATGACTTTAATCTGAATTTACCCTAGAATTCATTTTGTCTAGAAACTACTGAAATAATTTTTAAACCAGTACCCCTAAACCAAAAATTACATTTGCTGTAACAGTAGAGACTGTTGGCATTCCTGTCTTCTTGGTGTTTCTTTTGTTACTATGTAATTTCAAAATAATTTTAAAAGCAAAAATAAATCATACACAAATATGATTTGTTTATGTAAACAGATGGTCATTTTAGTTTTACCCCTGATTCTTCAAGTTAGAATCATAAAATAAATGTCACTATGATTAAAACTGTGAATAATAATTATTCCCTTAATATTTCTAAAGCTCAGCGATCTGCTCAAGAACTTCCTCAGATTGAGAAGTACAGCATCAACAGCTGCTCAGTAAATGGAGGCCATGAAATGGTGGTGACAGGATCCAATTTTCTTCCAGAATCCAAAATTATATTTTTTGAAAAAGGACAAGGTAAATACTGTCTTGCTGTTTTTTTTCAAACCAAGCTCAGTACCTGAGCTTGATTTTAAGAAGTAAGGATGTTTTAAAAGGAAAAAAAAAAAGTCCTGAGTAGTGATTGGAAAGTTCACTGGGGCACTGATCAATGTACTGGTTGGCAATTATTAATGAGGTAGTACTTCTGATTCAGGAAGACAGAGGGTAATTAACTTGGAATTGTGTTTATTTGAAAGATGCTGCTGACAGATATGTATTTTCTCCTTCTTATTATAAAAAAAAATGAAAAGTTAGCATGCGACCTAATTGAAATGTACTATTTGGCATTGATACCATGTTACATCTGATAAAATCAATGCATAGGAACTGACTCCTCAGCTGATGAAATAAATGCTAATTAGACAACAATAAAATATAAAATCTGAACTTCTTAAATTATCATTGTTGTGACTTAAGTGTCTGATTTGAATTGTCAGGGAAACAGTAGCAAAAGAAATTATTAAGTTTGCAAACTGAGTCAAATTCTTCTACATCTTATTATTTCCTCACATATGTAAATAAGAGTTGTGTTACTTGTATTAGCAAATACAATATGTTATGTAATAATGTGTTTTGCCACTAAAGCTGAACACCTTTGGAAGAAGCACAGCTGCTGCTGTAGTTCCCTGGTTACCTGTAACAACCCCCAGCGGCACAGAGAGCCGAGTGCTCCGTTCAGGGTGTGGCTTATGCCAGGTCAGAGCACAGGGAGGCTGCCCAGCTGCTTCCCCCCTCCCAGCACAGCCAGCCTGCCCAGCGTTTGCCCCACGGGGTCCCTGGGTTCGGGGCAGGGAGGCTGCGGGAGGTGCATGACCCGTGGGGCCGGGCAGGAAGGTGTGGCCTGGGTTCTCTCTCGCCTGCTGACTCAGCCTCCAAGTCATCAGCAGGTTTGTTTGAATAATCACAGGTGGCAGCAGTAGTTTAACCACCCTTCAGAAACATCTTCAGAAACATGAGGGGCAAGCCCTGTGGGCACTTTACAGCACACACAGCCTCCTCTGGAGCTCGGTCTGCCTCTAAGGGATGAGCACACTGAGTTCCAAAGCAGAGTCCTGCACAACAGGCAACTGACAATGCTGTAGTGTTGAAACTCCTAAAGCATCTCTATACTTTGTTTACAATATGTGTCTGGAAGTTTAACAGCCTCTTTATGGCTGAAAATAAATCCAGTTTTATATTAAGTATGTAAGTATTTTTAAGATTAATTATTAAAATGTTAAGAAAGTGCTTTTTGCTTGAATTATTTGTAAATTTCTCTCAACAGATGGACGACCTCAATGGGAGGTAGAAGGGAAAATAATTAGGGAAAAGTGTCAAGGGGTGAGAAACAATTTTTCTTACTTAAGAAAGCTTTTTTTTATGTGATAATAGACATTTCCATTGTTGTTCTGAAATTTAGACTTCATTTATTAAAGTAAGTAGATTACTGGCTAATTCAGACAGACAATTGGAGACTTCTAAATTGGCTTAACACTATAAAGTAGCCATTAAGATGATGCTTTGAAGGAACTGGAAATAGCATGCTTGTTGTGAAAGCAATGAAAAAAGAACTTGAAAATTTAAAAAAGAAAATTTAGGATAATTTTGCTAATGTGACAAATTACTTCCAGTGCATTAAAATTTTTTTTGAAAGCTTAATGATCCAAAATGCAATTCCTTAACTGCTAGAGGGTTTTTTTGTGCTCTGTCAGATAAGCAAAGCATCCTGTAGATGATACGTCTATTTAATTAAAGCATTATCTTCAGAGCACTTGTGTTTAAAAGAAGATAAAATTCTCCAAATAAAAGTTTGCTTATAGTACTGTTTTACTGTGTAATGTGCATAAACTTGAAGTTTGCCAATTTCAAAATATTAGGGTGCTTTATTTTTACAGTAAGTGTTTTAGTTTTTCTGTAATTATTAGTTTCATTTGCATTTAATGTGTAAAACTTTTTTATTTCAACTTTCCTATAGGCAAACATCATACTTGAAGTTCCTCCCTACCATAACAAAACCATCACAGCTGCAGTTCAGGTGCAGTTTTATCTCTGCAATGGCAAGAGGAAAAAAAGCCAATCTCAACGTTTTACTTACACACCAGGTATCAAATGAAAAATACAAAAGTGGCATTTTATTTTGTTTTTTAAAGTGTACGTACCAAAATACTCCAGACAGTTTTGTCCCTTTGACAGGTACATAAGATTAGCTTTGAATTGTTCGTAGAACAGTTACTAAAGCTTGTCTAATTAAAAAGCTGAAATATAGAGTAATAAGCTCCAGTACTGTCACTACAGCCAGTTATTTCTTCATTACACTTTCTACAGAATAATTTTTGCATTCTACTTTTCTTTGAGAATGATGGTGAATCTCAGAAGCTGCTCTTTAAATAACCCTGGTGATGATGCAGAGGATAGTGAGATCATAGAAGAACAGATTTATGCTTTTTTTCCCATTCTCAAATGTCAAAAAAGAAAAAAAACACCCCAGGTTTAGATACAAGGGAGGTCAAAATATTTTTCCCCTTCTCTGGACACGTTGCAGCCTACTGAGACAAATCAGTTTGTAACTTAGCCAGAAGTAAAAACAGGACATGTTAACTGCAGATGTAGTTAAAACAGCCTATTCCCTCCCCTTTGGTGTGAGGAAGAGCTCAGACAAGGTGTGCAGTGCCTGCTTCTTTCCTGCCCCTTGCTTTATTTGAGAGCTGCGTGCCCATTTGGAGCAGTCAGAATTGCCAAGGTACCAGTGATGGTGGGGACCCTTTGGTGCTGCTTGGAGCACTTGAAGTCAGATATCTGAAGGAGTCTTCAAAGTCAGATATGGATATTAAAATAAACTTCTTAAAACTTATGTGTATGCTGACAAAGCCAACTTCCATTAGTTAACACAATTTAAAATAAGCTGTGCTCACTTGTTGTGCTCTAAAATTACCCACTTTTTAAATTTAGGCAGTGTTACCGAGGTGTCTGGTACGCCAAGTACACATTAACTGTGTTATCAGATTTCTGTGGTATTTGTCAACTGTTTTTCAAGACTATCAGCTCCTAAGACAGTTACACATCTTAAACTATATTTTTGTTAGAAATATCTCTATTTAAATTATTTAAATGGTGGAATATAGTAATGACAGTTGCTACTTAAATAAGAAGCAAGTTTAATTGTAACTGCAGCTGTTACGACACAAGCACTTAAAACACTCTATACGTATTACAGTTCATTTGGCTGTAATATTTAGTTAACTGTATTTTATAAAGTAGTAAATGAGCATTTAAGTGGTACCATTTTTCTGCTACTTGTACTTGAGATCAGTATCTTGTCATGAGCCTACCAGTAGTTTAAAAAAAATAAACCTGTAACTGAAAGTGTGTCAATGTGTAACTCTGTTGTAAGAACAGTTGTTGCCATCACTGAAATTGGGGGACATGCTTAAAGGGCTGCTGTAATTAAAACAAGATGCACTACTCAAACTAGTGTGTGTGTTGGCAAAGTTCAACTGTCATTGTGATCAGAAGCTAAGGTAAACCTGAAGCGTGCTAAAAATTTCCTTCACCTTTTCCTAGTGGGTGATACTGAACTCACATCTGCCTACTTTCAGTGGAGCCCAGCAGCAGCTTCCCCCCTCTGGTGACGAGAACGTCCCCTAGATGAACTGGGTTGCAAATGTCATTAAAATTCTGGCTGGGTTGCAAATGTCATTAAAAACATTGCATAGGATGGTGTGCTGGAAAGGAAGGTACTTGCCCTTGAATACCTGCTGGGAGAGTTGTTCTGGCTTTGCAGGGTTGATGTAGCAGGCATAAAATCAAGGTGAAAGCAGAGCAGAAGGGAAACGACGACACTAACAGTGCTATTGGAGTTGTTAAACAGCAGTTGGTGTGTATTTGTCACAGGGTACAGATGGGCTGGAATTGTAAAACTGTTTTACTTTTTCTAGTTATAATGAAGCAAGAGCACAGAGATGAGGTGGATCTGTCTGCTGTTCCATCTTTGGCCCTGCCGCACGCAGGCAGCGTCCAGGGCCTGCACTCGATGCGATCCCAGCTGCCTTCACCAGAGCAAGGGCACCCCCATGACAGTTTGCTGTCTACGTCACCCAGGAGCCTCATGTGTCCCGTTCAGCCACCCTACACGGCCATGGTGACCTCGGCAGTGCCACACCTGCCACATATGCAGGGTAGAAACCTTAGTCCAAGTGAAGAGTGTCATGTTTTGCCTCCTGCTGTGGTTCAGTCTTTTCAGGTAACATCAGCACCTCCTGTGAGGCCTTCTTACCAGCCTATGCAGTCTAACGATGTGTACAATGGACAGCCTGGTCTTCCTATGAACTCTGCCTCCAGCCAAGGATTCGATCCGATTTCATTTCCTCAAGACACGGCTGTACCTCATTTGATAAATCTTAGCTGCCAAGCTCTACCACCAATGCAGTTCCATTCTTCAAATCCAGGTTCTGTGTCAGCATCAAGTCCAGCAGGACACCCACTGGCACATGCAGCTCATTCGGGACAGTCGTCTGCTCACCTGCCATCGCTGGGGTACCACTGCCCGGGCACCGGGCAGGGCTCCATCCCCTCTGCAGTGAGCCGCTCCCTCGGCCAGGCTTCTCCCCAGCTGCAGCAGGTCCCGTACCACTCTCCAAATCCAGCGTCCGCTTCGTCCCCATCCCCGACAGCTTCCCACCCGCTGGGCCACTCGCCGCTTTCCGGCCCCTCTTCCCCCCAGCTCCAGCCTCTGCCTTACCAATCTCCGAGCTCAGGACCCGCCCCGTCGCCGCCGCCCGGGAGCCGCTCGGGGCAGCACTCGCCGCAGGCCGCCAGCCCCGCGCTGGGAGCCCTGGGCACGGTGTCACCCCTGGGGCCCCACCCCCTGTGTGACTCGTCTCCCTTTGCACCCGAGGGGGCAGCTGTTCACATCAAACCAGAGCCTGAAGACC
The DNA here is from genome assembly GCA_013397975.1 of Machaerirhynchus nigripectus. Taxonomy (NCBI): domain Eukaryota; kingdom Metazoa; phylum Chordata; class Aves; order Passeriformes; family Dicruridae; genus Machaerirhynchus; species Machaerirhynchus nigripectus. The sequence continues at coordinate 621,154 of VZRQ01002908.1, read as the reverse complement.
GGGAATTGAATTTTCAAACTATAGGACTACAAGACATCACACTAGATGATGGTAAGTGGATATAATATTGCAATCCTGGGGTATAATCTGTGTTAAACAACAAAATGGGTGTGGGAGGGTTGTTTTGTTTAGAACACACTGCTCTTCACAGAAGGAAATTTATATAATCAGAATGGAGTCATATTTTTGTGTCCCAAGCAACAACTTGTTTAAAACTAATTATATCAGCTGTTAATTTGTAGTTATACAATTCTAGCATTTTAGTCTAATTTGCCCCCAGATTTTGGTTTGGTTGTAAAACAAGCCTTGAGGATCAACTCCTACACATCGACACCTTGTATTCAAGAAAGTAATTTGAAGCCTTTTCTGATTATCTCATTGATATGTTTCAGTGAAAATCATAGTAAGGTATCTAAGTTGCATAGATGTAGTTTGGAGTCTTGTTTCTTGGAGTTGTCCCAGTTTTGAAGGGCAGGCTGGTGCTTTGATAATCTATCACATGCATTTTGGCACTGTCTTGGTCTCCTCACAGACATTCTGTAGATACCTGTCATCATTCAGCACCTCTGCTCACAGTGGCTGTTTGCTTTCTCCACTCTGGCTACCTTTTTGAGAAATTCACTTAACATAAACAGAACAAGGACATTCTAATGCTAAAGGCCAGACTATAAAGGTCTGTACTTTAACTATTTGGACAATTTTTATTTAGTTATTAATTGTTATTTATGAAATTTTCCCACCAAGTGAAAAATTAAAATACATGATCGTAAACATTGGACTATTTAAGGTGTAGATGTGAAGCAATTTAAAGAACATGTCATGCTAATAAAGACTGGAAAACCAGAAGGCCTGGCCTTAAAAGCTGTGTCAAATGTGTTTGGTTTTGATGAACGGAATCATACCAGTGTCTCTTTTCTAAAGTAGCTTTAAATGTTGTGGTTTGGGGTTTTTTTAACCATCCCTGGTAATTACTTAACTGCATCAGCAGTAGAATAAAGACTTAAGTGTAGGCCATCTGTTAAATATCCGTGTCAGTCCCACTTCCTTACATAAATGGAGTTTTGCTATTGTTACCTCCAGACAGTAGTAGTACAATTTAGTAAGAAATGCCTTTAAAGACATGGCATAGTAGGAAGAAAATGAGAGAAACCAATCTAGTTGTACTTTCAGTTCAATGGCCACCTTAATTAAACAAAGCTCTCTTTTTAGAAACACTGTTTATCAATCAACTTAAGTTTATTTAGAAAGGAAGGAAGAGACTGATTCTGTCAAGGACTTGCTGAGGGGAGAAAAGCACGGCTTTATGAAACAGCATGCAGCAAAAAAATAGCATTTTATACTTCTACATAGAGGAGTGAGAGAGAAATCTAACGTTTCAAGAAGTGTCAGGTTAGAACCTAACTTTTTCTCATCCTTCTTCTCTCCACACCCACAAAAAAAGAGATGTAGAAACAAATTAAATATAACTAAATACTATAGTTAGGCTGTTCACAATGTAAGAAGAGTTTAGCGTTTATGAGCATCTTGGCAATTTGTTTATAATTGTTCAGAAATTCAAATGGATGCACAGTAAAAAGAAAGTCAGTTTTTTTCTCTACATCACAAATATTTGTTGCTTTTTAATACTGTTTCCTTTGCTTCACACTGAATGTACTGCCTTGTTTCTGTGCTGGCAAAGCCATGGGATCACAGGAGAAGCTGTCAGAGCCCCACTGAAAGCGTGGCCACTTGCTCATGGTTTAGAGTACAAAGAACATGGGAGGCAAATGGCCACAGCTTAATTGATTTCTTTTTTTAAAATGATTGTTATAGAAAATTAAAGAAGTTCTGGTAACTGCTGATGAAACAACACTCTTCAAATATGGAAAACTGAACATGGATTTAAACACTGAACTTGCCCTTGGCAGCAGCACTGGGTTTGGGAGCAGATTCCTGCTTTTCCCTCCCATGTTGCCACCGTGCGATGATTCCCTGGGGGCTAGGTTTGGGGCTTTTTTGCATTTCCAATCTGCAAATACAAATCAGATGTTGAACAGGAAACCTGCTGTTCCAAAAGTCTGGAAGGGCAGAGTGACAAGAAGCAAAGCTGCTCAGTTCTCTCAATGTGAGTGAATACTTCCTCTGCTTAATCAGCTTTAAGGAAAAAAAAAATGTTTAGACAAGAACACTTTTTTTCAATAATTTATCTAACATAATACTCTGGTTTAAAAAATAATTCTAAAATTTCTCTTTCATGTATAATTGAATTTTAGTTTCTGTAAAAATAGAGCCAGGGACAAATAGCAAATAGGCTATTCTACAATAATGTTATAACAATTAAAGAAAAAAATCCAAACATAATTACATACATAAAATGAGTGTTGATACAGTATGTTCTCCCAGCTAATACATCAAACCTGAAAGGTCTACTTAGTTGGAAAATAGGTTTTTGAGGGTTACCAATTAAGGCAAATAAACCTCTCAAAATAAAACACTAAGGCAAAGCCAACTGAAAATTCTTTAAATCATGTCTGGATTACTGGCATTAAATATTTAAATCAGTAGTCTTAAAATAAACAAAAAACTCAGAGAGAATAAATTACCTTCTTGCTTTTAAGTAATGTACACTGTTTCAAAATTAAAATAGTAGATCTTTCTTTGCCAAGAAAATAAAGTATTTCAAGAAATATTTTACAAAATTTCAGTGTAATATGGAAGTGCTACTCCATGACAAAGTTAATCCCAGAATTACTGTGTAGTTCAACAGAATATGATTTAAAATTCTTAAAAACAAAATCCCAACAAAAAGCCCACCATGAAACTGGGAAACCCCCACCCCACCTCCAGATGTGGCAGTCTGTCTGGGTAATAGTTACATAAATTAATTTAAGTAAGACCCCTAGAAGTGATTCTTACTGCCTCTTCAGCCAACATTCAGGTGTTTTCTGAAAAACACTCCAAGACACCCTCCACATCCACTACATAATACAGAACTACAAAGCTGCTTCATCCATCAGTGCTCAAACCAAGAGCATCTGGATGAGTCTTGATCCAGCATCTCCTGGAAAGTGTAACACATTTTCAGCTTCCCTGCAAAGTCCAAGGTGTTTGCCAGTGACCAGATGGAGAATCTTTTTAAATTCTGTTGTATTCCTTTGTCCTTTACCTGGGCTCTGTTCAGACTGTGATTGAACACAGGTTACACGATAGAAAGGCAGATCCTGCTCCTGTGTGTCTGCACAAAGGATGCTCCTTTCCTTTTTTTCCCCCATACTGAAGTTTGTGTGACTCTTCATTATGCTGTTTCTCAGCAGGACCTTGCTGATATCCTTAGACTTTCCTAATCTCCACCTTGAATTTGCTTTTATGTTTTGTTTCCCCTCTTCCCATCCTTGGCTCCTACAGGAAACACCTTCTGATTCACTTGAAACAAGGGATCAAAATGCATGAGGGCACATGGACATGAAATTCAAAATGTTACAAAAATACTTGAAACATAACACAATTTCAAAATACTATTGTATACTACTACTTCAAAGTAGTAGTATACACTGCTTAGTGTAGCACTGTTTCTGCTTAGGTTTTTGCAGTAGTCAGGCTGCACAAGCTCAGAAACTTTTGGGCTGGAACTAAGTAAAAGCAGCTTCATGCACTTTTATTTGTCCTCTCTACTTTTTCTACCCCCCAGTGTGTTGGACCTTTTTTCCTTTAACTTCTTTCAGCAAGTCAGCCCTCTGGCCAACACCTCAGGTTAACATCTCCCTGGATAGACAGTGGAATGTTTAGGGCTACAAATAGATGTAAACAAGGCAGCTGAAGTGACAGGAAACAGGCAGCTGGTCATTTCTGGCCTTTCCCATATCCATCATCCATGCTGGGCTCCGCTGCACACTCATCTGATAAAATTTCTCCCCCACTTGAAATAAAAATGACTCAAAGTTAGTCTGGTTATATGATGAGGCTTAATTAATTTCCACCCCCTCTGTTTTTAAAAAACGCTCCTAATGTAGTGGTTTACCTATTACCATTGTCAAGTTTTAGGTTTAAAACTGTTCCAATACTGTTGATCTCAAATTTAACCTTTTGTGGTTTGCAGTTTAGGAGGGAGTTTACTTTGAATTTCATGGCTTTCTACAGTGATGAGATTTCTAACATGTACACCTGTATTTAACCATTTTTAAGGCATTGTTTGGCTGTATTCAGCAAATCAGGATGACCTTCTACTAATCCTCTTACATTTTGTTACTCATTGCATCTCCATTATATAAAGCTGGAGATTAGAAAATCCAGTGTGTGCATTTACTATAAATCATAACTAAAAATCCCCTAAGCAGTTTGTGTATATAAAGCAGTAAGTCTGCTTTGTCAGACACATTCCATGTAGAACTCTAAGCCATTAGCATTCATTCATTTTAATAGTTCTTTGGTAACTCTCTAGCTGATAAATTCTCTTGCTGCAAAGCTCAGATTATTCTGATCTTGGCTAGAAGACCTGTACATCTTTGCAGGCAGCTTTTTTTTACTGTAGCTTCAGCTTAATTTCTAGAGAATCAAAAGTAGTGACTAAATAAGAAAGTATTGGAGAAGGACTATACTTTGTATTTCTGTCTATATTTAAAACTTAATCATTAACAGATCGGTGGTAATTAAGGCAGCATCCTGCCATTGGAGGTCTGCAGAAGCACAGACAGTACCGAATGCTGGAGTCTGGTGCAGGGTGGAGGCGAGCAGCTCAAGCTTGAGACGTTCATCTGAAATCCAAGGTGTTACTGTCTCCTGAGTGCAGAGGGAACTGTTGCACCTTGCAGTGTGCCCAGCAAGGCCAAGGACTCAAATCTACATTGTACAGGGAACTGTCAGAAAAATCCGGCTGATAAAAGGCCTTCTGAAAACTATATTGTATAAATTGTTTAGTAAAGTTGTGTTCAAACTCCTCCTTTCTTAGCATTCTGATTATTAAACCTGTATTGTCAAGCAGTATGAGGCAGCAGTAAAAAGCAGTCCTGCAGTGAGATGTTGAGGTAATAAGGCAGAACCTGAAATGTATGAACCTGAAAGAGAATGGAAATCTACTCTGAGAAATGTGTGTTATGAACAAAATAAAGATCCAGACTGAGCAGTAGTTGAAAAGCTGAAGGGTGGAGCAGTGAGCAGAGGTGAAATGTTATGCATTAGGGGCTGTCAGCAGATAAAGGATGCTTTGACCGTATCTTCTAGGGGATTCACTCACTGTGTCCATAAAAATTGTGTCAGCAAGGCATCCATTGAGAAAACCAGTTACAGATGTCTAATGTGTAAAAATGCCAGCTAAATCCTCAGGTGTCTATGGCCAGCTCCCCCTGTGAGAGCCACAGAACATCTTGTAACTAATGCAAAGTAAACTCAACTGGCTGCACCACTTCAAAAAGATTCCCATTCAAGAATTAGAAGAGGTTAGAGACTTCTCCATGAGTGCAGGTGGCACTTCTGCACCAAGATGCGGGTGCTGGCAATCACAGCAGAACTGGAAGGAGCTCAGCACAACTTGTGACCCTGGAAAAATCCACGGAGACCCTTCAGCACCACTTCCCACTGCACAGCCCGTGTGTCCTCTAGAGCCAAGGCTTGCACTGAATTCTGTGTTAGACTCAGCTCTCTTCTTGAGTGAGAGAACGGGTAAACTCTAAAAACTAAAAAATGACTGCAATGAGTTTGTTGCTCCAGGATACAGAAATGCAGAGTGTGACAGCATAGCCAAGACATGAGCAGGGTATTTGTTGCTGTAGCACATAACTGCAGAGCTGGTGCTATGACTCTGCAGGCACATTTAGTTTTTCTGTACAGCTATAACCATAATGTGCACAGGAAAACTATACTCCAACATTCCATACAGCCTTATTTTATCAGTTGATTTTAAAAAAAGATAGTGCTGCTTACTGAAGTTGGCATTAAACCTGAAACTACTAAAAGCAAGCCTGGCCTATGGCTTGGAATGGTGACTTGCAAGGCAGCCCACCATGTCCTTGGTAGTTTGCCTCAGCAGCCATGGCCTGACATGTGACTGGTTTGGTCTCAGACCAGCACAATCAGCCAGCTGCTCCAGCACAGAAGACTTGAGGATTAATTATAGCCTGGCAGCTTCTTTTTGGTTTGGTTTGGTTTGGTCTTTTGTTTGTTAGGGAAAGTTGACACTGTGTTACTTGCTGGTCATGTGGAGTCAAAACCAGGCTAGAAATACTGCACTAGGCAATGTGACATAGGTGCAGGGATTCGTCACATAAATTCAGCTGCTAGAGTTCTGTCTGGAGCTGACCGAAGGTGTATGTCCCAGGAAGTGTGTGCTGCAGTCTGTCCACAGTTTTCCTTGAGGTTTGTGGATCCTTATTGCCTCTGTCAGGGGAGCAATTCACTCATCTGTCCTCCAAAACACACAATTTGTATCAAACTTCTTTTTGTGAAGCATATTAAAAAAACTCCACTCTGTGCTACTCACTGAAGCAACACTGCAGACAATCATGCATTCTAGAATATTTTGGAAGGTCTACTTTTCTAAAACCAATACATCTTCTAGGTTATGTCCCACAGCCCACACATCCTGCTTCAGTTCAACAGCAGTAGAAGATACACAGGTTAAACTTTTAATCAGATAGTGCTACAAAAGCAGGACGTTAATTGACTCTTGTCGGAAGAGATCCTGAAAACCAAAGGGGGTGACTCCAGGAGCTCTATGGTCTGCCTGTATCCACAATAGAACTCTAATTTTAAGTTGACTTCCTGCTTTGACCCAAACCAGGTGCTGATAATTGAGGGTTTAAAGCTTTTCTTAACCTTTCTTTACTTAAAGACTGAGTCAGGACAAAGAGATCATTCAAAAAAGTATGAACTTTTGATCAGTTAAACAGATCTACAAGGTGTCATTTTTCTTGATTTTTGTTTCAACTTAATAGTTTTCATTTTGGCTTTATATCCTTTGCTTACAGAACACATTTTAGTAGTGCTTAAGGCAGCAAAAAGCTTTCTCAAATGTTTAGGATATTACCAAGTAGAAAGGTATTTTTAATATATATTTTTCTGGTACCTCAAGGTCTGTTGAATGTGTGTGTAGAACAAAATCTTTATGCTGTATTACACAGGTGAAAAGGCTGTTGCTTTATGTCCCACGTTTCCCCAACAAGAAGCAGTGTGTGCCCGAGGGCAGTGCATGCTCTGTCCCAGAAGGTGCTGGCTGCAGACGTTGTGTGTGCTGTGCATGACACAGTTGTCAGGGATTGATAAAAGCAAACACTCACCACTGTCAGCAGCTTTGGTAGTGCATGCAAGAACCTCAGGATCTTGCTAAGTATGAAACTAATTAGAAAAATTGCTCAGAAGCATATTTCCCTGTCAGAGTGACCTATAATCCTTACTGGATAAGCTGTGCTGTCTTTATGGTGCAGAGGCTGTTGCTTTATGAGCTAATGAACACCACTGTTCTCTCTGGAGGCTTTCCTTCAGTGTTTGTTATCTGGTCTTTTGAAAGCTTCACCTTTCTAAAGAGGGTTGTTGGTACAGTTAATTTGTTTCATCACGGGGCAATTTCCTGCCCATCTCCCTGGATTCATTAGATCTTTATTTAAATATCTCTTTCTCACTGTTTCTAAGATAATTGATGGGGGAAAATGATCTTTTCCTATCTCCTATTATTTGACAAGAATTTGTCGTTAATTTACTCCTTTCCTTCAAAATGGCAGCGGACATTTTCATTGAAACCCAGAGAGTGCTTTCCACTTCCCATTTAAACACATATAACTTTACACTTCGAACAATTAAGCATAAGAAGTCACCCAAAGAGGTAATCTGAGCTGCTTGAATTTCAGAAGGAAGTAAGAGTAGATTCCTTTGTTCTCACAGGAGTCATCCCTAAGCTGGGCTCAGAAGCCATGCTGGCAAAACAAGTGTGTGCCTCTCTCCAGAAGGCACAAATTAGCCAGGGTCCAGAGTAATTTTGTTAATTGTATTAAAGCCTAATTTACTAAACTTACAACCCTGTCTTGGGCAGGAAAAAAAAACAAATGCAACCCCTCTTGTAAACTCTGCATAGCCACTAATCACAACCGAATAAACACAGACTTGTTGGTTAAAATAATGAATACACTATTTGACATTGATTTTTCCTCTAGGAAAAGCAGTTCCACGAATGCAGCTCTGCACTACCTGCAGGGTTTCTCACATGGCCCTGGTCTGAGGGAGCCACCTGTGCCAAGATAACACTTGGTGTTCTGCCACTCACAGCTGTGGTGGCCCGACTGCAGAGCAGCGCCTTGGGCAGAGTTTGCAGTGGGGCAGCAAAGGGGAGCCAGCAGCTGTGAGCAGCAACAGCTTCCTGTGCTTGGGGGAGAGGGAAAATGGCAGGAAGGGTTTTGTTTACAAGGACTCTTTTACCTACCCTGGAGTTGCTGTCAAGGGCCCCGAGTACTTCTAGTTTGACCACAGTAAGTAAAGCAAATTGGAAAAACTGCAGGAAGAATGTTCTAAACACAAATTCTAAAATCAAATTTAAGTAGTATGAATTCATGATGATACAACTAGGCAGACATCCAAAAATATTAACCATTACCTTTATGGCTCTGGCTGCTAACTGAAAAGTAACTAAGTATACAAGATAAGTGATACTGTTTTTATAGGCACTCTGATAACTTATAAATAGTTACTTATGTCACATACGCAGTGTTTGTGAATGAAACTGGGTATTTAAATTTAGTGCTATTAAAAGAAAAATGAAAATCACTTCCTGGTTGAGTGAACTGTAACTTCTTGGTTTAGTCCAGTCAGTAGTTATGTCTGTCTTCTTCTCTGACACAGACAGTTTTATCTCTGACCTGGAATACCAGCCATCAGGTTCAACAGAGAAATGGACTCAACATTCAGCACTCATGTCCAACTCCTATGTGGAAAATCTAGAGGGTGAGTCTGCTTACTGAAATGCTTCAATGTTTGAAATTGGAGCACGAAGGAAAGGGGAAAGTGTTTCAAGAGCTACAAGTGAAAAGCACTGTGTAATGCTGAAGTATTGCTATAACTGGACACCTGTGTATTCTGAAATAGTTGGAAATTCAGCATTTGTGAACCAGGTGTACACTCATTCAGTAAAAACCTCCACTCAAAGTATACAGAGCTGCCACAGAACTTCCTGAGTGCTGTAGGATCTAGTAAAACAGCAGAAGAGGATGTGAAAACCTTAAGCCAAAAATGGGCAAGGTAGAAGAGTGGCCAGATCAGTTAACTGAGAAATTTGGAATGTTTCTCTTTTTCAAAAAGATGAAGCAATGTCAATTTAAATAGATGGAATACAGTGGCATGCACCACCAGACAGAGTATTTGGAATACAGGTTCATAACTAGATTTAGAGTTGAATGTGCACTGTAATTGGGTAAGAATATCTGGATTTATTATTTCAGCTTCTTTATTTCACATATAAGCAAGATAATTATGCACTATGACTCTTCTAAATACTAACGATATTAGAAATTGTTGCATGGTATATTGGTCTTGTGTTTAGACTTTAGTGGTTTTCACTTTACTGCAAACATGCCTAAAATGCCAAAGAACTATACTGTCCCTTTTTTTTCAATATATACGCATATTATAAACACTTACAACATGTTCTACTTTCTCCATAGATTTTTAAAGGGTAATACCTGTAAATGTACAGTAGATTTGGTAACAGTAAAATAACCAAGCTCTTCATAAAACTTTCACACAATTGCTGTGTAGACTGATCCTAAGTTTGCTTGTGAAACTGAAATAAATCACACTGGTCTTTAGCCAGCTTTCAAGAAACTTAATTCTGCTTTCCTTACCTATCAAACTGTTATTAGTAAGGTAAGTAGCTCCTATTTGGAATGGCAAAGCCAGGGAAAGGACAAGCTGACATTCCTATGTCTTGAAACAGCAAATCAATTAGTAAAATACACATAACTTAGATTATTTCAGTGTTCTACAGTATATCCTGTGCAACTCAGAATCTGGTAGGTTCAGAATAATTGTTGAAGAGCAGGAGTTCTTAAAAAATGGAAATTCCGGCTAATAATAAAAAAACCTGCAAATAGCAGTATCACCAACTAAAAAATAACACACAGGGTGGCAGACCCCAAATTTAGGCCTGTGAAAGATACACTGACAAGTCCCTTTTAAAAAGGGTCCACTAACAGAAACCCAGACCCAGAGAGAAACACATTTACACACAAATGTTAGCATGTGACAAATGTAATAGAGAAACATGGCATTTTTAAAATTAAAATAATGGGTGTTTTATGTATTTGGCATAATGTAGTGTGGTATTAATGCAAGAGATAGGTTTACACAGGAAAGTAGGATGGTTTTGTACCTTGAAGAATGCTCAATGTCAAATCAGACAAGTTAACTCTATCCATTGCTAGTGGATAAGTGAGAATTCTTACAGAGCCAACTTCCAGGCTTAAATTAGGAAGAGCACAGCTTCTAAATTATACTGCCAAAGAGGAGAGCAACTGTGACTGTAGTGTGCTGCAGGAGATCAGAGCACCTACAAAGGCAGGAAATAACTAAGGGAATATTTGAGTCATCCTTTATAGAAGGGGTAAGGGTGATGACTGCTTCAGGGAGTACCAAAACATGAGGAGAACCCACACAAGGAAATGTCTTTATTTGGTTGAAAGGAGTGTACAAAACCTCTTGAAAAAATTAAATCTTCATTTTGTAGCAGTTTCAGCAGTACAGGCTGCAACAAACTTGAAACTGTAGGAAAAAAATCAAGCTTATGAAGATATAATAGGTGGTCAAAAGGGTCAAATAGTTGCAAGCAGTCTGCAGATTAGTTATGAAGGTTCATATTAAGTGTGCAATTACTCTGCTGTGAGAGAGACTACAAGCTGCTTCCAAATGCAGAAATCAGAAAAGAACATAAAAGTTATAAAGTCAAATGAGAAAATGTGACCAACAGATGACAAATCAGTTAGTCAGTTAAAATTAGATAGGTGATCTTCTAAAATTTTGTGTATTGATATTGACGGTTGTGGAACTAGAGATTCTCACGACCAAAGTCCTTTGAAGAAGAGGCATGTTGCAGGACATGTCTCAAGGTAAGGTGTCAGTAAAAATGTTTCAGAGCAGTGACAGTGACAGTTGTCCTCAAGTAGATGACATGCTAGACAAGAGCTCTGAAACAGTAAGCAACAGTTCACTATCGACTGTAATGTAGAACCTGATGTAGAGCCTGGGTGAATGTGACACTGCTGCTGCTCAGCTATTCAGAAGGGTGAAAACCAAAATGTCTAGAAACCTCTACAGGAAGATCTTGTGATTAAAGAAAACCAGGTAGTTAGAGAAAAAGTGGAAATCAGAATACAGGAAAGAATAAAACCTGCACTCATCAAGACAGTAACAGCCGCTTTGTTAACGATTATCATTTAAAGTTACCTTGAACTTAAAATGGACAGTTCTATGAAAACTTGCTCAGTAGTGTTAAAAGTAGTCTTGAAAGGGTGAATAAATGCTAGGAATGTCTAGGGAACAGCAGAGAATAAGAAAGTGCTACTCCATAGGTCTGTTTTGTGCCCACATTTTGTCCCTGATGCCACAAAGGAGTTAGATGAATGGCTGTTGTTGGAGCTGTAGAACTCTGCAGCCAGAAAAGGGAATGAGGAGAAAATGCCAAGTATAATAAAATGAGTGGGGGCCATAGAAACGGTAATGGAAGATACTTCCTGGGAAAGAAACCAGTAAGTGACCGCCAAGTAATCCTGGGGCAAGTTCAGCACATCTAGAAAACTTTGCTACTGCTAATGGTAGTTAAGCTTTGGAATCTGCTGTCACAGAATGTTGCAGTTGACAGAATTTTGCACAGACCTTAAAAGACCCCATGGAGAAAAATCCAAATGGGACCATTTGGTGCAAAAAATACTGTCTCTAGCTCAGGAGTTCCCTGGGAAAAGCACATTTTGGAGGCTGATGGAAGACCCTGGGGAAGCATTGTTGTGTTTTGCACACGTTTCTGCTCTTGCCCATTGCAGCCCTAGGGGTCTGTAATCTGAACTGCTTTGCCTGAAGTTCTGCATGGAGGTTTTCAGGCAGTATTTTGACTTAGAAAAACCTAAAATCTTTGGTAACTGCCTGTTAAAGAGATTTGCTTGTCTGTAGAAAGTATAGATGCTGATTGTAGATAAGTGGCTTCCTGCAAGGAAAAAGAGGTTACTTGCATTATTCCCTGAAAGGCCTGTAGGTTCAGGAATTTCCTTTTCTTATATTCTTACATAAAATATGTATACTTAGAGACACTTGTTTCCCTTTGTACTCCAGTACAAAATATTTTGTCTCTTAGCACACCATGAGAGGGGAAATTAAATACAGAGCAATCCAGAAGCATGCTAGTATTTGCTTGGCATTTGATTAAAAAAGATAATGCCTTTACTTTTGGTATTAGAACTTCAAACACCTTAAAAACACCTTAGGAAAGCTTGTTATTCTAAATTCATAGTTGGGGTTTTTTTTTAATTTATCCAAAACCTTCAGGATTTTATTATTAGAAGCACCAGCTTTCATGATGATGTCGTGCTTCATAACACAAGAGCCTTGTTCTGTTCAAATCAGTGAACACGGCTCACTCTCTGTAGGTGGGAATTTCTCTGGAGGGGTTGGTCAGTACTGGAACAGCTGATAAGATCAGCATCCATAGCTCTGGGTGTCACTCACTGCACAAATGGCTGAGCTGTTCAACCTAACTTTAGATCTTAAAACCTTGGATTGTAAATTGCAAAGTTTGAAGAGCTCATCCTGAGCAGTCTGGCTGCCGGGCACAAACAGCCGGAGCTGTGGCTGTGTCAGCTGTCCAGTGCAAGCCTTCAGTGACCAGAAGCAAAGGCCTCGGCCTCAGGGGCAGGGGAGGCCTCAGTGCTTCAGCTGCTTCCACTTGTGCAGTGAGCAGGGACTGGAAACAGGCAAACAGAGCACAATGGGAAATGAAAACCATGGGAAAAACCCAGTAAAACAGAGTAAGTGGTTGCTCTTATTTTACAGCTTGACAGCAGATCCAAAAGTCAGAGCCACTTCTACTCTGTTCCACCCATGCTGATGTTAGGATGCTGCTTCATTTTTTGCAATTTTTAATTTTGTAGGCTGGAGCCTCTGACATCTGGTGCTTTCTCAATGCAGTCTGTTGCTCCCTTTTCAATGCAGCACAGAGAGGGAAGAAGAAACTAAAAAAAAACCCCAAATAATCACAAAAAAATCTTTGCAATGCAATATTGCAGTATTACCAGTATTGACCAGACCAATCTAATCTGTCTGTAGCAGATTTTGTCCCCACCAACTTAACTTCTGTTCTGCGCAATCTATTTTTAACTGTTAGTATAAATTTGCCAGCCAGCTTACATTCAGATAAATACTAAGGGAGGAAAGGGTGAAACTATTGCAAATAAAGTAACAGCTGAAATTCTGAAATCTGGGAAGACTGCCAAAGAGGTCAATTACACAGACAGAGAAAAGTTGTTAAAATCATTTCCATTTCACAGCCTGATATTAAAAAAAAAAGGAGAAAAAACGTATTAAAAAAACCCACCTGTATCACATTTTGATCTGTGTCATATCTGATAAGTTTTCAAAGTGCAGTTATCACTGTTGTATGGAGGAATGTGCCATATGTGTGCACAGTGCAGTGTGTGGACCCCTCTTTCTTTTCATCTGCTCCAGTCATTATTTCAGGGTTAGTGACCTGGAGTGTTAGCACAGAAGACATTTTTTAACATTTTTGATGTCATCCGCTCAGTTGGCGCTGATCATCCAGAACGATTTTAGGTATCACTGGTACCAAATGACTACTTAATAATAGCGAGGCCTCTGTAATGATTTCGTGTGTCAGATGTTTCTGGTTCCTCCTGACTTGAGGAGTGAGTAGAGGTCCAGACTATGGGATCAGCAGTCAACACCTGGCACCACAGGTACCAAACAGGCAGGGATTTAACTGGAGAGGGCAGTGGACTGAAAAGTCAAGGTGTACTTGCACAACTGTTCACCTCCATCTGAAGTCTGATGAGATTGGCTCTCTCCAAAGAGGCAGCAAAAGTATGAGCTACACAACACACATGAACCCGGCAGACAGAGCACAGGGAACCTGAAAAACATCCTGGAGCTCTGTATTGCTGAATCCCAAACAAGCTCTGCAGCCTTCCCCTGCAAACTTGTGCTGAAGAGAGGAAATGGTATCAAAACAAGGAGGCTTAACAAAGCCACACATGCTGCTTTCCCAGTGTCTAGTTGCTGATGGGATGGCTATAAAGGTTAAGCAAAAGGCGGTATGAAATCTTTCTAGCTATGTTTTTAGGACAGAGTAGCCCTTGCAGCCATAGTCAAAACTATGAGAGGTGAAATAAAGTGGTTTTTCAAAAGTAAAGAAAACTCCTTTTGTTTTTAAAGCATCAGCAAGAGAGCCTGAGCTTGTCCTTTCACAGCATTGTTGGAATTCATTTCCTCTCACAATTTGTCACCTGAGGAACTTGAGTTTTGCTAGACAATATTGTAGAAAACCTGTATTTCTGCTCATGAATTAAGTTTTCAGTTTTAGTCACAGACTACTATATGTTGTGTGCTTGCCCCTCAGTGGAAGAAGGTGACATGTCACGTATTCAAATACTGACCTTTGGATTTCTCTTTTAGTCTTCAATACAAAAAGGAAAATGCTGTATGATTTCACCTTCAGCCTTGTACATTTTTATGCAGGATTTTATCTCTTCTTATGGACTACATGATCTACATTTTAAACTACTTTAATTTATACCATTCCCCATGTGAAAGAAAAGTTCTGATAATGCTGGTATTATATTAATATTATATGTGCCATGAAAGATTAGAGACTGATCTGAGCTGCTGCCATCTGCAAGTTCTGCTTTCTTGGAAGCATTTGTTTTTACCATCATCTGCACCTCGTCTAATCAATGGAGACTCTTCTGAAGTCTGCAGGCTCCCCCCAGTCCGTTGTTGGATACAGAGTTCCAGACAGCTGAGATGGACATTCCTGGGAAGTATAAAATAGGAGGATGTGTTAGTTGGGAGGCCAAAGTCTGTGAAAAAACACCTTGGCCAGACACAGCAGGAAAAGCCTTTTGGCCTTTTCTTGAGGCCTGCAAGGTGCTCTGGCAGATCACTGATTTACATACTTATTTTGAAAAAAAGCTTGAATACTGGTTGGGTTTAGAAATTAGCAATTCTTACAAAGTCGCTGGGACAAGTAAGACTTCTCCAGTCTGTTGGAATGAAGACATGGTCCTGCATTTGCCTAAGCAATGTTTCTAATGGAAATCCATGTAAACCAGATAAATCTGTATTCACCACATGCTAAAAGTATTGCAAAACAAAGCACTGAGCAACAAAACAGCTTCTTATAAACAGATCAGTGATTATTTAGAACAAAGCAACACAAACTAACCTGTAGCTTTAAAACTCTACATAATGACTCCTGCAGAAGTTTGGCAAATAAAACCCCATGTGACCAGCTATTGTCTTCAGTGTAATGTGTTCTAAGGAGAATGCAGTGCCAGTGGCTACGTGCTGTTCAGGTGAACACCTCTGCCTGTGAGAACTACAAACCAGTACAGGATAGACCAGTTTGTGCTGGTGGTGCTAGTACAGATACCAATCAGCCATCAAAACTTAAGGGAAGTAACTAATAATTTCCAAATACTGTACTTCAAGTAGTTATTTTGAATGTTTTTATTGTACCACTCATGAAAGTTTTAGCAGTACTGAACAGCTGGGACACTCAGTTTGCACAAAGCTACTGTTCAGTAGTGTTCAGTAGATAAAAGCTGTTGGAAGTCCTTAGAGCAAGCTAATGAATGCCCTGACAGAAGCTGATGGAGCACAGTTCTTAGGAATGATCGTCTATATTTTGCTTAAAAAATAAAAGTCGTGGAGTTTTTTTAGCAGATGTTTACTTAATGCATTGTGTTGGCCTCATAAAAATATTTGGGAAAGTGCCCTACCTGCAGTGACAATTTTCAGTGTCATAGGGCAGTTAAGTTCATTGAATGACAGATTTTTTTGAAGTCAAGTGAATTGCAAATCTTGTAATGCTTGAGGGAATTGGCTTTTCCATAGCATATGTGACCTGTTTGAACCTTTGGGCTGCACTACTGTGTGTGTAACAAGCTGTCCTTGCCTTCTGAGGAGAAAACCATTGCAGGTGATCGACTCATGGATAACAAACACCTCCTCCATTACACACAGGGCTGTGACATGAGGTGGGTTTAAAGCTTTCCCAAGCAAGTTAAAGGAGTATAGACACAACCTCTTTTCAGAGTGGGATTTTATGTAAGTTACACAGACTTCAGCATATTCACAATATTAATATGTTTTCTTTCAGAACCACTTATGATCCTGCTGCCACGAAGGGCAGTGCTCAGGCCCTTCAGTGCTATAAACACAAAGAGCAATTCACACCACCTGTAGATTGATTTTGTTATGCTTCTACTAGACAGGAATAGTTAGTAGGAAGCTAAATCCTGCTATCAAAAATTAAGGAAGCATTAAGAAAGGTGGTGAAGTGCATCAGCACTGCTCTGTAAAGTTATCCAATGGAGAGCAAAGTAGCAAAAGCCTGGGTTCCAAATCTGTTAAGATGTTCAATAGAAGCAGCTTATTAGCAGAACAAAACATTCTAAACACAAGAACGGTCCTTGGTCAACAAAAGAATCCCATTAAATACCTGTTTATAGAAGGTCCAAGCAAACTCATGCCAATGATTAAGGAAAAGCCTCTGTAATTCAGCATATTCAAAGTCTTGTTGAGTAAGAGATACTATAACCTACTGCCTGCCCAATAATGGGAATCAACAGGACTGCTTGTCTCTACAGTGAAATAATATTTTAGATCTTGGTTATAATCCAATATTTTTCTAAAATTTGTCATTATTATTTAATGTGATATTTTTCATGTCCATGTAGAATGTTACTTGGTCTTCTTTGATAACATTACCAAGGACCATTTTTTGTAAAATAGACATTTCTATCACTGCCTTTACACTTAGTCTTTAAAATGATAATTTTTATCATCTTCCAACCTCAATTGTCCTGCAATCAATTTTATAGGATTTAGAGTAAGACTCCAAAATTGTAATTTCTTGATAACTTAGGTTAACTTTGTCACATTCATGGAGGTGTCCCTCACTTTTAACTAGTACAAGTTGATTAACTTTGCTGAAGTTGACACACATGGACACGCAAACTGGCCTGCATATTATCCTAAATCTTCATTGTAGAGAAATTGACTGATAAAATTTAGTTACTGTGGTTTCAGAAATGCAAGTATTCAGAAAACTGGCCCATTAATAGGTATGTAGTATTTAGAAAGAATATTCTATTAACCCAAATCCAAATTCTGAGGAAGTTCTGTAAGTAGCTTGAAAGAGCCAGGAGTTATTTGTTGTGCCTGTAACACTCTTGAACAGAAGGAATTTTGTGGGGAAATCTGTATTAACCTGACCTGTGCTGTGCCTCTCAGTTACCTGCGTGTCATGAATACTCATGTGGTTGTTTTCTTCAAGGGGCTTAGGGAGTCTTCAGCATGGATTATGGCAAGACTGTTTTTTCCCCCTTGCTTAACTGTTGCTGAAGCCAGGCTCCTCATTCATCTTCTCTTATGTAACAGTATCAAGGCTTAGCACTGGAAGTATTTCTTTTTAAAAGGGTTATACTGGTGAGTTCTGCCTTTTGGAAAGCATAAAAGCTATCACTTTTTAATATTTCTTCTTTCCTTATAGTGAATGAGATCATAGGAAGAGATATGTCACAGATCTCAGTGTCACATGGAACAACAGCGGCCAGCCAGTCTGCACATACGTGTCCTGGATCTCTGGAGACGAGAATATCTGATGGAATCCAGTAACGGATAAGCTAACGACTCAACATCCATGAAAACGTCACGGTTTCTCTGAATATTTCTTCATCCTCTTCCTCTTTAGACTTACTGTGCTTCCAACTCTGTGGCCTTTATGAACTGGAACAGTGGATCCTTGCAAAGCCCTTTTAGTGGGTTACATTTTTGATGTAGAGACAGAGCATTTTAACTATAGTTCCTCAGATGCTGTAAAGAGACTTCTTAAAATGGACACACAGAATCTACACCAGATATTTTAACTGTTTTAAAAGTTACAAACAAGCTTTGCTTTTTGCATTTAAATAGAGTACTTTTATATTGTAAGTGCTTCAGATGTGTGGAGATGTTAGTTTGCTCTTATAATATTCACAGTCCTGAATGTGGAAAAAGATTTAATGCACATCTTCAGTGTGCTGCTTGCCCTTAGAGGTAGTATAGTTTGTAACTGATGATTTGTAACACCTTTTGGTCATTTTGGAAAGCCTTTAAAGCTTCTGTTGTTTAATTTTTTTCTTAATAAGATCTTCCAGTGGCAAATCATACCTGTCATCTGAAGCCAATGCCACGGAAGCCATTGTGTATATGAATACTGTAGTGTTTTCTTTCTTAGATTCTTAGGAAGCAAAGCCAAATGTAGATCTGCACTTGTTTATAAACTGAAAATGTTACTTGATAGGCTGCAAAAAGACCATTCCATCATGAAAGTGTTGGGATAGAAATTACATTCCAAAATTTAACTTTTATAACTTTGTGGATAATCTTCCTGATCTTTATTAGCACAGGCTCCTTCTTGAAACAGCTTTTTTCTTAGAAAGTTACATTTGTAATTAAATTTGAGCAGTAGGATTTTAGATTAACGAACAGCAACATCAAAGCCATGTTAGATACAGGAGAAAATCTAATGTTTGCTGAGGATCTAAATGTTCCCATTATCCCTGCAGAATATGGTTTTGAAATCACCAATTCAGTGGCATTCAAGTTTTCAATGCAATAAATCATTTGATCACATCTGTATCTTTTATATGCTGTATGCCTGACCATGCCACTTGGAAGTCCTAAGGAGGTAACAGTTACAGTTCCTTAAATTCAGGCTATTTATAAACATTAGTTTGCTAAAAAGTAATTTACTGTGAATTAGTGGTTAGGCAGCATAATGTGTCCATATTTAATTGTAAAGGTGTGAAGCAGGAGCTACCAAAGAAATACACAATATTCATCAAAGCAGCAGTAAACTGTGCTGTGCTCTGAGGATGCATCTCCCTTATCCACATAATCTGATGAATTTGAAATAATCTGTTTACATCGTTACTTAAAAATCTCTGGCCTTTACATTTAGACACCGCAGTGAGGATCTGACACTGCCTCTGGAGGCCACACACATTTCCCTTCCCCAGGAATCCCTCGTTTACAGAGCTCTCCTCCATGGAACAGACAGGGTACACCAGTCATGGCAAAGGAAGGTCAGCAGTACATGGAACCTCAGAACATCCAAGGTGTTCCTCATAGTTGCTCATTTGGGTCAGCCATGACAGTGTAATGAAAATTAAGAGTGAATTAACACAAAGAAATGGAAAATCAGAAAGAATATTTGCATTGGATCCAGTTCAGACCAATGAAATGCTAAAGTGTGGCCATTTTAGCAGTTCAGCACATGGGGAGCACATGCCTCGGTGTAGACTTCAAACGGATGAAGGGGTCTGACAGCGGGGAGCAGTGCTGAGTTACAGCACCTGAAGAGTAAACACAGCTTCTGCTGATGTTGCATTTTGGAAAACAGTCATGGGGAAAACTTTCCACTGAACCTTTTGCAGGCAAAACCTTACACCTGAAGTGAAGTCAGTGCCCAAGCAATACCATTACAGCAGCTGTAATCGCATCTCTGTAATAGCTGAATCATGAACTTTAGAAGACCATATATTAAGTGGGTAAAATTATAATTTTATCATGTACTTCCTTTTAAGAGTGCAGCCTGAGGCTACTAACTTGATGTTTCATAATTTTTTCAAACAACTTAATGCAAGGCCACTGTGTACCTGCTGGGAATCTTAAGCATCCTTTTTGTGAATGTACTGTTCAATGGTGCAAATCTTGGCATTTGCAGGAAATAATTGGCAGGGCTGGAATCTGAAACGTGTGATATTGTAATTGTCCCTCAGCAATGGTGCTTTACTCTGTGCTCTACTCACGTACGTTAAAGATATAGAAAAAACTCCCATGCTCGGAAATACATCTGCTTATGTTTTTAACACCTTCAAAAGAAACCAAACCACACAATGCTGTAAACTATGTAATTGTCTCAGAGTGTGTGCTGGTGGCAAGGCATGTTCCAGTTTTCATTCATGTATTGGGTCTTTTGCATTAACCATTGTTTGTAGGAGAATTCTGACTTAAAAGCTTTTCATACTGTATGGGATTTATGCTCCTTTATCCTGCTGGTACAGACTCTCCTTGCAAGTTCTCCAAGTAGCTGGAATTCACACTGTACCTAAAACATAGGAGCCCAAACAATCCGGAGTTGCTATGCACTAAATTTTCTGATGCCTTTAAATACCTTGATGCCTGTAGACATAGAAATGCTTTCCTATTTAAAAATGAAATTTAAAAAATATAGCTTTGGATACTAAAGCAGTTTTGTATTTGCCTTGTAAAAGCTTCAATACAAGGGTCTTAATTTTATTTTAGCTTGTGTGATAACGTAGATAAAGACTGTTAATCTTGTATAATTTTAGTGGTATAAAAAGCACACGATCTCTATTGGACTATGCAAATTTAATTAAACAACAGAACCCAACAACTGTTAATATTTTGTTGGCATCCACTTCCTTGCCCTTAAGTCCTGTCTTCTCCCTGAGTACTTTTCCAAAAATTTTTAATAATTTAGATTATCCTGAAGGAAAGCCTTAATGATGAGGTAGCTTTTCTATAAGGAGGGTCAAAGGTCAATGTTTAGGAAAAAAAAATAAAGGAGTAGCATATTAATCCAGGGGGAAAAGGGTGAGTTCTGAAATTACCGTAAACTAGCAATCTGAATTTCTGTAGTAAAATTTACCTGTTATCAGGGGAACTGCCACCCTTTTTAAACCAAAGAATGAAAATAATGGTTTTGTTTTGTTCTGATACAAAGCTTTGAAACTCTATTTTTGATACTCATAATGGATGTCATTCCTTGAGGTTCGGAAATCGTTCAAATTGAAGTTTTATATTTAAAAATGTGGGACAATAAAGATTAAGTTCTAGATGTTTACAGAGCCTTGTATTGTAATTTCATGTACATTTTGTATTTTAAACATTTTTGTAAGTTATGATTGCAGTGCTACTTGCAGAAATAAAGGGAAAAACTTGCATTTAGGCTCTTAAATCATAGTGTTCAAATAAATAAAAATAATGCAAATGCATTGTCATTTATTTAAAATGCAGACCCAGACGCAGTGGGAAGAAACTCCATTTGTGATGCAGTGGTTACCAGCTGTGCCAAGTTGTGGCACAGGAAGTGAGGGACATTGGATATTCCCCCTGGAACAGTGGTGATTTTGAACAACCTGATAAAGTTTGGGGCTCAGATTAGAGGCAGCAACAGTGAACCTTCACCTACGTAAGAAGTGATGAGCAGTGCAGGCAGAGTATCAGTTTGCACCATACTGCTGCTTCCCTATTTGCAAGTGTCATTGTTTCAATTAGACAATCACACGAATTTGGAAAATTTTTCCAGAAATTATTATGCAAGGGAGTTCATCATAAACAGTAATTTCCATTCCTGAAAGGATATTACCATAGGCAAGATGCAGTTAAACTGTTTCTGAAATAAATGTGAATTTCCGAAAAAGTTTGAATTATTTGCCAAATCCCGGCTGATCAAGCAGTGCCGACGGAAGTCCCTTTGGGCAAAGTCAGGCCTTATAATCTGTATCTCATCTCAGTGATCTTGGTGCTACTGAAAAGGTTTTTATCTCTCTCCCTTGCGGTCTCTCACCGGGCCCTTTCCTTACCCTTGGAATCCCACAGTGATGTGTGGGACTGTTCCAAACTGAACACGGAAGCAAAAGCTCTGGCCTTTGGCTGCCAATGCTCACCTGGCCGGCAGAGAACAGGAGCAGGATCGCAGGGATCACGGCCCGCATTCCCAGGGACAGCACGGCCAGGGCGGGATTAGCCTCCCTTAGAGTGCATGTCCCGGCCGATTACCTTCAGCCGTGCTTTCAGCTATAAATACACCAGAAAGGGGATGCTAAAGTGCCACCAACCGAATGCCCGGTAAATATAGCCGAGGTTTAGTAAAAATAGCCCCGGCAGTTTGAAAGCTGTTCACATGTTTTGTAGGGCGATTACCCAGGGTATAATTAGCACACACCGACACCAGCAATAAGCCATTGACTGCATCTTCTTTACTGTCAATTCAAGTCGCCTTTCAGATACAAATAGGCTGGGACTGATGGGGTGGGACGGGAGAGGCTCTGCAGTCACGCCAGGGCGGGTAAAGTTGAGCACTGACACACACACGGCTGTTGGTTATTCCAGGCAGGGTGAAAACGTTGGTTCTACCTTGCAAAACACTGTTTTGGTATTTCAGGTAATCAGAGAGAAGGAATGCCCTGTTAAAGTCAGTTCCTTTAGAGGAGTAGCCAGAAGTTAGTTCATTTAGGACCCAAACCCAAAGGAAATGCTGGCAGAAATCAAGGCCTTTTAATTCTCATACTGTAGCCAGTACTTCCTTACAATATTCCACGGCATTACTTGTGCTGTCTTCTTCCTGCTGCTTGTTTCTGGGCCTCTCTCTCCCCTCCCTAACTCAAAGTACCACTGTATGCTCTGAATCCATGTGCTCCACTGGAGTGAACAAGGTGAGGACTGAGCTGTTTTCTCCCCACCTTTCTTCTTTGCCCCTTGGCTTCAGTTAGTTTACAATAATAGTATTGAGGAACTAGCCACTGCTGTAGTGAGTGAAGTACTAAGGTATGTAAAAGGCCATGGAAAAGAAAAAATTATTTTCAATATATTTAAATTCATGCATAGTTTTGCATAGACTTCTCTGGTAAAGGAAGTTAACACAGCTTCTGTTCTGCCTGGTAAAAGGATAATGCTTATCAATCATTCTTAACACACAAAAAGCATTGTCATTTGCGGAGATCCTCTAAGAAATTATTTTACAATAACCTATTGTTACCTTTGTTAGCATTTGCTAGATGCAAAAGAAACAGAAGGAAAAAAGGTTAAGATACAGAAGCGATAGAAAAAGAATACTTACTTTGCAAAGACCTGGATGTTCCATGGATCTTGTTTTTGAAGAGATTGATCCACTAGAAAAGTCAGGCTGTACAAGTTCTCAAGCTCTTTCTGCAAATGTAAAGTTTTCATTTCATTGGGTTTTGTAATTACTAGGAACTGAAAAAGATAATACTTACCTCTTCCTTGCTGTCATTGCTGTGACACCTGCTGGTAAGACCTGGAAGAATGTTTGTAGTCTGTGCTTGTTCTTTTCTGTAACTTTTGATCAAAGAAAAGTGAGGCACCTAAAGAGGACTTGATACGAAAATATCGCTTGGGAATGCAGTGTTGGATAATCACTGGTATCATAGGAAACAAGTTGGTGGGAAAAGGGAACAACTACTCTTAAAAGTTCCTGTGACAATGGAATGAAAAATGACCAATGACTTAGAAAGGTCCTTGTAATAGAAAGCAGGAAAGACAAGGAAGCAGTATGCTGAAAATCCTGACAGTTGGGAGGGCAATTATTTTCTAGGAAACAGGCAATTATAAAAAACAATAACCACCCTACACATGAACAACTGCAGCAACTCTCAATAAACACCTCCGCACATTAACGACTGCAGATTCTTGTATCAAAGACACAAGTTCCTAAGCCCAACTTCTCCACATTCCAGAGGTGCTGCCTGTAACACCAACGATTGAAGCTGGCATAGAGCATTTTTTAGGACAAGGCATGAAAGCTCAGGGCTGCCTTCCTAAATTTAGTACAGCTTGGTACAAAAGGTGTGATGGATTCTTCTCTGCCGAGGTGGCAAGACCGCTGCAACAAACGCACAGCACAGAATAGCTGAGCATTTTCCTATGTGCATCCTAAATTTTTTCTCACAGCAATGAAAGGATCTGTTTGTAAATATCCCATGAACTCCCTGGTGTATCCACCAGCCAAGTCGTTCTTGCAATGTGCTGGAAAAGGACAAGACAAACTTCTAGCAGTCAGTATGTCACTGTTTTCAAGTAGGAAATTCTTTCAGTATGATGCAAGACCAGATTTTTCCAGTCTTCTGTCATTTGAACAAGTGCCTCCAGAGCTGCTGCACAGCCTGTCCAAAGCACTGGTTTTTTATGATTTAATGAATTAAGGTTCACTTTCAAGGTTTGCCATTTTAAGAATTGCACCATAATAAAGGTGCAACAACCATTTACAGGTCAGACAGTTGCAGCTGACAACAGATGTGCAGATTTCCACTTTAACTGCCACTAGTTCAACTTAACCGTGTGTTTTCTAGGCAGGGTCTCCATGTGGAAAGCTTCCTCACAGGACATTCATCCTCACACCTGCCTGTCCCAGCAGTTCATGCTCAGGTCTGTGCTGTGTGAGCAGTTCCCTCTGTAATTGTTTCTGTCTCCAGCTGCACTGATCAGCACACACTGTTTTGCCAGTACATGCATTTCTGCATTTCCATGTTCCCACCATTTCTTCCCTTACCAGGAATAAAAACTTGCTAATAAAATCTTCAACAGAAATCAAATACGAGAGGTCAAGGATAACTTTATTCAAGTAACAGCAAATACCACCCTGTATTTGCCTGGCTGTAGTCACAGTAGCTGGAGGAGGAGTACAAGCCATCAAGCCAATAGGACAAATAAGGCAATACTGAAACTGAATTAAGTGTTACTATGGGATTATTTTTTTCTAAGGATATGAAAAAAGAAGCTATGCCAAGAATGTCATCATTGCCATCTGACCTCACCACTGACAGAAGTTATAATGGAAAAGTTGCACAAACAATGAAGGATAACAAGCAATCCAACACTGGCCAAATGCTGGGCTGAATGACATCGTGGCTTGGAGAGGCACAGCCATACGTTTTGTGGCTGTCAGCAGAGTTTGCTGAGAGACTCAAATGCTGCTTGCTGGAGCCTAAACCCTTTGGAGCTAATCCAGCTGCTAAAATGACACTGGAGACCAATAAGGTTTCCTTAGCTAGAAAGAGGAATACAAAACATACAAAAGACAGAGAAAAGGGGAAAAGAAAAAAGAGAAAATATTTTGGTTACCGAGCATGTCTGTCTCCAATTACAGGCTTCCACTCCCACAAAAGGCTTACCTCAACTACTTCATAGCAGAAAGCAGCAAAATCTCTCACAAAGTTCTTTTCAGATATACTTTTTAGATAGCAGTAAAGCTGAAAAAACCATCTTTTAGATAAGCAACAGTTGAACATTATCACTGGCTAAGCAGGGCATGTTCTAATGTTAATTGTTCAGTTTTTCTGTGCCATTTGTTCCCTCCTGCCCAGACCCCCCCACAGGGACTGTGCTTTCATGGCTTTGTATCTTTTTCACATCTATTACACTAAACTCAGTATTTTTTTCCAACAGCACACAAACTCTTAGCAGGTCAAACACCATCTGGACCAGAGGAGTAAAATGGAATTCTACCACTTATGACAAAAAAAAAAAATCCTGTTTGGTTGGAAGGACATGACCTGAAACAGTACAATTCAGAGTGACATTAAATATTGTATTTAAACAGCCACTCAGTCTTTCATAATGAGAGTAGAAAAAATTTAGAAAGCAATTAAATGCTGTCCTTATACTCAGCTTGTAACATAATTTTCAAGCTACGTGGTGGTTCTTTCATCCAAAATAAACCACTCGGGTGGTTTATGCATCACTGAAGGCCACTTTGCCGACAGTAGGGATGTGCTGCAGATGAGCCCAGCAAGCAGAATCAGCATTGGCTTCATGCAACATAAAATATCCTCAGGGGTGAAGTTAACAAAAAAGAAATCACATTATTGAGATTCAAGGAGCTCAGTCGTTCAGCTGTTCTGGAAGTGTCCCCCAAGCTCTCAAATTTGTTTAAACAAGCACTGTCAAACCTTAATTCGGTGTTACTGACACTCTCTGAGTCACATAGATACCATCGGGATCCTGCTCTCAACAGCAAAAGGACTTCTTTTGGGGATTACTTTTTTTTTAAGAAGGCAAATTGCAGCTTGGGGGTGGGGCCACGGCTGTTACAGCATTTAATTCACGTAGAGATCCAACGTAATTCTAATTACCCCCAAGAAAAGTAAGGGGTAAGAAAAAAGCTGGCAAAGGACAGATCTCTGGAATCTCTTCTTCTGGCAAATGAGGTGTGAGTGCTCACGAAACACACACCTGAATCCAGGTTAGACTTTGTGAGCTCCCCAAAGGCACAGACATTTGGCTCAAAGCAAGAAGTTAATGGCAAACCAGCTTTGGCTTTCTATTTGTATCTGAGAAGGAGGTTTAAGATCACACACAGTTTGAATTATTTCTCTCCATTTGTGTATTTTGAATCACTTTATTCTCAGTAGGACTCCCACAAAACAAACATAAGCAAGCAGGAATAGGAGATGAAATCTCACATGCAGAAAGGTCACTGAGGGAAACAGCTTTGGTCTGCCTGCACTGAACCAACCAGGGCTCATCAGGAGGTTCACAGCCTCTACAGTGTCCCCCTGTACCAAATTCCAGTGAAGTCCCCGCTGCTTCTATGTCTAATTCATGCCTGGACTATCTCACAGGCAGAAGAGGCAAATGGCTGACAGCTAACCAAGGTACAATGAATCTAACTGAAAGCAAAGCCTGAATTTCTGGTAGCACTGCTTGTTCTTCATCACAGGGCTGACCACAGACGAGTTCAGGGGAGACTGGCTTATAGAACAAGAAAATGCTGGGAAGCCCATGAAGGAGAAAAGGTTGGAAATCTGCTCCCCCCGAGTGGTGCTCGGTGAGTGTCTGGTCTCTCTCAAGAGCCAGCAGTAGGTGACATAACCACAGCGCCGCTTTCAGTGCACAGACTGACACGGGGCCTCGGTGAAGCTGTTCCACAGCAAGGGGCAGCGTCTATCGAAGGGGGAGAATTCCACACCTCATTGAGGCAAAACACCTGAGCAATTCAGTAAAAGAACCGATGCTTAATGGATGGAAACATTTACATAAATATGGAAGGGAAACAGCCTTTATTGTAATTAAAAGAGTGGCCCAAATCTCCTACTCAAGAAAACTACTCAACTCTCCTACTCAAGAAAAGAGTAGGATCTGGAAGAAAGGGGGTATCAAGTGAGATTAAACCTGTATAAATCTTCTAGAAGACTTGAAAGGGAATAATGGCCGTAAAAGCTGAAGACACCCCACCAAAAATGTGAAAGACACAAAGGCTAAACCCTTTGGTAAGGTTATCAGAAAGGGAAAGAGCAAAGCTAATTACTGCACAAAGAGAGAGCTTTCTCACACAGTATAAATGTAACCAGACTAAACATGGGGCTGGTTGTTTATCTATTTCTACTCCTATGTCTTTTTTTAAAAACAAAACAACAACTAACCTGATTGGTCTGAGCATTATGATTAAACACAGGTTCACAATCTAAATCACGCTTAACTCACGCTAGTTAAAGTAATCTGTGTAACTGCAAGGCATTCTTTATCCTCACACATAGTGAATCTAAAAACTGAGACCTCAGGACATTTTAGGAAGTGACCCAGCCACCAGCACTTCATCCACTCAGCTGAAATAGCAACAGAGCAGGTTCCCCATTCAAAAGGCCCAACTCCAGGAGGAGTTGCAGTACGTGTGCCACAGAAGCACAAATAGTTCCTAGCAGCTGTTGGCCATACTGGAGGCTCCCTGCTAGGCATTCAGTGAAATGAAAATACACTAGAACTGCAAGGCTCACACAGGGCACAACATCACAGCACTGAACAAGCTTTGGTAAAATGCACAGATATCTTAGGATGTGCTAATAATTCAGTATCATTGTATCATAGACAATTTGTGCTATAATTATGTTTTAACCCACTTTCTATCATTAAATACTTCCAAAAAATGCAAAAAACCCCATATTAGTCGCCAAGAAGACAGTCTCCACTCAGCTGGAATGCAGCAAGTGCTTAATATTTAAAAAGTGGAGATTCAAGAAATACCATGACCAGCTGAAATAAAGGTGAGTTTCAAGTAGGTATTACATAATTTTCTGGATTTGTGCAGGCCACTAAGGTAAATGTTTTCTTAAGCAATCATCATTTGAATTCTGAGTTATTTTCCAGTATGTCCCACAGAGATAACGTAAAATCTCTGTTAAGTACTATGATCTCCAGTTCCCAGAACTCAATATATGTTTTGGTTGACATTTCAGGTCACATATAGAAAGCATTTTAGAGTCTTACTGGTTACAAAGTGCACCTTTTAATCCCAGTCTTTGCAAACATATTGCTCGTGAGCTGTTCCACCACTGATCTTTCCCGTAACTCAAACTTACAACAATTCACAGCTTTATCAGCAATTTCCCTCCCTACTCCCAGAAAAATTCACCATCTAAAGTCAGCCCCACACCAAAGGAAATTTAAGCTGCATTTGTTCTTTCCCCCTCCATGCTATTTAATGAGTCCATATCAGATTTCACTTGGGAGGAGAAAAGAAGGACCAGTTCCCAGTTAGGATCAGGTGGGTTTGGGTGGTGCACTCACACCCAGCCCCCGGCTCTCCCTGTACTACCAGAGGAAGAAAACGTGTGGGGAGGGGGCAGGACAGAGCTATTCAGGGGCTTTTCTTATCTGCAACTCACATCTGCAATGGCAGCAATGCCTCCTGCCAGCTCTTGGTTAGACAGCATTATCTCGCTCCATTCTGTTGCTCTTATTTTATATTTAAAGTCCTTTCCAGCTCCAAATTTCTGCTGTTACAAAAAGATGCTCGGGTTCACCTAATGCCTTATTTATGCCCCAGCATCACAATTCACTTAACTAACAGATGGCAGCTGATGAACCCTAGAAATTTTTAATACATGCTTCTAGTTTTATTAATTTAAAAGTAATGAATAATTTATATATAAACAATTAATCCAATGCCCCTCTCTTGTTCGAACAGCAGTAAAGAAGCATCCAAACCACATGAAACAATTGCTTCCAACACCAGCCATGCACAATTGCCCAGAAAGTCTCCCATCTGCCCCTGCCACTGAAGGTACTACCTGAAAGCCAGTATTGCACAACTGGTGGCTTCCACAAAACAGATGCAAACCTAAATAAAAGGACACATGAAGGTGTATTTAAGAGAGGCAGCATTAATTCTTACAGAACCGATTCCTGCTATCCCATACTGGATTCTTCAAAAAAATTAAGTGAGAAGAATCAAAACAAAATAACCCTCTAGAGACTTACTTTCTAAAAAGCAGTGCAGAATTTTGCACAGAAAAATCTCCTTTGTAAGAAAGAAGATACCTGGCAAAAGAGGCTGGATTCAGAGGCATGGCCAGGTAGGACTGATGATTCAGTGAAGGCTTTCAGGCAGAGGAGGCATTTTGGAAGTAAAAAAATGTGTCCTTCACAGAAAAGGTATAGTATTAAACCCTGCTATAGTAGGGTTAAGAGGAAATCTTTGTTTGCTCAGTGTTGGGAACATTTAAATTATTTTCTCTTTTTTGTCTGCATAATTAAGGCTGGCCTTGGTTGGCCTTCCAGCAACTACTGTAGCCACTCCAGTGGCTTCACACAGCTGGAGCAATGTTTACAAGGGCTGCAGAGCCGAGCTGTTCTCAGAACAGGCTGGGTGGGCTGGGAACAGGAGGCACAGAGTGTGCTCACCCCGCACAGCAGAGCTGTCTGTTCACCAGCACCAACACTGAGCTTCGCTCCTGGCTCCCCTTAAAAGCCAAACCATCCACCTCACTTTGTCAGGCACCCCTTGATACTTCCTATAAATACCCTCCCATCAGCCTGTCCTCCCAGAAATGTCCATTAAATTACTTTTACAGCAGTGCAGAAAGGATTATTTATAAAGCTCCACATTAGCAATCTTTTTGGGAACGCTGCAGTAAGATAAATGCAAAGGCATTTTTGAAAGAGAGGAATGCTTTCCCATCATGAAACATTACCAAGAGAACATTATCTTTAATACTTTATTAGAGTTGAGACAAAAGGCTGTATGTGTGGTTTGATTATTGGTCTGAAGTGAACTACATTTACTGTGTTCACAAAAAATTACTTTAAAAACCCACCTTTCTTTGTGCCTCAGAGTGAAAGTCTGAACAATTTATGTGAGTTAAAAAGAAAAAAAATCGCAAGTTGCTTATCTTATTCACTGTTGAGATACTATGTGCAAAACAAAGATAATTTTAGTCTAAATATTAACATCATGCTTCAAATGTACTCAAATGTGGCCAAAACCAGATGAGCTCATTCCACAAACAAAATCTGTACTTGGGGCATATCGGAGCAAATCTGGGCTGTTGTTGCTCTGGGCAGATTGCTGGCCCAGCCGGTGTGTGCAGTCCATGCAGGGAGAGGTTCAAGAGAACCCCACAGCAGGTAACCCCCTACGCAGAGCTTACAGAGTGCCCACCACACTGAGCAGGGGATATTCTGAATATACAAAAACCAGACCAGTGAGAGACCCTTGAATGTGGAACACAGTCTAGGCTGTGCCACAAAGGTGTTCTGGAAGTACAATCTGAGCAGCTGCTCATGAGCACCACAAGGCAGGACAAAAGCTTTCCTTTCACACTCATATTATTATTGTTATTATCACACTCGTATTATTGTTATTACTATAAATTGCCACTTTCATTTTCATATTTAAAAACCCCAAAACAAGCCTACCACACTTTACTCCTTTTGGCACTACAGAGCCACCACAGTGACAGGTACTAGTTTGGGTTGTTTTCCATTTTACTGATGGTTATCTATTTGCAAACCTCACCATTGGTGGAGAAGTGAGGTTGAGATCTTAGGTATGTTTGCCATTCATGAAAAACATCTATCAAGTTTGGAGTGATTGAAGGGCAGCAAGCTTGAAAGGTCTTTATATAATTCCTGAAGCATAATGGCAGAACCCATTTAGGAGAGAAGAGAGGGTAACCAGTAACTCCAACATCCCCCAGTGAAAGGGACTGTCACAGCAGTTACCATTCTGCACAGCTGCTCTCTCACAACACCATCTAAACAGGGATCTGCAAAGCACTGCCTGTTCAAAAGGTACTAAAAAAGAAAGGTACTAAAAAAGAAAGGTACTGAAACTCTCATCTCTTGGGTTTCAGTGTTCCGCTGTTGATTTGGGGAACTAACGATGGAGTGTTTTTAATATGAAAATTCAAAAAAACACCCTATGGCTTGTGTGGGTAAAAAATAAAAATGAATTATAAACCACAGAATCTTATTTTTCCTGGGTACACTGAACAATAGAGAAAACCATTCAAGTGGGGGTGGGGATGGCAGTGGTTTTGAGCATTCAGGAAAAAATGCAAGTCCTCTTACACAAAGAGTTTGCAGAGTTCAATTTGCAGTGGCATAGTCTGCTAAAGAGCAACCATTTTTTTCATGTATACTTCACAAATTTTTTATATAAAGGAAATCTGAAACTGAATATCTCTGAAATCAAAAACAATACCAAGGAATGGGAAGAATTTCTGAAGAGAGATGCTGTGCTTGCTAAATAGAATTCAAAAGTTACTCTAATTGTGTAATAGCTCTTCTGAAGGATTTCTGACTCAAATGCTGGTTACAAACTCAAGGGCTCCAAGAGCCAGGGGTGTCTGTTTCATTACTAGCTCCATAATTACTCCTCAAAGTTCTGTGATTTTACGGTGACATCAACACACATGTTGCATGTTCCCCCTTACTAAGCCTTGTTCAGAGGGATGAAAACTGAGGTGCTGGCATAAGAAAAACTGTTCCTTGGCTCTTCCTTCTGATTTCAAATCCAATTTCCTATTCTGTATCTAGAGGCTAAACCTTCATTTATGCTCAGTGACAGACATGCAATGAACAAACTGCAATTGTATCCAGCAACCCCTCCTTTCCCCCACTTTGGTTTATCCTGTCTCAAAAAATTCTAGAGTCTATAACTTATAATCAGTTGTGACTACAGTTCATGAGACCAGCAACATGAGCAGAGCTGTGCTGGTAACTGCACTCCTGCTTGCCCAGCTTCCCGACAGAGCTGCACTCAGCTGAGTTCTGGAGCTGCCCAGCTCAAAGCTGGTGTAGCTCAATCTACAACGCTCTTTGACTGACTTTTCTGTTTGTGGCTTGCCAGAGTTACCCGACAGTACTCTGCCAGCAGTGCTGTCCCTTTGCAGCCAGCTCCTCCCAGCCCGCCGGCAGTGTGGGCTGATGCTGCCTCCTCAGCACGTTTGCAACCTGCTTTTCCTGTTCAAAACAGGTCAGAAAATCATCCCATCTCCTAAACCATTACAAGAGTCATTAGCCTGGTCATTACAAACCCTCTGGAAGCTACGATATCCAGCACTGAACTTGCTCTGTAGCTGGAAGATCTTCAGGCCCACTCCAGCAGTGCGTTCCTACACTGCAGCAGCACAGTGCTGTTTTTCCAGAGTAGCTGTAGCAAGGAACCTCTGGTAGAACCTGGTGCCAGTGAACAGAATAAAAAAAAATAACAAATAACCCACAAACCCAAAATATTGCCTTCACTGCATTCACAGTTTCCCCTGTTGTTACTCCAATCACGTCCTCATCGCACTCTCTGTGATGTATCATCAGGGCCTAGGTCCATGGCCTTACAATTTTCTTTCTTCGCCAAATCATCTCCAAAACAGTGCCCATAACCTGAAAATTTTGAATCCTTTCTTTTTTGGGGGCTTACTTCTTACAAGGTAAGATCAGGTCACTTTAAAGAACCCCACTGACATGCTGTTACTGGTCACCAGTATCTTTTAGCTGAGCAAAGAGATTAAAATTAAAGACAAGCAGAAGTCACATTTCATTGAAAATATGAAAGCTGTCATTCTTAAAAGCCTTCTCCTCCTCACAAGCAAGAGAAATGGTCTGTTACTGTCCTGAGAACTACCAGCTGTAAGTTTAACTCTAGTTTAGGATAATATCTCCTTATGGCCTGCAGATCATCATCCAACCTGTGCTCCAGATCCCATCAGGAATATGATGTACTTGACTTTTGATAAAACATTTTAGAACAATTTAAAAGGTAAATACCACACACACACACAATACACAGCATTGTAAGCAATCTGACAGTTTGTCTTCCCAGGCATAGATTTCTTGTCAATAAAAACTAACAAGAAACTAACTAAGCTAAATTGATTGTTTTTCTAAGTTTTTGCATTGTTTAGAAAACAAAAACAAATAACCAACCAACCCCACCCCAAAACAAACAAACAAAAAAGTCCAGACCTTTTCAAGGACATTTTAATTTAATTCTGTTACTACAATTAATATTCTGTGTAACTTGTGTGGATTTTCACAGTAAAGTTCACAATTGCACAAGGACTATACTGCATCAAACAAAAGAAAGACACACCTAATCCAATGAGTCCCACATTTTCAGGGCATGTTTAATTAAGAATTCCTTGGACTAAGTTGCAGTGACAAATGTTACACTCCAGATAAGGCTCAGACTGTCCTTTCCTCACTTAGCCTCTCATGCCCTGACCAAAGCCGAGGAAGGACCTGTTCCTTGCCAGCCTTTGCACTGAGCAGTTCCGCCACACCTGTGCATTTCTCCCACAGCAGGACTTTGTGTGCCTGCCATCCCTACTGAAAGCAGCCCCAGAGAGATCCCCAACGCTGAATGAGTTCAGAAAACAGCAGGAAAAGGTCTTACTCTTCCTGACAAACGCACACGGTTTTATTCAACGCAGCAAAGACAGCTAAATTCTAATGCTATTCCATTGCACACAATAGAGATTTTTCCAACAAACCACCATCAGTTTTTTGGAGCTTCTCGCAGAAAATTCCTGTAAGACTCCCCGTCCCCAAAATACTTCATTTTTCCTCTCCTCAGTTATTCTGTTGCTTCCTTGCACTTCTCACCTGTTTTTGTGGACAGTAGTAAGAAGAAATATAACAATATTTCCTCATTTTTCTCTTGCATACTTTTAAGTATTATTATTTTAAACGTACCCAGAGTAAAGATTTTGAATATTTTTCACATGAATACAAATTTTAAAAGTTACACTTGCATGAAATTCAAACATCTTAAGTTATTTTAGAAGGGAATATACACACACAAGTGATCCTTGGCAGTAACATATTAACTTTTCCCCTACCTCCAGCAAGCAGAAGATAACGTGCTGATAGCAGGGAACGATTAAAACCAAATAGCAACAACAACAAAACCTTTCAAAGGTTGCAATGTTGTAACAGCCAAGCTGGAAGGTAGGGCCAGTACAGGAGAGTGGTATAAACCAGAACAATTGCATGCTCATCAGATCTATTGTAAAAGCTGCTCTCCCAAATGAAAAGCAACACATGTTCTTCTTATTTTCACTTACTGCTCAACAAGAGAGGAACATCCTAGAAGGTCTAGGAGCAGTACAAGGCCTGGTTTAATGTTCCCAGACTTCAAAGCAACAGAAATTTACACAGACAGCTCCTGTGTTTGAGGGTTTAGGGTTGTGGGTGAGAGTGTTTGTTGGTTCCTTTTTTTAAATAGTGGAACTATTAATGTGCAACCCCCCACGCTCCCCCAATTTCTCTGGAAAAAATTAGGTAGTTCCAAAATGTGGCAAGTGCTAGAGCAACTCAAGATCTAACACTAAACATTAAAAACCTCTCCCCGTTTTTACACTTCTTTCTATACTATCTACACACTATAGTGTGAGTGAGTATCTCACGGGATCTCTACAAGGAGAAGTCCCAAAGACTCTCAGTTTATGGTGCTAAACACAACGAAAGGAAATGACCTGAGACAATAGGATTAAAACCATCAAGAACAACAAATTTGCTCTCTGCCAGCACTAGTTCACAACCCCCAGCAGTGAGGAGCTGAACAAATAGCTTGAGAAAGTCACCACCTCCTTGAGAGGAGCCCTGCCAATATCGAGGCCATTTGACCACACACGGGAACCAGGAGCCAGCCACAGGGCCAAGGGCAACTAAATCAGTCAGCAGAGCAAAGCCACAGCGCTCGGCTCGGCCCGCTGGGAGCAGGGAGCCATCACAACCAAAGGCTGGGCCAGCTGAGGCTGCAGTCATGTTTGTTGCTGCAAAATTTAATTGGTTGTAAAGCCTTGACATGATGCTGCTGGGAGATGGTTTTCTTTCTTAAAGCCAGAAAACTAAAGACTCATTTTAATTTCATTTTTGGCCTAACACAGTGTGTTCACATTGGGGTGACACTTAAAGCACTCCTTTTGTCCAATCATTGCCACTGAGTTTCTAGCAAACATTTTATCGATTCCTTTTGGTAGAGCAGTTTGTAAAAGTTAATTTTTTTCGACTAAATGCAGTCAGATGCAACTGTGATTTTTGCAATTTGAAATCAATTTGTGCATTTCAAAGCAACCGTATTGAATATCAATGAACACGTAGAAAACATTCAGAATAGAAAAACAAGAACAAATTTGAACAAAAGAAAATAAAAACAAACAAAAAAACAACACAACAAACTGAAGTCAACAATCTTATGAGCAGCAAAATAACCTCCGATTTTAAGGGTAACAGGCACCAGAGTATTCCCTGAACACACTGAAGCTCCTGCTGCAGTTGGTAACACGGAACTCCCGGCTCCAAAGCAGTTGTGTTTCAAGCCCCTTCCTTGCGAAGCCCGATGGAAAGGGGACATCTACTGGCAGCAAAAGATACTCTCTCAAAGACACAGCTAACATAAAATCGACAAAATTAGAGCAGTACCTTAGTGATGTTTACAGAAGGGAAGGCATTTTATTTAAACTCTACTTTTTATTGTCAGCAAGCACACAGAAATCAACAATTGCTATTTTTTAAAAATTCATGTATTTAAAGTAAACTGCTTATAATAACACAGCAATTAAAAAAATGGCAATTTAGCAACTCTAAATTAACATACTGTCATCTTTATTTGAATATTTGCATTTCAACTGCATATCCAGCTAAATAGTACAATAGCCCTCACCTGATTATATAACAAGAAAAAAAGGGGTAAAAAAATCAAGTCTCTCATTTAGTTTGGATTTTCTTTTTAAAAAACCTTATAACAAGTAGATCTAAAAAGGTGAAATTTTAAACTGGCTACAGGCAAACCTGCAGACTACAGGCACGTCAGGAATTTTCTACTTTAGAGTATTTCAAGTTATCCTTAGATGCAATCAGCTTTTAGAAGACACTTTTAGTGGTAGACTCAAAATACATTATAACAGATTTTGTCAAATACAGTTCTGTGTAAAGCAGGACCCAACAGGTTAAACTGCCAGCCTTGCAATTCATTTAAACTGACTGAAATAGAACAAATACTATTTCAAAAATGAAGGTGCTGAAAAGCTTTTTTTCTTTTAAAAAAATTGGGAATTGAATTTCACTAATAAAATAGTTGTTGAAAATATCTTAGTTTACATAAACAAGCAAAACTTATAAGCCTGTCTAGGGCAAGTCTGCTCTGCAAATGAAGAAATCCCAACAAGAAATACTTGATCTGGATGCGCAGCTGCAACTTTTGAAATAGAGGACAGCCATGTCAAAGACTTCAGTCTCATCTCCAACAAAAAGAATAAGAATAAGCTATCTTCTCTCTAAGCTGGGCAGGAACATCCCATGGGATGGGCCAACACAGATATCATTTCTAGGTAAAATTATCAGTATAAAGAGAATGGGAGCAGAAATGACTAAAGGAATCATCTCCAAACCAGCACTATCAGAAGTGTGAAACTAGGAGAAGGAATACAAACAATGTTAATTCTGTTCCTCAGTTATACAACATGGCAACACAAACACAGGTGAGCGAGTTTGCTAATTGCAAGCGCAGAAGAAGCTTCTTTTTGAGAATCAAGTTTTGTGGCTGAGTGTGAGGACCCTTTCTTTAACAACACGAAAAGTCAATTCACAGTTCTTTACTAAACTTCCCTCCTTCTTTGGTGAAACAGCAAAAGCGTTATGCTTTTTGT
Source organism: Machaerirhynchus nigripectus (assembly GCA_013397975.1). NCBI lineage: Eukaryota > Metazoa > Chordata > Aves > Passeriformes > Dicruridae > Machaerirhynchus > Machaerirhynchus nigripectus. The sequence continues at coordinate 584,246 of VZRQ01002908.1, read as the reverse complement.
AATTTTTCTGTTAAGCTACTTGTGTGTAAAGACAGTGATTCCTCTGATAAGGCTTTGCAACACTGCATAGTCTAAAACTTCAATCACAAGGAGTAAATGCATTCATCAAAGATTGAAAAACTCTTAGGCCTTACCCCAAGTTCCCAGCCCTCTCCAGTGATGGAAGCCATCATCCAAACATGTATGTTGCAAGTGTTTATCTTCTATCCGTGAAGGAGAGCTCTTGGACTTGAAGCCAGCCCACCAGCTATAAAGCGTCTGCAGCATAATTCCAGGCGAGCAACGCCACAGGGACGCTGCTGGTGGCTCCCGCTGCTGTAGAGGTGAAGCTGAGGGGTCACTGTGAGCACAGCTGAGCCGCCTCACCTGAGGGCCCGGCCCAGCCCCCAGAGCTGAGGCACGAACCCTGCGGGCTGCCCCGGCCCGGGAGGGGCGGCCCAGTGCCGGGCAGTGCCAGAAAGCTTTAAAGGCCGAGTCTGGCCCCGCCCGACCCCTCCGGCCCTGGAGCCGAACCCCCGGGGGAACCGGGCCGCTCCGGCACGGCGGTCCCGCTTTTACCGAGCAGAAGGGTGAAACTAGAAGCGGCTGGCAGAGTTTCATCCCCCGGTGGCCGCGGGTGCCCGGCCGGGACCGTCCCCTCACGGGATCAGGCCCCCCGGTCAGCGCGTGGTGCCGATAGCGCCGAGGTCGAGGGTTCGATCCCCGGGTGGGCCATTCACGTAAGGGTTGGGTTTGATGGTCCTTTCGGGTCCGNGTTTTCAATACAAGCAAGAAAGTTCAAAGGAAGAGCATCCCCAGGTCTGGCCTCTTGTCAGACCCCCACCCGAAGGGCTCCGGTCCACCCAAAATGCTGTCACTGCCCTTGCAGTCATTTTACACAGATAACTGCTAAAAATTATACACTCCCATGTCCCACTGTTGGGTTTCACACACAAAAACACACAGCCTGAAACATCCCCAAGTTCACTTTCCACAACTGGTTTCCACCACCTCATGCTGAACAGGGAATAAAACAGCAGCGGGTGATAGACAGGTAGGTACAGATTCTGCACATGGCAGAGCCCCTTTGCAGTTTGTCATGTGGGCATGGGACTGCACTTGAAAGCAGAACTGTGACCATTGTCAACTGACCCATAAAGGTGTTAAACTAGTAGGGGGAGTGTTTGCATCTCAGTCATGGCTGATGTGACTGAGGTTCTCCATTCCAGCTCTGCCTCAGCTTGCCAAGGAAGCAGAAAACCGCAAGTTCCATATGGGTTTTATAAAAGTTAAAATAAGAATGTTTCAACAGCCTGCAAAGTCTGACCAGCTGCACCATAGCAGACTGTGTGTAACAAATGGACTACGTAGCTACCAAATTTTCCTCCAAGGCACAATGAGAATGTTAATTACCATTGTGCAATCCTTTCTACCAGTCAAATTATGTTAAAAGTAAGATTTTTAGTACACTTCACCAAGACAAATCTTGGAAACACATCAATGCGAACACTCCCACTTCAAAATAATGAAAAATCTTTCCCTCAGTCCCACCCGATTGTGCTGGAACTTAATTTGAGAGGTTTTGATGATGAAATGGCATCTGGCATGAGATACTTCTGACTAGAGAGAAACAAACCTTATCTTGGTATGACTTCCTTCCCTTTCTCCATTTTCACTACAAAAAGGCTGACTGGCTCTATCCTGAATTAAACGTAGCATTTTGGGTTGCACAGAAAAGCGAGTGACCCATTAGGTCAATTAAACGCAAACGAGAACACAATTTCAAGTTCAATACTTTGTTTCCTCTGGCAACAGAATGAGAACACAAAGCATGTAAACAGTTACACCATGTTGCCTAAAAAGTGTTGCACTGTAAGAGAAACATGCATCATACAGATTCCTGGCTTACCAGGACATGCAAAAAGACAAAAAAACGAAACAAAAACCCAAACAAAACAAACAAAAAACCAAACAAAAACCAATAAAAACCAAACCAACCAAACAAAAAACCACAAAAAACCAACCAAACAAAAAACCAACCAAACAAAAAAACAAACAAAAAAGACCCACCAGGAAAGTCACACCACTGGCACAAAGTACAAATGCTTATCTAAATCTAGGAGAAGGGGAAAATGTGTAAGGCTTTTTATCAAAGACTGATGCTCTGGGAAAATACATTAAACCAAAGCCTAAGTTACTTTCAAAAGGCAATGCACATCATAAGCATCTCTTTTATTTATTGTAATATAAAGAAGCATACATCATTCAGTTCTTTAAAGTACAACTCAAATTGTACACTAACAAAAAAGATCAATTCAGACATCCATGAACATGTCAACAACAGAATTCATTACATTTTGCTCTGCTGGTATTGCACTTGGAATGGTTCAGAAGTAAGGCACAGTAAAAACAAAGTCATTTAGTGCTTCTACAGCAGATGTCTTTTTTTAAACACATGCTACATGACGTAAAAGTACTTCTAGCTTATGTATATACACACAGGGAAAAAGAAAAAAAGCATGCACTAGAGAATTCAGATTTCAACATATCTTGTTGTTTCATAATATACAAATAAAGTAGTTTAAAGATGTAAACAAATTGCATGCACATAAACTAGAGCAAAATCTTTAATACAGTATCTGAAAGCTATTATGCTTAAATAAAAAAATATAACTTATTAGTACTCAGGTTTATGTGCCATTTTTGTCCTGTAGAGATTAAAAATTTGGGGCTGGGGGCAGGGATTTATGGGTGCAAAGAGAGGATTTCTCTGGTTTTGCTGTTGGTTTTATTTTTTTGCTTTACATGTTGGCAGCAGTACACTGGTAAGAAGGTCAAATATGGCTTTTGCAAAACAATGTCTCACGAAAACATGAAAAAGCACAATTGCGTTCGGGATCCAGCATCCTGATATTTTCAGTCAAGAACAAAATGAAACAAAAATCAACATGATCTATGCTTTGAACTGGGTAAGCCATGCATTCCAAAAGACTTTTCTAAAGACATTTAAACTCTACAAGAACGAGACACTTTGTCAAGTGTAAACTCTTAAAAACTAAACACAGAAGAATCTGAATGACTCAAGCATCGCTTTCCACTTCAAATGCTACTAAATTCACCCATGGCTGCAGTAGCTGAAGTGCTGTTGGACTGTCTTCAGAATTAACTACATGTCAGGAGCGGCTTTGCTTCTTTTTACACAGGTACGTTAGAAATTAAGTAAATTAACTGCATAATTTTTGGTTTCACTTTATCTTTGGCATAGGATACGCCATTTTTCAAATTAAATACAGGACATGCACCACTCTGCATTCCAACATGTTATGCTGAAAAGGCACATTTCTTGCTGCCTGGGTGGCAAGGGAAGACTTCTTATTTTGCAAAAGGCACGGTGTTGAGTGCAACATCCTTTCCTCATCCTCCAGAGAGTGTTGAGTTAGACCAGGTACAATTGTACACAGCGGCTTCCCAGGAGCTGTCCGTTTTTCTCAGCCACTGCTTTCTTAGCTAGATCCAGGCTTGGGAAAGTCACCAACGCCTCACCACTGGGCTGGCCACTAAAGTTGTAAAGCATGAGGATGGAATCTGCTTGGAGCTGCAATGGTACAAGAAGATAAAAAAAAAAAAAAAACAACCTATTAAGACCAGAGTCAACACCTGGAAATGCAGTTTTTAATGCTGGTGCATTTTTTAGTGCATCTGGTTCACTCCACTCCTGTGTCCGTGGTGAAACTAATCTGGGTGTTAACGAGAAGGAATCAAAGATTAAAGGAAATTCATCCTTTAGCTTGGCAAACAGCAGCAGCTCTTATTCTGCTGGTGTGCTGAATACAGCGATGTAGACATAATTCTGTGCAAAAATTTTGCTAGAGAAGCAATTGAGATTAAAGGTTGATAAGAGGAAAGAGTTAGGTGTTAATAGGAGGTGAATGGAGCAAGAAATCCAGGCATTAATAATTCTTGTACTATGTGGACTACTGGCCAAGTGACAAAGGCTACTAAGGCATGTCAATACTCACACACAAAGCTAAAAATTAAATAAAATTTGGTACAGTCCGACTGAATTAAATATTTACCATAATTTTAACAAGGCTAAGAAAAAGCAGGCTAGCAGATGAGATTATTTAGTCATTGGAGTTGACTTCAGAGGGCATTTACCCTCATGAAGTCTTTAAAAGAAAGTTCCAAACAGCTGAGTTCAAAGCAGACATCCCTGTCAGCCCTATTGTACCCCATTCATTTTCTGTAAGATGCAGGAAATTCTTCCAAGCTAAGTTTGGAACTCCTGTTTGTTGGATAGAAATGAGTCTCAGTGAAGCTTCAAAACCAGAGACTGAAGGATCAAAAGCTCAGCATACAAGGTTAGTGTTTTTTGAGAAAACAGTGTCAGACAAAGCTATGCTGGACAATCAACCAGTTTTATGAATATTAACCCAATTCAAGTTAACTTTGTGTGACATATGTCCTCTTGAGTTTATAAAAGGTTAAAAGATTTAAGTGTTTCATTTCTGTAGAATTTATGTGTGTCTAGTATACTGCAAGAAATAGCAGACTTCTCAGTTATTACCAAGAGCGTTTCATTCATAGATCATATCATATATCAGCTTTACATTCAAACATATGAATATAAAGCAAGTACATGCCAGACCTTCACTCACCCAAACAATGAGCAGGCAGTAAAAGTATTTGCAAAATATGAGCAACAGCACACTTTAGAAACCAAAAGGATGCATAAGACAGTTAGTACAAACTTTCTATCGTTTCTTCTCAGAGAACTAAAATTAGGCAAGAAATAGCATGCAAAAAGAAATCCAAAAACAGACAAAACCCATCATGTTTAAACTTCAACTTTGGAAGCAATCTTGGTTTATTTCAGAGTAACATTCTCTCAAAGAGAAAGCTGTACACAACAAGAAAGTTGCAAATCTGGCTAAAAGATGCTCTGCTCTAAACCAGCTCTTTGCTGTTAATCCATATGGGATCAACTCATTTACCATCAGCCCAGAATGGAACTGTAATATTGCAGCTCAGAGTCAGCTGAAAACACACACGGAAGACAGACTTCCGAGCACAGAGAGCTTTAAAAACATTGTTTAAATAACAGTGTTGTGTAATATCAATGTCAGCATCTGGAAATTCATGTTATAAGAGTTGCATAGAAAGTCAGCAGAGAGGTCTACACATTCTGCAAGCAACACAATTAAAAGAGTTAAATGAACTCCTTCAGTTTCATTTTAAGACATACTGGGTTTATATTCTTATTTATAGGTATTTCTAGAGAGGAATAGATTTTCTGTATGTGAATGTGTGTTTTAAAATTAGATTCAGATTAATACAAATCTTTTTTCTGCATTTTTTTGTTTGTTTGTTTTTTGGTTTTTTTTTGTTTTTTGTCTTTTTTTTTGTTTGTTTGTTTTTTTTTTGTTTTGGTTTGGTTTGGTTTTTTTTTGTTCTTAAAAGAGTGGTACCTGTATAGTATTACTTTATGCCACTTAGAATTCAGACTGAGCTACTCCATGAATTAGTCAAAGACTGTTTCCATGTCATACTTAGTAGAAACCTATTGCTGATCTGGTTTTCCAGTTAATCACCAGACCATGCAGTCTGCCTGCTCCCTACAGATCCAACATGAGAAAACAACTAATCTGAAAACAACTGAGTTGCTGGTTGTTAGTGAAAGTATATTTGTCTGTGAAGGTAATTCTTTCAAGGCACGGGATTTGATTGCCATTTTTAAACTGAAAGGTTGTTCTGTTTTTTTCTTAAGGAAAAAAAAAGTACTAAATAATCAGTAGCATTTTGAATGGAATACAGTAGTACTGTGGCATCGTGTACTCCACATAGGCTATAACAAAATTTCTCTAAAAATTATGCGTTAGTGCCAAAAATGCAGGCAAGTTTACTGTTAGCAAATCTAGTTAGTTGCATTAGAAAGTAACTATATCCAAAAAACCTCTTCTGAAAAAAATAGTGTAATAGTTCACATTGCATTAGGGAGATCAAGAAAGAGAGATATTAATCTCTAGCCAGTTATATGGTACAGAAAAGACAAAGTCAGTGGTTCTAGGGGGTTTTGCACACACATTTGTGTGTGCTTCCTAGCAATATCAGGGGGAAAAAAATCATCTTCTACCACTCTACTAGAAGGAAAATATGAACTGAAAGGTTCACATGAGAAACAAGCACTAACAAAGCCTCCTGGAAGTTTAACACACCATCTAAGCAGAACCAGGCAATCACACTACCTCCACCACTGCTGCCCCATCAGCTACAGATCACAGCTGGCCCATTTCCTTAGGTTAGTTGATTTTTGAAGCAGAAAGACTAACACCAGGATCCCAATGCAAGCTACTAAGGGGGAAAAGCCACAAGCAAAGATGTCTGTATCACCAAGCCCTTCTTTCCCTTCCCGTTCACCTCTGGAGACCCAGGTTCTCCAGTCACATCTTACCTTCTTCAGAAGTTACAAAGAGTTACAAACAGACCCACTCTTTCGGTGCTTGTAACACACTCCTGGCTTGATCGCTCAGCTGAATTAGGCCATTGTAGTCATCAGGTGCATACTACAGTACAAGTGTGACATGGGACAATCAGCAAGAGAAAGAACAGTCTGGCACAGCAAGCCACACAGACCATCATTTGCAACCACAATTAAGAGCATCAGCTGTAATAACTGGCAGGAGACACTGAATTGGACAGAAACTATTTTTATGCAAGATAAAGAATACATCAATTGTATTACTGGTTGTAGAAACAAAGTAAATGCTTGTGGGGAATATTCTAAACTGTGTATTTGAACTGCTCCTTATCAAGGAAGGGAAATAGCTCAGACCATGAAGTGCTCCTTTTTTCCTTCTACTCATGAGATGGCAGCACCAGGTAACCAAACTCTTTAAGTTTTCATAAGCACAATCATGCACCCAGTAATGGCTCTCACTGGGACAGCTGAGCATCTTCCAGTCTGCACACTGAAGTGGGAGATTAGACTAAGTGTTTGGAGCTCATTCACATCTTTTCTCCCCTCATGGAAATAAGCCGCAGCTTCTCTAGGGCAGAGTGACAAACACTGGAGCTGCAGATAATACTTGTACTACACAGACTACACCAATGTAATGAAAGAAAACCAATGCCCTGGCATGAATGCACTGACAAGGTAAAGTAGCATTTATGCTAGTATAGTATATTTCTACATTGGAAAAAGAAATAAACTACACAGTGTAACTGCATCATTATAGTTTTGTAGAAGTAGTATATTAAAATAAAAATAGTGACTGTACAGAACAGTCACACCAACTAATTAGAACAAAAACCTCACATGTGAATCAGATCTAAGAATTATTTGAGATCCTGAATCTGAACAGTAATCACTCACACTATTGTTTTGGTACAAATATGACATATATAGTCAGAAAATACAGCTTGGGGAATATGAAACGTTCTTAGCACATAATCTTTCCAAATCACATATCCTAGAAAGGAACTGAGCATTCTTACACATGCTGCAAGGACTACTTGAGTGGCTCCTATAATCCAGAAGACAAGAGTGTTTATTGTAACCTGAGTTGTAGAATATCTCTTCAGTGGCAAGAAGAGTTTCCTGTCTCCCCCCAGACAGACCAACACTTGTGGTTTTGCACTAACACTTTAGATGATTGCCAAATGCACACAACGTAGATGTACTATGCTGCCTTTCCTTTGATGTTTCTAGAATACAGAAAGTCTCCTGCCAGCTTAGGGAGAAAGGGTGTTATATTTGGGCATACAGGACACATATCCATCCAAACAGAAGTTGAAAAGAAAAATACCAACCATCACAGTATACACCTTCCACAGAAAACAATAACCAAGAGCCCAGAGAACATAAAAGGAAAGAACCCCCCAGAATTTTACAACTGAGTTCTAGCCACCTTAACATCTAAACCCATGCCATTAAGTAAAAGACAAATATAAGAAGTATTTTCTAGATAGTCTCTGCCAGGGCAACCAGACCGTGCAAATATTAGATTTATCAGTTCCCAGACCTGCCCTTGAAACAAATCTACAAAATGTAAGTTTACTCTTTGGAAGGAATGTCTCAAGATAGTACATACTTTAGATTATCAGTAGATGTACAGTAGGCAAAGTTCTACAGTCTTACTCTTGTAAGGGACAGTATTTTAAAGGTTACACTTGAAATGCAATAAACAATGTGGAAAATACGAAAGTTGGAAAAATATCCTGCACAGAAATGTCAAAGTTGTCAGAGCTTAGGCAAAGACCTAAAGAAAGTGAAAAAGAAAGAAGAAAAAGAAATTCATCAGAAGACCTAGAAATAGAAGTAGCTTCTAATCACAAGGATAGGTAAGAGACTGCAATCAATTTAAACAGAAGCTGTAGAACAGTAAATTCTTCAAATGAAATGAAAACTACTTTAACTTGCCTGAGTAAATACATGATTGTGAATCCTTCTGATTCTGTCTGCATTTCAGAACCCATAAGAACAAAACAAAAACATCCAACCACACGGGACCAAACCAAAGGTAAACTGGTTAATAAAGACATAGTATACTATACTTTCTCCTTGAATTTTCTTTTTCTTCAAGCTATTTTATTTCTTTCTTCTTCTCTTGCTGAGAGAAATATGGGACTATCTTCCCCTCACAGACTGTGCACAGATTTAACCAGGTCACTAACCAGAAAGTCATTGATTTCCATTTCATTTTTGCAGTTCCTACAGTGAACATTCAAAGCTGAGTCTAAAAACAGCACATACAAAGCAATCTAGAACAAATAACTCACTGCTAAAAAAAAACAAACCAGCATTAAAACTGGAAAGTATATTTAGACACACTCCAACTGGGAAAAGAAGCAAAGAAAAGAAAAGGAAAACATCATAGACAAAATGGCTACTTCAGGAAGGCAGCTGCAATTCTAGCCCAAGCTACCCATAAACTTTATAGCAGAACAGTTCCCAAAGTGAACTCTCAGACTCTGGAAGAAAGCCTAGCTAGACTAAGCCTGAAAAAGAGAATCAGATTTGATGGTAGGTAACTGCAACCTTTAGCACAAGAGTCAGGAGAAATACCCTAAACTGGCTTTGCCCCTAAAAGTACATCAATTGTACCATAAAACTGCCAATACAAATACCCACAGCACCTAAATGCTCTGTGGAAGAGATACCACCTGAAAGTTCTGTGTATCAGAGACTGAAACAGGTAATGCCTGTTCCCAAAAACACAGAGGTGCCACTTTATTCTCTTGCTTCAAGCGTGGGAGGCAACAGACAGAAACTGCAACCACTAATTTACTGGTCCCAGTCTCACAGATGCTTTCTCCACACAGGCAGCATTTCCAGGTGGGAGATGGATTTAGGAATAACGCAAAACAAGCAGCATGCTCTATTCTGAGAGTGTGGGGGTGAGCATGTAATAGTGCCTGTATTGCCAAATGACTTCCAATACCAGTAAGTGGGAATTCTTCCTCTACCACATCCCTTTCCCCTTCCCTAGTGAGAAGGTGCAATGCCTAGAACTGGCACACAGATGAGGGGGTATCCCCCTCTCAGACTACAAAGAATCAGATTTCAAAAGGAACCCAAAGGAAATAGAGAATACTTCTTTGTTTAAGCATGCACTTCAGAGAAAAAACCCTAATCCCTAAAAAGTCAGTAACAATGAATCTGCTGTCCTGATACAAGAGAGAAATGTCGTTAATGCCCTTGGAATTTAGCCATCCATCCACTTCCCTTCACTTCCTTTTTACTGTTTTAAGCACAAGTCACCCTCCTCCCCTCCACCAGCAAGCCTTAAATTCTGGGTCTCTGAAGCCTTGGAGGATTAATATACTGCAAAAACTCTTTATAGCTGCAGACAGAAGACACTTAAGCCCAGTACAGGTTTAAAGAACACTATTTATTTTAAGCTTTTGTTATGTGGAAACATGGACACAAAGAAGTCCCTACATGTCCACCCTAGCTTTTTCAGCAAATTCAGGGGACTTAAAAAAAAGTTCAGACGGTGACCATGGCTCCTGAAGCTTAGTCATCTTCTAGTTTGGTTTTTTTTTTTTTACTAGTATAGTTACACACAACCTACCTAAATAGCAAGTCTGCTTTCTAAGAACTAATCCACTAAGGGTCTTTTTGGCAGGCGTGAGTTCACTTCACATTCATGCCAGCCTCCAAGAAACTGGGCAAGTACTACTAAACGCAAGCTGAATCCTAGCCAAGACAACAGCTGTGAACTAGTTTTTGGTCAGCTAAGACTATGGGCACAGCTAAACTGCATCTGCTTTTACATCAACCTAACAGTTCTTGTCATGATACCGACTCTGTCACTATTTGCATTCTCATTAAAAAAAATTTTTAAAACCCCCCACACCAACAAGCCCCCCCCCAAAAAACCCAAACAAAATCAAAAAAAGAAAGCCCCAAAAAAACCCAACCCCAAAAGAGACAGTATTTGAAGACTAAAATATTTCTCATTGATTCATTTAGCAGCTAAATAGTAAAACACATTAAGTATTTAGCCACTAAATTAAGAAAAATAAAAATAATTCAGTGAAAAATTTTGTTCTGCTATGCACCAACTTCACATAAATCCATCACAACTATTACCCTTGTTCATTCATTATTTACTAGAGTTCTCTCACTGCTTCTACAAGTGTACAGAGTGATGGCCTAAAATAACACTGAGGAGTTTTGCTGTATTTTATTACTATATTTGCACCACTTCTTCCTCAAACTTTACCCCATATGATATGAAATACGAGTTATTTTTCTGAATTCCTGAAGAGTCTCCTCACAATCCCATCCATGGATCCCTTACTTCAACATAATGCCCAGGATCTGCTGAGCAGCTGGTGAAATGCATGGTGAGGGTTTTGTTGTTTTGGTTATTTTGGGTTTTTTTGTTTTTTCAATGCGGTTTTAATTGGCTTGGGTTTTATTTTTGGTTTTTTTAATCCATCCTTTATGATTGGACTCAAATCAATGGTCCTATTGCTTTACAGTACAACTAAAAAGCCGTTTAATGTGAAGTACTGAATCAGAGAGTACTAATATTAGCTCTTTTGAGGATTACAGTACACTACAATATTATACAGAAAGGTGATGGGGAAAATTACCATCTCCCTGATTTACTATTAAAATTCTTACCAAGTTTTTCAATTGCTTAATCCAAGTTACAATAAATACATGCAAGCTAGAAGGAATTTTCACCAATAAAAACAAGAAAACAGAACTACAGGAAGAAATCGAGCTGCTGAAACACTAAACAAGAGGCTAATGCTAATAAAATTAAACGAAAATTAAAATGCTGATCTGCAGATTTCTAAATTATTTGTTTTTAGAAGCATGTACTGATGTTGAGACCAGCTTGTTGAAGCCCATGATAGGCAAAGTCTATCTCTTAAGAGGCAGGTCTGGTATGAAAAGTGCTTTCACTTAAGTAGCAACATGTGCACACATGCAATATACAGAGCCCATGAAGCCTGAAGGAAAAAACAGAGGAGAATAAAGCAAGAACTAAAATTTAAACCCTGCTCCTTTCAGACAAGGATGCACAAAGACAAAAATCACCCTTCAATCTCAGCACCTCCGATCTGGTTCCCATAATACCAACACTGAAGTCCACTGAATACCAACATCAATTAGTCATACAGAGATTAAAACCATGCCCAAACCACTGATGATTATTAAGGGCTCACTTTATGAACGAGCAGAAGCATCGTGCAATAAATCCTTGGGCAGCAGCAGAAAATGAAAAACAAGTTGAGGAAAGGGAAGAAAAAAAGAAAAAAATAAGATTAGTTATTGCTCCAGAGATGTAATATTGTCCCATTACAGTAAATCACCATCTCTTTTTCCCCTAAAGGAATGAATGAGTATAAAACTAGCATTACCACATGTGGGGATTCCAAGAACAATTCAAAAGAATTCCTTGGTTCCTTTATAAGGTTTTGAACCCAATCTCATTTGGACAACATCTAAAGAAATCAAAGAGGTGACCAATTTAATAACAGTAACTGATGATGACAGGAGGTTGCAGAAGCAGAATATAGTTTTCACCTTGTGGCAAAATTTCTGTTCGTCTAACCATTTAATTGTGCAATACAAACACCAGGAACTGCCCTCCAAATGCAGGAACAAGGAAAAGGGCAAACTGAGCACCAGACACAAAGTCCAGATTCACTAAACTGAAGATTTAGTGAAAGGTAGAGATGCTTGAGATTGTCACTGGCCTGTTCCATGCACAGACAGGTTCAGGCCACATTTTTCAAAAGTGCAGTTACACTTCTAGCTGAATTTCAATTTAGCAAATAAGCTCCCCCACTTAAGGTTTTAATAGAACCACCATCTATCCACCAAAACCCCGTGTCAGTAGAAAACAACTAAAAGGCAAAATATTGATGGCTAAACAATTGGATGAAAGATTATTACTTGTCTGGGCATCATGAAAGCCACAAATAACTGAACTTGGTTTGAACTCTGGAAATATCTGTGGAAGAAAAAGCCCTAAAATAAAACATTCAGTTTCTTTTTACTGTTTGTCAAAATTCAGCACACTTTTTACGTGACGATCTTTTTCTACTGAAAAACTGAGTATGCAAAACTGCTTTCAAAACATAAATGTAATATTCAAAAAGAAGACACAAAAGGTAGAGCACTGCATCTTCCAAAGACTCAAAACTTGGAACATACACATTTTAGCATCTGTTCTCAGTCTACGTTCATTTGCACACCAGACATCTGGCTCAACAAATTAAAGCTCATTGTCTTTTAAGAATCTTAAGGTAAGAAAAAAAAGAAGAAATAATAAAAAAAACCCCCATACTATGCCTGAATATTTCCTATTAACTCTAGCAATATCACTGTTATCCAACTTACAGAACGCTGGAGGACAAACATGCAAAAATCATTGCTTTTGATACAAATCACTTGTTCATTTGCAGTGGTTTGAGAACCACAAAGAGGATTTTAGGTCAGGACTTCCAAGTAGTACCCAAAAGGGCAGAGTTGGTAGCTGTGTAAGTGCTGTTACCCACAGGAGTTAAATACTCACCAGAATATACCATATTCAATTATCTTTCCTTTTAGCAAACATGTTATGACAAAACATGGATATAGATACAATATCTTCTGAGACAAAAGGCAGAAGACATGGAAAGAGCCATTCCATGAATTCAAATAAGTGCTGCTGGAAAACAGTGCTTGTAGATGGTGCCTTATTTTTTTAATCTTGTCAAGAAGTTTCTGTTTGCACACTTGAGAGCATTCCATCAGTCCATACAGACTGGAGTTACCTATAGTATATTTGCTATCAATATAGACAGATTTCCTTTAGTTTGGGATGTAATACAGCTTTATTGAAAGATGTTCTTGCCTGTAACCAAAATAATTAGCACTTGAAACAGTGTGTGACTGAGACACCTGTCTCTCTCCCTTTGCAAGTCACCACAGCCAGCTCACAGCTCTCTGTACTACAAATCTGCAAACTTTGCATGTTGAAGGTCAAACACTGACCCTACCAAAAGGCTTCCACCACCAAGTGACCAGGACTGAAAACTTCTGGCAGCCCCCATTTTCCTGTGGCAGCCCCTTTGCAGCCCCACTCATGCTGGGGCTCTGAGGTCTTCAAACTCAAACCCCAAACCCAGACACCAAATCACTGCTTCCAGATCAGGATTTGTTTATTCAATAAGAAGTAAGGCAAATCGTGTGCTACACTTCAGTCTGCCAGTTAAATATACAACATGCAGCTTGCACACTTGTTTGGCAATTTCCAGATGCACTCACTTGCTCAGTTTGATCTCCACTGATCAATTCTCAGAGGTCCAAATATGATCTCAAGGAGAGGCACTGCATACTAACCTGGTACCCCTGGAAGAAACTGAGTATCTCCTTCATTCCTGTGTTATATGGCAAGCCCTGCATCCGGACTAAGGCTCCAGGCTGGGGCAGGATGGGAGTGTGGGTGGCAGTGGCAGCAGCGGCCACAGCTCCTGGAGGAGCTGCAATGTACCCCACCGTGGTAGGAGATACTGGAGGACTGAAAGAGAAGGAGGAAGCAAAATTGTTATGAAAACCAGTAACTGGTTCTACTACTCAGAACAGGCAAAGATGAAACTGAAAATTTAGATTTGAAAATAAACCCAAATCCCACAGAAAAACAAACAGCCCTGATGTGAATTGTTTCTTAATTTTGCTTCAGCATCTCAATCTATTTTTAAAGAAGTGAGGGTAAGGAAAAAAGCTAACATTTGTAGTCAAAGACATAAGGAGTGGCATTTGTTATTTCATAGGGGAGTAGATAAAAGTAGCTGCAGACGACTTGTTTTAAGATCATTAATAAAAACAAAGAAATAAAGGGGAGGGGTGTGTCATAGTATGAAAAGGAGGCAAACACCCAAATCTGGCATTTTTGAGCCACAAAATATTGAGTAACTAGCATCTCCATCTCTGGTCAAGGCCCATCTAGCAAATTACCAGATAGTCAAACTAGCAGGTGTCACAAGCCTAGGAACTATCAGTGAACAAGCTATTTCCCCACAACCCATGTACCAGACTTCAGTGACTCATGCTGATACCATCTGTGGGAAGGGAAAAGGTGGAGATCTGCTTCGCTTTCACATGTAAAAATGTTCTTTGGTCCCACTGATATACAAAATCAAACCTAGTGCACACCTATGATGAGTCTTTCAGTATGAAAACAGTATTGTAAGTAAAAGAACAAACTAAGAGGTGTGGGTAGAGGAATGTACTGACACAGCTTCTCTTTTGTCCAAGAATAGAACTTGATGACATTGTCCCAGTGCCAAAAACCCCCTGTTAAATATTAGGCCAATGTTATCATGGGATTCAAGCAGAACCTACAGAGGAGATGAACCCCATTACAAGGTCACAGAGAAACAGTTAAAATGGTTTCTGCCTCTGCTACTGAACATCAAGCTCCCAGGTTTACCTACACCAGAAGTACAAATTTAAGAGCAGTTCACAGGTGACCACAGTCGCCTGCTGCACTGGGATGAGAGGTCAAGAGAAGCAGTGAAATCTTGGGGTTACCTGGGATAGTAAGCTGTGTAATTCATGTAAAGCTGAGCAGCCTGGGCTGGGTAGTAGGTAACAGCTGGAGGAGCAGCTGCAGAGGCCTGGGGCGTCCTGGTGGTTGGCAAGAGGGCTTGTGGCTGGTAAAGCGCTGCTGCCTCTGCTGGGATCACAGCTGCTGTTTGGAAAGCTGCATAGGCTGGTGGAGAAAGACCTAAAACCAAACCAGGACACAGCACCAAAAACCAATCAGAATGGAGAACTCTCAGATGAATAATTCTTCTCCTACAGCAATGTGATTAAAACCATCTGGGCATGATTGATGGACACTTGAGCAAAGACTGCTCTCTAGCCTCTCCCCTGGAGACCTTTGCTAGTTGCCATGAATGACAACTGGGGCATTTGGAATGAGTAATTCCTAAAAGTTCACAATTCCTAGAGTTGAGCAGCCTTGTCGATATGTAAATGGAAAGTAGGGAACTTCAGAGTTATTAAAAGAAAGCATAAAGCCATGTGCATAGAGAAAGCAGGCGTGCACACCAACACACCCTTGTGTTCTTCTAACAGAAGTTGTACTCTGTGGGACAAAAGTACCATAATAGTAGCTACACGTGGGCATCCATAACTGCTGACCATGAGACTTCATGTATAAGCTTCCTGCAACTTCAGAAAGTATTTTTAGGATATGGCAAATGGAAGGGAGCATACCCCACTAGATCACTAGTCTGACGCATTTTGATGAACAAATATCTAATTCGTACGGGAACATTAAACCTGGCTTGGTGTGCAGTCAGATTGGTTTTAGATACTATATTTGGCAGCTTTTTACTATTTTGCAAATACATATCAGTATCTGCTTTGTGATTTGGCAGTGAGACTAATTAGAACAGTACAGGAAAGTCCCATTATAGTTCCTCGGTAAGGTTCACTATAATCTTAAAATAAAAAAATTAAAATCCATCCAACTTCACCACTCTATGGTTGGTTAGTATATCATCCCAGTGGGTGTTTTCCTTCAAAAATAAGCCCAAAGAGTACCTTCTCAATGCTCTGAGGCAAGATAGCAAGAGCACTCATCGGCAGCTGGAATACAGAACTTCACCCCATTTTAAAAATCCCTCTCATTCCAAGTAAGTTTCACTACAGGCAAGTCTACTGCAGAGCTCAGAAGAACAGTACACCCATAAAAAGCAAAGTGTGAAACAATTTCAGTGGCAAGGCCTTGCTGCCCTCTACTCACCACCGAAAATACAATAAAAACGCCTCTGATCAGTCCCATTATTGCCCAAAGGGAACAATTCCAATCTTAGCATGTACACAGATGGATGATTATTGATCATGGCAAAACCCGAGTCAAAAGGTGAAAGGCCACAAAGCTTCAGCACCTACCACATATCAGCCTTTAGCAGCAGAGAGCAGAAGAATTGGAGACTTACATGGTAACTTACATGGCGGTGGGGATAAGCCACTACGATTTAAAGTGCCACCCATTAAAACAAAGTTCATCTCCTCTCCTGAACACTGGAATACTTCCACATAACGGTCCTTCATCATTTTTTTGTGACATTTTTGAGCCACAATAAAGGCTTTGTCAGCAGATTTCATTTGGATAAAAGCATCACCTGACGGTCGTCCCTAGGGGAGGCAGGGAAATAATTGTAGGGTCAATCTGTTATTAAATCACCCAGATCACTAGAAATGCAGAAAGGAGCAAGATCAAACATCTACTGAAAGCCTGCATCATTAATCCTTCTCTGGCTCTAATGACTCACAACTCAACAATTCTTTTTAGGAGCAGAAAAATCAAGACTTATGCAACAAGTGCTCAGTTAACACAATGCTACTTCAGTCCTCTGCAGAAAGAAACAGAATCATGTAGCATGGAAAAAAAAATGGAGATCTCTAATGCAAAGGCTGTTCAAAGCAGGACTAACTTTCAAGTTACATCAGGCCACTCATGGCCTTCTCCACTTGAAAACTGAGCATCTCCAGGGGTGGAGATTCCATATCACCTCTGGGAACCTGTTCAAGTGCTTAGCTAATTTCTCATTGTGATTTTATTTTTTCCTTTTCACGCAGCTGGAATTGTTTTGATGAAGTTTACTCACACTGTCTCTTATTCTTTTGCTGTGAAGCTCTAGGAAGAGAGAGCCTGGGTTTGCCTGCCCTAGAAGTACTTTTGAGGTAATAGTACAGCAGCATAAAGTTCCAAATCCTTTAGTAAAGCCCACAGCTACATCAGAATTTACTTCCAGATCTGATTTTCTGCAGTCTGACAGATACACCTGTCTGTATAAAATACTAAAAACTTCCTTAACAAAAAAACGCCCAACTAAATAAATACAGTAGATCTCTTTCATTTGTTTTTTTTAATACCTCAGTATTTCTGTCATTAAGAGTTTATTTTTAACACAGGACAGCAGGGAAAATGTATCTCTATGATCGCACCATTAAAATATACCTAAACCACAATTTTAAATTATCAACTTCCTTTAAAGCCTGAGCAATCACTAATCAAGTTAGGAAAAACCTAATTTTGACACAAAGACCACTCAAACAACACAGCAGGAACCCTGAAGCTGACAGAGCAGCTATGCCATCTAACAGGTGACATTTCTGTTGTGTGTATCTCCAGCCCCTGGCTGAAACCTGAGGGCTTTTTTAAACAGCCTCCAGGATAAGGTTATCATTCAGAGAACAAGCTTTATGCTCCCCAGGCTGATACATACGTACACACACACACACAGAGAAAAGGAAGGGTGTATGTAAAAGGGGAAGAGAAAAGAGGCAGAGACAGACAAAGAGAACATTGTATTTTCCCAAGGTTAGAAAAGACTAAAGCACAGCCAAGATCAGGTAAGCTGCCCTGACTTCTACCCTGTTCAATCACTGCAAAGTTACTCCTCCCATGCAACTGCTGTTACCTGCTGATTAAGGACCATGTGAACTCCATGGGGCTTGATATCACCTGTAGCATCTCCCATAAATTCCAAGATGTCATCAATGCCAGCAGTGTAAGGAAGACCTCTGAGCCGGACACAGTCACGGATGCTGCCCGTGGCAATGGTGTATGGCGGGGGTATGACTGGAATGATGGGAGTTGGAAGAGTTGGAATAAGAGGTGTTGACATGTATCGATTAAGTACCTGTTGGCAAAAAACCCACAGAAATGGAGATTTACAATCATCTGTCTGAGCACAGAGCAGTTCTCACAATACTATTTCCAACATCTTCTTACACCAAATTACTGCAGTTAGTTTCTTGCTGGGGATTTGAAAGTTTTAAACTCAGAAGGGGAGAGGGAAAGGCTAACGAATTAAATTTGCTAGACCCTAATAATATACTTTTCTAATGTTAATATAGAAAAAGTTAAAAGCTACTTATAGTTTACAGTATCTCAAAAAGGAACATCTGAAATCACATCTGTGCTAATAAACCAGTACTGCCACATACAGTTCTTAATTAAATCAGAGTAAATTAAAAACAGTCTTTTTAAAAGAACTGAGACCTGAAATAGCTAGTAAGTAAAAGCACTAATTCTAATTTATTCTAAAACCTGTTTGGTTAAGTGAGGGTGCTTGTTTCTTTAACCCCAGTGCTCATCTCCAAGTACAGAGTTTCTGAGGAAAAAATAAAAATTAAAGATAAGAATATAGGAGACTTTGATCTCAACATTTTCTCTTGACTCATTTCCAAATGACAAAAGGAACATATGACACGTGTTGGGCCTTACTGCTGAAAAATATTTTTAGTGATGATTAACAGAAATAAACACATTCTGCTGAAAGAGGTACCAAAAAACAGGTTACAAAGCTTCAGTTCTGTCAAAAGTGATTTGGCTTAGGGAGTTTGTTTCAAGAATCTCCTTGTAGCACATTTCAGGCCAGAAATCTCTCTCAGTTGCATGGAGAATATTGAAATTACTTTGTACTAGCACTAAGTAGATGAGAGCTGGCTTTACTTCTTGTAGTTACTCAAACAAGTAGCCTGTAATTTCCTAAGAAATAATCTCTTGCCCAAGCAGCAAAAGAGTTCAGGTGCCAGCCTAGGCAGCTGGCATAGTGGAAGAAGTAGGGACATGTTGGTAGAATAGAAGTTATATCCTACAAAAAGTGGAAGCAGAGACTTGGTCACTGTGACAGAGTGATTTTGTTCCTTAGAGGACTTTGCTTCATTCTCTCTCAGGAGGGAAATTGTGGGGGAGCGGGAAATGCCATTTCCCAATCTTCACAACACACAGATCAGATCCTTGGCTGTTGTAATACCCATATCACAGTAGTGGCAATGGATATTCTTTCCCTTGCCCAATCCCTTCTACAGAAAGACTTCACCTGTCACATAGTTTGAACTCTATTACATTTTTATAGCCAGTGGTTATGCAAAGACCAGACCAAATCTAATAGTGGTTCCCTTTGGAGCCACCAGTGTAGAAATATTCTGTGTCAGGAAGAAAAATACAATATGTGATGTTTCTCACAGGGACAAGCTGCTGGAGACAAAATAAAATGGTTTTACCCGTTTAAAAAGGTAATGATAGGAACTAGTGAAGGATAGGGAAAAAATGAAATATATTACCTCAGGAAAAAAAAAAACTCACTTCCTTTCACCAAAAAATCAGATACATCCTCTTGATTCTTAGTTTCCAAGAAAGCATTGTAGAAATTGCTCATTTTATGCACCCAGATTTGGATTTAATATTAGAAATTCTGTACATGGAGACCAGAATTTAGAGGCAATAGTGCAGATTTTCAAGAAGCATTACTACAATGCTATCAATCTACTATATTTTTAGAATTATTTTTGTGATTTCAGTCAACCTGTAAGGAGCAGAAAATTATGCAATGATTTTTACTTCACGGTCTCAGGAATGGTTAAAAAAACCAAACACCCAAGCAGTGGCAGCTTAAAAAAAATCCAAGACAAGCAACTCCCCAAACAAACAAAACAAGCAAAACCAGTGCTGCACAATTTTCCTTGCCCACTAGGAAACATGTACTGGCCTTTCTCGACAACTTTCATATAACAAATGTTCATGACTGCCTACAATATATTTGTGTGGAAGTGTTAGAAGAAATGTTTTAACTGTTAAGTTGTCAGTCTCACAACCAATAGTTACAACCTGTTGGACCTCTGCTGCTGTGCTCCTGAAGAGTTCAATGTAACGTTTTCCAAGTATTTCTTTGTGTTTTTTAAGTGCATTCTGTGCATATTCTTCACAGGAAAATAACACAAATGCATCTCCTGTGGGCCTGCCATCTGGGTACTTGACAAAGAGAAGTCCCTCTTTCCCTCCTGTGACGGGGCACTCCGGCCCCAGGAACCCCAAGACATCTTCCTGAGTAGCAGTGAATGGAAGGCCTCTCATCCGGATAATAACTTGATTCTCCTTGGATAAGAACTGGGCCACTTCATTGGAGGTGCCTGGTAGAAAGATAACAGCACATGGTCAGCCAGGAGCACATGGGCAATGCTGGGCAGTTGACTCCAGAGAATGCAGCAGCAGTGAAACATTAAGGAAGAATACAGAAAATGAGTAGCCAGCAACAAACCTAGAGAAGACCTAGGGCACTACTAACTCTCAGCAATCTGTTTTGAGGGGAAAATCTCTTACTCTGCAAGTGTTTCATATTTTAATGAAATGGGAACAAAGATGAGATTAATGTGAATTGATACAAGATATACGGATGCTTCCACTGCTAAGGCTGGTCTTCCTCCCAAGACCTGTCTGTGAACATCACAGCTCAAATGCTCACAGCTCAGTTTCAACCACTTGAAAACAGAACTTGACAGGGTCAAATATTCTTGGAAGGCAAAACAGGAAAAGCTACTTCATTATCCATTTGCATCCTCACTCAAGGAAAAAAAAAGAACTAAAACAACATTCCTATGAACTTAAGTAATCACACTGAACTCCAGCATCACTTACCTCCTGCAATTTTTAAGAATTCTTCTCCAGTTGCTTTGTAAACCTTAAAAAGAAAGAACAAAAAAACCCCACATGAAAATCACAATGTTCAACTTTAAACCACACACACTCTTTCACAAGCGAGAGACTTGTGTTTTGGTGCTTTGAGCAAAACGGAAGTGCAGTTTGGTTTTAAATGAGAACATAGCCTAAAATATTCAGGTTTCTCTCCAAAGATTTGTTTCAAGTCACGACTTTTTACCTCAATGTATCTGCTACCCATGTGATGCTTGTGCCTTTCCAGGGCAAGGTCTCTCTGTTCAGAATTGACAAACCGAACCAAAGCCTCCCCATTTCTTCTTCCTTGAGAATTCAGACACAGAGCCACACCACCTCTGGAAGGTAAAGCCAACAAACATAAGCTTAGTCTGAATCTTTAATACATTTAATAAATAATTGAGTAAGAATAGTAAAGGAATCACAAAGACTTTAACACAAAGGTTACAGATTGAAAAAGAAATTGCTACTATCCACAATTTAATTTCATTTTTGTTGTAACACAATTATACTTTTAAAATCTGCTTCACTGAGATCATGGATCTCATGTTGTTCACCACTTTCTCAACTCCCATGAAGATGCAAATTTGTCCTATTATCTCAGACATGCACATTTGAATTTCCTCATCATTCCAAATAAAAATTTCCATTTCTCAGTCCTGGAGATCTGGAATATATATGTTAAGTGACAGGTATGCTAAATAAACTCCCTCTCTTTTCATATATATGTCTACACATACATCTATACACAGGTATACAAGTTGTGAAAATTTCTTTCGAACAGTACTTGGAAGTTTTTAAATTTGGCCTGTTTAGGAGGTATAGAAGAACAATAAAGAGTTGGCACAAAATTAAAGCTTTTTTCATATCCTGGCCTCTGCTTTGATTAATGCAATAGGATTTTCTCCCTTTAGATACTAGCAATAAGTGAATGTATATACGTTTTCATTTGACAAGTCACTGTTTCTTCTTCTCACCTTTCAAACCTTTCTTGCACACCTAAGGCTGGTAAACTTGTTCAGTTGTCATGACCACGGTATGGGAAGGGGTCAAGTGGGGAAAGACTGAAAGACTGTAGTGGGGAATGTGGGGGATGTGTGTTAAACAAATATTAAAGGAACTTGCTATTAAAGGCAAAGTGATAAAGCAAGGCAAATTCTCCTTATCTTACTTGGCAATGTTGAGTCCTTTGAAAAATCGAGCGATATCCTGGTCTGAAGACTGCCATGGCAAACCTCTGGCACGTATTACTGTCTCACTGTCCACAGTTTCAGATTTACTACTGCACAGAAAGAAGAAGAAAAAAAAATAGCCAAAGTAAGCTTTAATCCTTTCATCTAGGTTTTCCAGTATTTTACTAAATTTCAGATTGCAACCAACTGAATTGTAAATTGGGAACATATTTTCTCTTGAGACTTCTATCTCCATTACTCCTTTCAATACAGAAAAGGAAGATAACTTGGAAAATTCCTTTATAACATTGAAGATGCACAATGTTGTCACCACATTGCAGTTCCTTAAATAAATAAACTGTAAAACTGACTCGATGTAAAGCAATAAGGAACTGGATTTATTTGTAAGATCCAGCAATCCAAACAATACAAATTACTTATGCCTAAGATGTTTCATTGTCTGGTGACTGAAATGCATTTGTAAAGAATGAGCCATCCTGTTCATTCCTCCCTTAACCCAACACCCAATTCAGCATGTATAACTACTTTGGGAAGCACCACACAGCTCAGCTCATACAGGGTACACTGGCCATCAGCCCTGTTGACTTAGGGAAAGTTCACAAATATTTCCTCACCCCGAGTAAGATAAGCCAGCCTCGCTGCCACACAAAACAGAAGCAAGAGAACAAAGAGCATTTAACTTGCAGTGACTTTAAAGAGACGGGCTAAAGTACAGCATTCAGTGTGCCAGCCACAGTCTGTCTGCACTGGAGTGACTGCTGAGTACACTGCACTGCTCTCAGGAGCCAACCTGCTTTCACATGACCATGGGGAAACATTCACCAACTTTCCTTGCTGTACACAAGACTCATCTTTGCTTGTGAACAACCTGACAAGGGCACTTACCAAGGACCTGTTTCGTACTTGTATTTCACAGTTTCAGGCTCGCTAAATACATGATCTGTGACAAAACAGGAAGTTTAAATGTAACCAGGGTCAGAGATTACTTAAGAATGACAGTACCACTGCCAATTCTTTCAGAAAAGAAAGATTTCAGCAATCAGTATAAATAGTTAACTTACTACAACCTTCTGAGAGCATGCTGAAAATGATAGCCACCATGGTCTTCACTTGCCACACGCCAAAGTCCTCCTCTGCTTCATCTGTCCCTAAGCCTAGATCTAAACAGGCGATTATAGAAAATAACAGACTGGCACAACCCTTTGCAAACAAGTCATAAGGCTTTCCTGATATTAACACAGAACTAGTAATCAAAAGTACTGGTCTTAGTGGAGACGTGTGACTATTAGACATGTTACTCTGCTTATAAACTGGTTAATATTCACTTTAGCAGTCAACAGTTTGAAAATTATTGAGAGCTTACATAATTTCAGTGTTAACAGTTCGTAAAAGAAAAAGCTGAGTAAGTTCCTAACACTTTAAACATAACTGAACTTCAATCCCATTCAGATGGGCCACAGCAATCCTTTTAATTTGAATTTAGATGTAGAGTGTTGTCTGGGTTTTGTTTTTGTTTTATTTTAAACTCACTTCAGTCAGGATCATGCAAGGTAACTATTACCTGCAAACAGTGGAAACTCACAAGCCAGCTGGTGATGAAAAGGCCCACTGACAGCTCAGCTTTTCCTTTAAGATCAACTGCCAAAGCAAGCAATGCTTTTCTTTGGCAGATTTACTAACTATGGTTTAGAAATCAGTTAGATTCAATTTGGGAAAAAAAAAAATTTGCAAGCAGAGCCACTCCCCCGACACACAAGTAGACATTCCTTTCACTTTACCTGTGAGTTTTTAAAACCCACATCTTGTTTTATTCTTCTAAACTCTGTAACAATCAGAGATAAAACTTAAGGAACCTTAACTGATTGTGGTATAAAAGCTGCAGCAAAAGGATACATTCGGCCATAGTCTTGATAGTCTGATCTTTCACGGCGGCTGAACTAGGGTAGCAAGTGTGAAATTCTTTGCGCAGATCATAAAAGGAATAGAAGCAGTCTGACAGCAGGAAGTTCTACAAGGAAGGCAAAAATGTTTGTTTTGTACACACTATCCCTTTAAATTTCAATTAATACTTCTGAACTGAATGAGGCACTCTCAAAAATCACGTAGTTGCACGTCACCAGCTTGTCTGTGACGGGGCAGTTTGGTTCCTTTGTAACACAGTTCAAATTCCATAACCTTGCAGAACTGGATCTCTACATGAACAAAGTCAAATAGCCTCTGCGAGTCAGACCCATGCAAAACAGCTGGGGAGGATGGCTGGGAAAAAAATATTTAAAAATATCTAGGTTTTGCTGTTTAATTCCCATTTTGGACACACTATTTTATCTTTTGCGGCTACACTGAAAAGCAGAATTGTACCAAACCATGACAATAAATTTTAAATAACCATTGTTACATAATACAGAATATCTTTCAGCAACTTTCAGAAAAAAACCCAACAACTGGCCAGCTCCTTCCATTTCAGCAGCTCAGGTTTCCTGCAGACCCTGCTAAGCCAGCAAACTCAAGAGCCACCACCTTGCACAAAGGCAAGGTTCTCCTCCCTGTGCATGACAGGCTGCTTTAAACCCTGCAGGAACTCGGAGAAGAAAGTGCTGCTTCATGTGGGAGTAGCAATAAGCTGCAGCTCTGCTTCCCACTGAACAAATGCAGATGGGGAACCACTGCCAGGCCACATCACAGCCTGTGTGCTTGCCCTCCACAGGACACTGGTTTAACACAAGCCAAAGCAAAGCAATAGTTCTCCATCACTTCTGCTGAGGTTAGATCTCTGTTTCCACTTCACACACAGAATTCAAAGTATTTGTATTGTTTCTATCCTATTTTCCCTGATTTTCCTCTTTCTTACGCTCATCTGGGAGTCCAAGTAGTGTGGCTGACTTTCAAGAGTAAGTCCCTAACATAACTACTCTGCTGCTCAGGGTTGGGGCAGGGAGGAGATCATCTTCAGTGATCTTGGAACACTCTAGCTCCCAACGTGGAACGGTGTCATTCCCCTCCCAGTGCTGCCCTTCTGCACCAGCTCTGATCTTGTACCTTCTTGGATGTTTCTGGGTGGAGAACTTGTCGAATGAGTAACTGGCCATCACTGCAGAGTGTGTAAGAGCTCCTTCCAAGTACTTTCAAGTCACTGGATACCAGCTGACTAAACTGGAAAATAAAGTGATAAATTTCATTGTACTGACTGGTACAGATAATTTCATGCACTTACCATTATTTCAGCACTTTTTTTTAAAGGAGATAAAGTAATTCAACAAGTTTTGAAAAAAACATGATGGAGAACAGACATTGCCTCCTGATAAAAGTAAGCAAATAAACTGTAAGCATTTGTGGAATAGAAAACAAGAACATCCAGAATATAGTAAAAAGACTAATTTGGAAGATATGGCAGAATTATGAGTTCATATGAAAGGTGATGGTTTTATACTGGTAATTCACAAAATCTGGACTAACTATAATTTAAGTTATTAAGTATTTGAAAGAACTTTCAAGATCAATCACATTACTGATTTTGCAATACCCTTTCTTCACTTATGGTACCTTTGACTTTGGTTATTTCGTTAATAATTTTTTTTTTAACTTCAAAAAGAAAAAGGCTACCCAGAATTTACTAATGTTTCAAAAGTAATATATTAAGAAAAACAAAACAAATAGTGACCTAATACCTTCAAAAGTGAAATCATAATCAAGTCACCGCTGAGCTAATTGAAGTTCTTTGTAGAGATACAAATGTTACAAATACTAGATTAAAACAATTATTCCCAACCTCTAGGATGGGTAACCCCCAGCAGATTAATTCTCAAGAGGAAAGGGCTCCCAGCTATCTTGTTCACTGTTATCTTCCATCCTTACATACATAACAGTTTCCAGCCTTTTATTTCTCTGTACTAGCATTAAATTCCTAGCTCATAATAGTCAACTAACATGTATCGTACCTACCTATAAGTATCATATCAGTAAGCAGTAGCTTGTTAACTTTCAAGGGGAGAGCTATAATTATTCTAAGCTTCCCTCTTGACGCTATTCCCTCCCAGGAAAGCACCACCTCACAAACAAAGCAATAATTACAATCACGATGCAGTAGCCACCCACTGCTCTCAGCAGCAGATTATAACTACAAAACAACCACCCCCAAAGCAAATTACACGTTGACTTGAGACTCAGACAATACCTTTGTGCTTCCTTTTAACGTGTGTATGGGGAGAAAAGAGGGTTGGTTTGTTTCATCATAATATGCATGACACTTTACATCATTACAGTCTCTGCTTAGGAAAGATGATGTCCTAATGACCTGATCCCACAGCTACACAGAACTCAGTGGGAACAAGTGTTGCAGCAGCTGCAGCCCAAAGGTAAGGCTCCACAAGGGAGAAATTGTGTACTGAACATGATTTGGAAGGAGCAGAGACATGATTACCCAAGCTTCATTTCAAAATAAGTGCTCAAACCAATCCAGGCCCTTTTCTAGGCTTGTGCAGCTGACCAGAGTTCCACCATTCTGAGTTCAGAATGCTGTAGTAGTGGGTACTACACATCAAAACAGGGAACTGAGGGGCAGAGCTGGGCAAGGAGGGGCACTCAGCTCAGCACCTTGTGGTGAGTTAAGTTGCTTCATTTGCAGATATATTTACAGATACAGATAGGAATATGAAGTGAAGTGGTTTAAGAGCAGAGAACATATTTGAAACTATAAGAAGGGTGAATATTCCCCCAAAACAAAAACCTTTATAGCGCAATTCTCTGCACACTGCCAAAACACACAAAAAGAACAAATATACCACACACAGACAAAATAACTAACTCACTAAATAAAAATCAACCAACCCAAACTCTTGCAGATTCACAAAGCCCATTTCCTCCCAATTGCTAGTACAGGTTGTGATCCTACCACAAGCTGAAGTCTTGAAGAACCTGAGGCTTTAAAGCAAGTTATTATTCAAGGATAGAGTCAGAAAATTGAGATCTGAGAGTGCTCAAAATACCTCAGTTGATGTGTAAACATCAGAAAAAGAAGAAAATTCCAGTGGACTCCAGAGGAACCACTTCAGAAAAGTAGTTCTGTGGATGGCCACAGTCACAGACTAACAACAAATATTCTCACCACAGTAACACAAGAGGAGAATTGCCTCCTTACTAAATGCAGCAACTTATTAGTTTCTTTTTTAACTAGTGGGCACAGTAAAGTGAAAATATTTGTAAAAAGGGATTGGAAATGGTGATAGGGATCAGCCTCCAGAGGGTGCACAGGGATTCTTGCCAAAAGGAAGCAGAGTCTTACAGAGATGAACAGTAATAAAACACTCCCCAAACCTTCAACTTTGTACCCTGTGCTTCTGAGGATGCTCCAGAGCCAATATAGAGAGTGCAGTTAGGGAGTTATTTTGATCAGATACAAGAAGAAATCCAACCCACACAGTTGAAGGAAGCAGCAAATGAAAGCAGCCTCCTGCTGTACACATAAAACATAAGAACTGTAGTTCAAAAAGACTCCATCAAGTTAGAAAACAAAAGAAGAAAAATGTTTGTACAGGGAAGGAAATGCTCAGGTCAAATGGTGTAAGTCAAGTTAGCAAAAATCAAGACCGCTGAACTGAAATATTCACTTTTTTTTTTTCGAGCTGGTGTTTCCCACACAACTTACAGCTGAAAAGACAACACAAATATTTTCAGAAGTCTATACTGAGAAGATGCCAGAGTAGTAAAATATTGCATAAGGACACTGATAAGCCCAGTATTCCAAGTGTACTAAGGTTTAAAGAACTCCCAAGGATCAGCATTTGTTTTAATTTTTACCTAAGTAAAAATAAATCTAAGTGTTTGCACTGCATATTTATTAAATGTCAGTGATAACATTCAACACTGCAAACTCCTTTCCAGTGGAACAATCAACATGTCAAAACAATTCTCTACTTTTCTTACCAGATGCCAGCAGCTTAAAGTGCCTTAGATAAACTGCCACAAGGTTGGCAGGCCTTGCTGAGAGCTTATTTAGAAACTTCTATTTTAAAAACAGCCTGTTTCAAACCTTGGGGTGTACTGCTCCGGAAGAGGGCAAAAAGACTGTGGGAAGAACAGTCAGGAGACATAAGCAATCCTTCCTTATCCAGAACAGCTTAACTATGGCACGGGTTAACTGAGGAGAGGAGGAGTTACAGAGTGTGAATGGGAAGATTCACCCAGGATCAGAGCACGGGGCAAAATACCCCCAGAAGAACGACAGATATTTGAGATTAGCCTGAAGTAACTTCTTTCATCCCCATGAGATGTCTCCTAATTCTGCAAAGGTTGAGTATGAAAGGCATAGCTGTGGACCAGCTCTTGTTGCTATAGATTACACTGGACCCTCAAGTCTTTCAGGCAATAGATACACGTAACACGGGTCGAACGTGTTAAAGCAACCAGGGCAGATGTGTTTGTAAAGCCACATTGTTCAGCATAACAAGCCACATCAGTTAAGCAAGTCAGCATTCCCGAGGAAAAGCCATCTTCAGCCTCCTTTCTTGCACCACAGATTTCAGGCAGCATTTCAAAAGACAGCCTTGAACAGGCATCCACCCAAATGTAGCAAGCTAAGAACAAGTTAAGACCAGCACCAGATTTACATTACGTTTTTCTGTCTCACATGTTGAACAACCTGTCCACAACTCTGTCATTTCGTAAATTCCATCCCCATCTCCTTCACTCCACTAATAAAAATCATCTCAGCTATTTACCTGCTGTCATTCAACTTCATGCTGCCCTCCATGCACGCCCCCGCTTCAGCAGGCAGCGCTGCCCCACCTTAATGCTTCCCCCAGCAAGCTCACACACCCTGTCTGCCCTGTTCATCTGCTCCTTTCACAGCAGTCACACACTGTTAATTACCTGCTTGCATCTTGCAGCCAGCCCTCATTTCGACTGCAAGAACCAGTCTATTAGCATCACCCTCCACCTTTATTGCTTATTCCACCAGATCAGTCTCTCCAGTAAAGCTCTGATGAGTCATTCCATATTTAAAGGAGTATGTTCAATAATTCCACACCGAGATTAAAAACTGAACTGAGAGAAGAGGAAGAATCAAATGACCTGCTCTATATATTTGCCTCCACGAAATCTAAAACAGTTCTTAGAGAAAGGGTGGTGAGAGGGAAGGACAGACTTTGAACACCAGTTTGAAAAACTGGCTAAACAGGATTTTGGTCATGTAGCTGAGAGTACAAAGAGACTGAAGAAACATGTTTTGCCAGCAGCAAAGCTGGATGGAAGCCAGCACAAGCTGCTGTGTTTTTTGCAAATAATCCCGAGGGACTAAAATAACAGCCCCCTTCGTGGTGCCTTAAATATAGCTGAACTAAGATGTGGATCTTAGAGAAACAAGAAGATTCTTCATTAAGCTTTTTCTACAGTTATGATGCACGAAACACTAAAATAAACATCTGTCTATTTGGATATTCTCATTTCCCTTACTAAAAATAGCTCTCATCCTTGAGAAAGGCCACTGCATCTGCGCTGTATCTGTGCCTGGCATGGTAATGAAGTACTGAGACAGAATTCAGTGACAGAATGCACCCATGCTGTCAAACAGAACCATTTCTAAAACACTATGGTACTCTGGGGGATTGTCTCTTTAAATCACCTCTGAGAAATAACAGAAAATTCAGCTGTCTCTTACTCATCAGATTTCCAGCATCTCCTAGTGAGTCTTTAAAACAGGATCCTTTCCTTTAATCATGCACAAAATTTCTCTTTTTTGCTTTTTTTGGCCCTGCTGATGCATCACAGCTAAGACAAGACAAAATCATTCACAGAGCTTCAGAATTAAAGACATCCTTGCAGTTTAACCAGGTCTGGAATGCCATGCTAAAGTATAACAAAAATCCAGAAAACAGCTTAGCTTGTAGTCCACACTTAAGCTAGATGTGAATCTATTTTCAAGTAGAAAGATGAGTTATATTTATCAATATTCTTTTCACAAGGAATGGTCCTCACAGTGTAGGGATCTGGTTTCAAATCAGTAGCATCAACAAGATGTTACTAAATTGCCCAGAGTTTACAATTTGGTGATTGCAGATGAATTCATGGTCTACTTTCTGCCAGATCAGCATATCAAAAAGTGCTCATTTTTACTTCCATGCCATCTTTAGACCTGGGTGGGTGAACAGTTCATATCTGGTCCAGTCAAAATTGGAGACATGAGACAGAGAGATTATATTTGATTTGGCTTAAAGCCTGTCGAAAGACTTCAAACAGGTTTAGCATCCTAGATTAGTGTTTTGTAAAAACACCCCAAGCAAACAAAACAAAACAAAACAAAAGCCACCAAACAAACAAAAAACCCCACATTAAAACCTTTTCAGGAATGATAGAATTTGGACATTATTAGAAAGAAAACTTTCAGGAATAACTTAGAAGAAAAGTTATTTTGGCTCACTTAGTCCCTACATTCTGTTATATTCCCTTGAGCTTAAAAACCCCTCATATTACTAAAATGAAACTGTCTTAGAGAAAGTGAAAATAAGACTCCACATATCTGTAAAGTACCCTGAGATGAAAAAAGTGTTATCTGAGGCACATAAATGTGCACTGCTTGCATCTCCTTTGCGCAAACCTATGACTAAAGCCATACTGTTTATAACCACGGCTGTTTTCCAGTCTAACTTGTATCAAAAAAAGAGATCATCATCACTTATTAGACATTACTGCAATTCACAACATTAGAGCTTTAGACTCTCTTTTAGGTCTTTGGTGTGAGTCATTCTTTGCTTGTAGCATGGAGCACATAACAATGATCAGTCTTCTTTCAGCTTACAGCAGCATGGAAACAAAGAATAATCTTCTAAAAGGTTTCTCTGAAGATTTTCTACTCCTAGTTTTGTTTCAACAGGCAAAGGTTGTTTGCAGTTGTTGCCTCAAAGCCTGATTTTATGCTAAGTCCTCAACCATTTATTCCAGAGAACACCCAAACCCAATTATACAGTTGCAGGTGCGGTTCCTGAAAGATCTACAGCAGTTGAACAATGAAAGAGGCTGCTGAGAGAAGGTGCAAATTCTTCATCGTTGAAGATATTAAAGACCCAAGTGGCCATGGTCTTTGGCAGCCTGCTTAAGTGCCCCTGCTTTCAGGGCTTGGGCTGGACAACATCTATGGTTGCCTTCCAGCCTCAGCTGTTGTGTGACTCTCACATCTTTGGACTCTGCTTTGCCCACTCTGCAGCTCCACTAAAGATCAGGACACCAATGCCACTACGGTGTGTACACAAGGGGTGTTTGGGAAAGGACATGTTTTCTGGGATGGGGGGAAGTGAAGGAGATCAGAGTTGAGATGCAGCCAAATCTCATTAACAGAACCTGTCTGCCACTAAAACATAAGCAAGATTGGAGCACCACTGAAAAACAACTTCCAACATTCGGATGTTGAAGTCTGTCCGAAGGCTTAAAGTCTAATACAGCACTAGAAAACTCAGGAGTAACAAGCCATGGCTTTGGTATACAAAGCTTGCACACACACACAACACATCATGACATGTCAACCTAGGGGAATATTTTCACTTGGACTTTGTGCCTCAGTTCCTACACCCACGAGGGTTTCACATTTATTTACAATACTCTCCATGGGCAGTTTTCTGCTCCTTCACTCTTCCAACCCTGGTGATAATGTCAGCCTAATCCACGCAATGGAGGAATTTAAAGCATGTCAGTACTACTGGGAGGTGCACAGACTGCATTTCTGCTCTATTTACAAGTATGATAACCCTTTATTGTGCTGGGTAACTTTTTAAACAGAGAATCCTATAGTAAGCCCTTGCCTTTGTTCATCTGTTAACTGATATTCCACATGGCTGATAATGGATACATGGTGACCTTGTACTGAAATTGCTCTATGGAAAAAAAAAGAAAAAAGTGTAAGCCCCAGTGTAGCCACAATCTACAAATAACTTCTTTTCACCTTCTAGCTAAATAGGGAAAAAAATTTACTGTATTTAGATACCACTCAGACATAAACATGAAAAGGAAATTGCCCCTTGGTTTTATTTCTTTGCAGGGGAAACATGCAGGAGATGGCAGTGGCAGCCCAGGTCCATTCACCAGAAATGTTCAAGAATAATATTGCCAATTGATTTCTCCTATTAGGAGGAAGGCAATTATTTGCTCTACTGAACATTAATGCCTGAGATTATTTAGTAGCTGCAGACTAGGCTGGACAAAAGCATGGGTTTCATTTCCAGCTTGCCAGAGAACCTAATTTTGCTCAATATAACCAGTCAAGTTACAGTCACCTTATGCCTCTTGATGGCCTATAAACTGCATTAAGTAACAGAACAAGTAACCAGTCACAAAGGCCACCATAAATGTACTCAAGAGAGACGTGTACATAGTACCCAAAACCAGTCAAAAGTTTCCATCCATCTCTGGAATTTGCAAGTATAAGAGCAAGTTTGCCCTGCTAAGTCTCAAGGAGAGGCAGGATGTGGCACTGAGCTTCAAGGACTGTAGACTGTCTTCTCCTCACATTATGCTGCTTCTTCTACCTAGTAATCTGCTATCACTTTGTTTTCTTTCCTGAATAGAGGTCTAGACCAGGTACTGCACATCCTGCTGCTTCTCTGGCTGTTCCAAAGCAGTTCCCTCCACACCAGCTGCTCAATAGACAAGCTCCCGTTGTTGCCTCTCTCACAAACTAATTCTTTTTCACCCATGGCATGAGCCAAAGGTGACAAAAGAGTCTCAGTTACCCTATGCCTGGCATTCTGCCATGAAATTCCAATCACAAATCTTCAAAAGAAGTAGTAGTTGAAAAACAAAGAATTAAAATTTTTAACGTATTTATGATATTCACTTATATTTTTTACTTTGTTGGGAAGCTGAAGTTACAAGAAATAATACCACCTTGTCCTCCTCCTTGTTGTCGTCTCAGGTCACCACAAGTCTGTCAAGACAAAAAGACCTACAGACATTTCTTATAATTACTGCAAGACTTCAAAAGAGAAAAATGGAAGGTATTTTTCAAGTTTATTGCATCCTTCCACTCAACAAAACAGAGAAAATTCCTTTAAAATTAATTATACTCCTTCAGAATTAATAGAGGGACTTGCAACTTTAAACTGAGATGGTGAGAGTAGCCTACAGCTAATTTCCTGCATAAAAATAGGTTTGTTTAGCATTGTTCATCAGCAGGTAGAACATGAAATACAGAAACAGAGCAACAATTGTCACGGTTTGTCTGTCCAGTGAGTCTATGGAGTATAGAAGACAGACCATCGTGACTCAGGCCTGTGATAAACTGTCTTAAAGATGAAACTTCCACATTATTTCTTTCTGTGATTCATTTTAATTGGGACCGGGTCTTTGTGAGACAAAGTAAACAATAGCTAACTAAAGGCTTTAATTCTTCCTAGGAAAGAATGCGAACATCTAACTTTCTGCCATGACAAAGATCTGTCCAAGCCATGCAACTTGAGCATTTTATGACCACTTTTGATTAATTATTTCTTAGATGGAAGTTTGCAACACCAGATTATTTGCATGCTTTCCAGCTGTGGTATCTACAGCATCTAATTCAGGTAATGCATTAAGCATAAAAGGCAAGACCATGGCTCAGGCCATCTGAATGTCACAGCAATCAGGTCACAGGCTTTTATCTTCAAAAGCACAACCTGTTTTAATAAGAGAGTGTTGAAATATGCGGAGTACTCCACAAATAAGCTACTTGAAGTCAGCCTTGTGTAAGATAAAGCACCCCAGTCCAGCAACATAAGAATTTCAGAGTTTGTGGACTTACTTTACTACTACATTATGTGTCAGGAAACTGCTAAATAAAGAAACACTTACTGAGATAAACTACATTTTCACTATAAATTAATCTGTGTGAAAGAGGCCATAGCTATCAAAACCAAAAAAATTAAGCAAAAATATGCCTATCTTGCAAAATACTTTATTAATTGTTAGCACCGATTATTCATGAGTCTGACTTTAAGCAAAAAGAAAGTCCTGAATACTACTAATACAAAATATCCCTACTCTGTCAACCTTTTACCTGCATTTCAAGCAGGATTACAGTGGTGCCTCACACTCCTCACAGGCTGCTTGCTATCAGCTCAACTCACAGAGCAAGTCATTACAGCCTGAAAGACAAGGTTGAACATACTTTCCAAACTCCAGGTTTTAATTAATGCCATGACTGCAATATTTCCCAAAGTCTTGATATAAGCACAAGCTCTCTGTCAGTGCTCTATACCTCCCCCACTCACCTCTGTTTCAAGGACAAACTTTCATTAGCAATGTGATCTTTAGCACTGGCTCTATTGACTGTAATGCTTGGTACTGCTCTATTTACTCAACACTACCTCATTGTTTGTAGTCCAAGCTTAACCAGTTGTAGGAGAATAGCCAATGCCTGCAAAATTAAAGCATTTTTTTCTAGCAGGTTGTTTCTCAAGTTGTTTTTGTAGTAATATGCAGGGAAAATACAAAGATGAGGCAACATCAAAAGAATGAAGAGACATCTATCATCCACTATCCAGTTTCCTGTATGATTTTCTCATACTCCTGCCTCTCCATTAAACTTATATTGTAAGAATATTATAGGCATGGACTTTCCTGAATATAGCCTTGAGATCTATGAAGTATCGTTGCTTATATAAGAATCCAAGTGATTCTTGATCAAACCTTTACAAATATCAGCAAAAGAAAGTCAAACTTTCTTAAATTGACTCCACTTTTCTTCCTAAATGGGGGAGTGTTCCCTTTCTTGTACAAACATGCTTTCACAAATACATAAAGGACAAGTGGAATTAGATCCCTAAATTAGTTTGCCTTCAGTCTCTCAAACTTTCAAGTCACAGATTAAGGCAAGCATCAAGAATTGGTTATGACTCATATAAGGAAAAATGAGAGCAAGAAATTATTAGAGATACGATTTTAGCAGTTTACAAGTGAGTAAGCTCAAAATTTACACTTGGCCTTCCAAGGGATTCAGACCTGCAGAACAAGGGCATTTATGGTGACGCTATTTAGATGTTGCTTCCTCTTGCAGAACTACGTCCTCCCTTTCAGGTAACTTACTGTTTCCAAAGCAAGTTCCTTGTGATTGAAAAGACTTGACATGAGTTTGTCTGAATGTGAAGCAAGTCATAGCTTCTTGTGATCAAATCTTAGTATCTGAGACTTAGAGAGAAAGGCTGTTATTTATATTTTCTTTTGTTTCTTTAAGCATAGCACAAAAACAGCAGTTTTCTTCTGCACGTCATATTTACAGGGTGCCATTTCGCATGCTTCACAATAAGCTAAAGTCCATCCTGTGTAAGTTTAATTCTGTTGTAAGAAATAACACTGAGACACTCAAGTTATCAATCAAGCAAACTGAAAAACTCTGTCACAGTCATATTCTTGTGACAACTGTGTATTTCTCATGATCCCACTCCAATCCAGTGGTATTTGATTCAAGAGGTTTGGTGTGTTATACACTGTCTTGTGCGTTTCTTAAGCAGCAAAGGAAACTTAAATTAACTTCCATTTACAATAAGGTCTAGTTACACAGCAAAAGTCCCACAGGGGTTTTTTGCACTTCTGTTTTTCAAGTTGCTTTACTATAGTTCTACTTTCCTGTTAGTGCAATTCACTGCAACAGACTTACTTATCAGAAAGTAAACATCTTTACAGAAGTTACAGCAGAATTAATTTCACATACTGCCAATGTCGACACAGCTCATTATAATGTTAAAGCACATGCTTACATTTCTCTACAATAAGAGCCAGAGAGAGGGAACCCCACTAATTAAGTTTTGATTTGAATTCCAGCAGAATGATAACACAAATCAGAGAGTGTCCTAGAGCTCTAGTAACAGAGCCTTTCATTTTAAGCTAGCAGGTGTCCAAAATCATCACAGGAGCCAAATTTTTGCAAAAAGGAATACAACAGTTTCTTAACTTTAAGTTTCTAACCAATATTTTAGTGCTAACAAAATATCCATTTCTCAGTACTTTTTGCCACACTACCCACTGCAGCTCTACAAAGAAAGGCAGCAGGAGGAAAGAGAAACTAAAATATTTTTAAACGGAAGTTTGGGGGAAGTGGGAGAGTTGGTTTTAGTTGTTTTGTTTTGTCACCCATCAAAGGGGTGAGCATTTGAATTTCAATTCCCAATACCTTTTGTGTAATATTTATCCCATAACTCACATCTACCATCACAGCATGTGGATTTAATGAATGAGGCACAAATTAGGAAAGCAGCTTTTTATGGTCAAAGCAAGAACAGAGACTAAGAGAAGTACTCTGGAGCGAGCTGTGAACAGTTTAAAGAACATCACCACAGATTATCAGAGCAAAGCACTGCAACATGGTTCGTAAAACAAACATGACTTCTGACTCAGTACTCTCTTAGGACACGTGTCAAGTTGTCTTTCAGAGTATCAATATTTCCCCCCTTTTACTGGAATAAGGTTTTAGCTAACAGAAATGGATCATGCAGGAAAACATGATTTCTCTGCAGGTTTTTGCAAAGCAGCAACTGTTACGAAGAAAAAAGCTTTTCCAGAGTGTAGGAGACAACAAAGACATGAACATGACGGAGAATTACTGTTGCTGTTTCTAATTAAGAGACACAAAATTTCCAATTTTAACCATAGAAATTATAAAATGAAACAGGGCTGATATTATGTTGCTAAGAAATTAATTTTCAATCAGCTTTTTTTAGTTTTGGCCACAACACTGCTTTGCTCGCAGTAGCAATTCCAGCATCTGTGCATCAGTCTGAAACCCAACCAGCACTGCAGAGAAGTGTTGCAACACACTGACAGAGATGTTGCCCTCATTTGGCAGCACTCAGCTACCCAAGAACTTTATATATAACTTCAGAGCATTGGCTTATGAAAAAGGTGGGGGGGTGGAATCAAGTAAACCAACATACAGATTGAGGAAGTGTGCAACCCTTTCAAAATGCTAGCAGAGGAAGAGAGAAACAGCACAGGTTTGCAGACAATGCAGAGTACCTGCAAAAAGTTTGCTAAGCTGCTTCCATGCTAACAGCAAGAACAGATAGAAGCACTGCACATATAATTACTGTCAAAATAGCAGAATACAAATCATAGAATAATTTAGGGTGGAAAAGATCTTCAAGATCATTGATTCCTACCATTAACCTAACAGTGCCAAGTTGTCCACTAAACGATGTCACAAAATGCCACATCTACTCGTTAAAATACTTAATGCTTCGTTTATTCCTCAGCCACTTTTGAAAACCCTGACAATAATACCTTAACACATTCCCAGTGATTTTTTCAGTAGCCACTTAGAGCAAGTTAGAGGAAAGAAGTTCCTAAAGTCTCTGAGGATCATGCAATCCAGCAATCTTTTTATTAAAATGCTTCTACCCTCTGTTTTGCTGTCTTTCAAAGACTTTAAAAAAACCTGCAAGAACAATTTCAAGAGAAATTAAGGTATTTAGATATAATATTATAGCTGTGGAAACATCCAAATGGATTAGTGATGCAGTTTTCAAACACAGCACAACATCACTCCCTGTGACGACAGGGACCTCAAGCTATTGTGGGAGGTCATAGTAAAGTTTACTTGTCCCTATATGCTAATCCCAGACATGGTAATTTAATGTTACTGTTCAACTTCACCAGGAAAAGTAGCAACATCTGCTATCATAAAAAAGTCCACTTATCCTCAAACCACTGGGCCAAATTATTCACTTCTCGTGAATACTGGCACTTTAGTTTTAAGAGAATATAGTACAGATAGCCAAGGCTACCACATTTTTATGCCTATAAGGAAAAGAATATGCAGGTTTAGACAAACTCCTTTATCTAATTCTCTGCTCATTCTGAAGTGAAATGTACCTTAATACAGGAACAAAGCAAGGGAATCTTCCTATTTCCTAAAGGGAATACTCGAGGAATTCGGATAAAAGTATTGCAGTCTTTGGAGAAGGTAAGGTCACTGCTTTTCCACACAACCTAACAGAACATAAATGCTGCCAATAACAAATGGATTCATACGATCTATATATGTATATTTCTGTATACATGTATACATAAAATATACATAACAGAGGTACTGTTTATGCTATCAAGTCTTTTCTGGGTTTTTTGAGGGGACAGATTTTAATGTTTCAATAATAATGTAGTGGGCTACAGAACTGGGTAGCACTGATGATTTGTAAAGGGGAAAATAGTTTACCTATACCATCAACAACAGAATTACAACTAAGGTTCTGAAAAAAGAGCTAGCCATAGCTAGAAAAAAAAATTAAAATCCACACTGTAACATCCTACAGCTACAGGAAGCACTAGCACATCCTTAATTCCACACAGTAAATACTGATGATATTCCAATATTAAGTATGCAACATAATTTAACCAATGCTCATGTGAATTTTTCAATGAAAATAGGCAGTTATTGGATGTTAATAGATGTAAAAACTCCACATAAAGCTACCTGCACACAGGACACACAGCCCTCCTGTTGGAGCAGGAATCCATCACTTACCTGCCCTGACAACCTGAAGGCCCTTGTGTCCATCAGGAAATCCTCATCAATCACTGCTGATGCCAAACCAAGGCCACAGTTTCACATAAACTGCTCAGTGCCCTACCTGTCTTAAAATGTTACCTTCCTTTCACCCACACCTTAGTGCTACGGCTGCCCTCAGGAAAACTTCCTAATTTGCCACATGTGCATCAGACAGAACCACTCCAAACCAGAACTGGCTTGAATGCAGAACAGTGCCCTGCTCCAGTTCAATTTGCAACCCCAAGAAGTTTTGTACTGGCAGAATGCAGGTGAGGGAGGGCCAGGTAGCAGCAGCTGTCTAAGGTGCCACTGAAGTTTTCATACAACCGCAGCTTGAGCACACAATGCAGGGGCAGAAATAGCTTAGGCTGGTATTGCCATCAAACATGTTGGATCATGCAAACACAAGCAAAGGGTGTAGTTTCATGGGACGTGAGCTTGGACAGCAAAGCAGTTTAAAGTTCCCACCCCACCTGCTCATTTCAGTGATCCTGTTTACAGCACATCTTCACAAAGAGTTTTACTGACACAACAAAAAGATGGCAAAGTCTGGCTTAGGGGCAGGGGAGAAGCTGGCTTCACTGCTGAAGCCAAATCTTGTGAAACGACACCCTAAGTATTTGTTGTGGAAAGAACACACTTTCTAGTGTGTTTACACTGTCTAGTAACACTTGCCAAAGGTTTGCCAAACAGCTGCTACAAAACATCAGAACTCGGACCCAGAAAATACTCCAAACTCAGTTAGGAGTTTTACGGAGGTGATGCAGTCACCAAATAATCTGAAATTGGAAGATCAACCATAAGACTCAAAAAGAAAAAAAAAAAAATTCACCCTGCATTTTCAGGCTTTCTAAATGCAGTTTGAAGACTGAGAGACATATTAAAAATAAATTTTAAAAAATCATTTATCCAAAATGAAGGTGTGACAGCTGGCAAGGGAGCCAAGAAAACTTTCTGCTAGAACTTTGTGAAGAAGAAGCTGTAGAACAAGTTTCTCTTAAAAAGAAGGTTGTAACCGGTTTATCAGGTTAGAGGAATTTGCAGGCTCTTCCTCCTCTCCCCCCATCCCATTTGTTTCCAAATGCTCATTTAACCAGCTTGTTTCTTGCTGAATTTGCTGAAAATAAATTGCACCTGCAGCTCAGCTGGATGATCAATAGACATCCAAACATGCTTGAGGGAACTGGCAATTTGCTATTACCTGATAAAGTGGCAACTGAGTATTTTCAATTTAAGCATTATTTAGGGGAGTGGGGGGAAAAAAGGCCCAGCTTTGTCTCTCTGTTTAAGAATATGAACCAAAATATTCACTGATGTATTTGATTCAATATATTCAATCAGCAGGACTAGGACAGTCTTTTAAACAAATTTTTAATACTTCATTGTCAATCCATAGATTAAATTTAAATGCTTTCAGTAGGTCCAAAAGCAAAGCCAGGTCTCGCATGAGAATGTCTCCCTTTTTATGTATATCGTTCAAAGAAAGATGGTAATTACAGCTAAACACTGCAGACAGCTCTCCAAAATTATTAGCTCTTCTTAGACTTATCCTTTGTCAGGAAGACATGCAAATACTGCCTTGCAAAAGGAAAGTAACATGTCTTAAGGCAAGTCATGCTGATTCAGCCAGGTTTTCTGTATGGGAAGGATTATGAAATCCACAACACTTTCAACTTCATATGGGATCTTTAACTTAGAACCCCTGTGGCTACAATCAGAGACGCACATGAGGATGTCAGCTTTTTGATGACAGAGTAATGGGGCTGAGAGAAAGGCAAAGTTCATTTAGGTTTTGCACTTTCAAAGCAAGGTTCCATTCCTGCAAGGTTTCAGAGAGCAACCTGAAAATAATTGCTCTCCCTTAAAAGCTTGGAAACTGGGAAACTATAAAGCTACAGCAGTCAACTAGAAAAATATAAATAACATGCTAAATAAGCCAGTCCTGTGATTTGAAGATCTGAACAATGAAACCTGGCAAGAATGTCCCAGTAATGCAGGAAGAAAACTATTCCCCTTGGTAAGTGGTGTAGCATATTTAGAGGCTGAGATCACAGGCTCAAAACAGTTCCAAATACATATTTGAACAAGAGATCTCCCACTTACTTTGTTAAATAAAAATCCTCACATTTTTCTACTCAGTAGCATTCTGCAACATCTCAGCAGCTGTGAGTTCACCATTTACTGGTCCCACATCAGAGATAAATTATGAATGCCATTTTGAACTAAATACATCAAGCAGGCTGCTCCCAAAGAGCACACATTTTATGACTTCAGGTAACTATTGCCCTGACATTTGTACATACTCCACCCCCGCCAAAGGAAAGCTATGACAACATGGCACATAACCTATCAGAAAATACAGAAGGATCCCATAACTGCAGTAGCACCTATGGAAACAAATGCTTGTTACCCTGGACAAGTACAGTAATTAAAACCTTCCAACAAAACATATAGAGCATACACTGCAGCAAACAGCTTGGTTATTTGGGGGCACTGTGCTTCAGAACCTTACCTTGTAAAATTACAACAGCCAAAACTTATTGATATGGAACCCTATTTCAGAATATTTCTTCAGACAAACTCAAGTAGTAGGCTGTGCAAGAGGTAACATTTTAAGGATATGAAGTAAAATTGAAATCATGCATCATTTGTTGAAGTGTCTGGTTAAAAACAGAGTAAAGACTTGACCACAGATTACAGGCCTTGGGTAGACCCCGTAATTGCTGGGAAGTGAACTACACAGCAATAGAAGAAGACTTTCTGTGGTCAGGGGAATAACTCCAGACCCACAGGAGCTGATCTACTGTTTACCAGCTACAAATCACTGATTCAGAACCACAGAATGTTTGAAGTTGAAAGAGGCCTCTGAAGCATGGATAAAAGTTAAAATGGATTTGTGCTCAGTGATTCTCACTTCCTTCTACATGTAGAGGCTGGGATCCCAAGGCAACAGCCAGAAGCAGGCACCAAAACTTTCATTTACAGGATTGAGATATGTGCTAAAGTGGATGATTTTCAGCTGCATCATCAATTTTCTACCACAATCCAGGCAGGGTGTGGAAAGCTAATTCCACATATTCTGTAACATTATCTCAAATCAAGGTACAAGTCTACTTCCTTTTCCTCCTCCTTTTGAAATAATCACTTCACCTGTGCTTCTGCTGATCAAAATGCTTAACTGAGAAAGAAAAAAACCCTGTATGTGTTGTCAAATACCTGACTCATCCTTAAAATACATGATGCAATTCAAATATCCTGTGGACTTGTCTTCAAAAATGCAGAAAAGGATCTACTATTAAAGAATATGGAGTTTTGCTTTTTGCCACCACTGCAAGTGGGAAGTTGAATTAATTCTCTCCTAATTCCCACAGGAGTCAGGACATAGAGGGGAAAGGAGAAGAGTTTAGGTAAGGTGTGTTCCAGAAGACTTATGATGGAACTGGCCACATCACAACTGGCATCCAACAATTAACAGCAAAATCATTATTTAGTTGCATAGATATGCAAACAAAAAGGAAAAAAATTGTTGTTTTTCAAGAGTCTCTACCCACCTACACACAAAGGTAGTATTTCCTTTTATTTGCTAAAGCAGACCCACCTACAGTGCAATTTACGGCAATAAGATACAATCTCTCATAAAGTATTGAGTATAATTAAAGTGTGTCTGTTATAAAGGTAAACAGAGTGTACTAGGCTAAGCTGTTCCAGATGTCTTTAGTGCAAGATCTGGGACAAGATCAAACCTGCAGCTGCACATTTTCTCAGGGATTATTATGGAGCTTTAAAAAAAAAAAAAAAGAAAGAAAGAAAATCACCTCTTGGTCCTGGACTCCAGCAAAACAAATGCAAGTAGAACAAATGTCACTGCAGCCAATGCTGACAGATTTTAAGCCACCTAGAAGTTACATGTTCAAAGATACTCACTCCAGAGTGTAGTGTTAACCATGCAGTATCAAAGAGGCTTAGGACCAAGTCTGCCAAGTTATCTGTGTCACCAGAAGTTACAGCAACACGAACCTGTTCTACTGCCTAAGCAAGTTTCTTGCTGAAACACACCTACGAATGATTCAGACAAGGTGTGGAAAGCCAGGTTTGTATGTTGCACAAAAATGCAGTATTGTATTTTTCCATTCAAGCACATTTCATGTACAGAAAGGGCAGTCAAAGCAAGCACACTTTTGGGAACTGCATTATATATACACTACTTGCACTAAATTTTTTGAAGTAACTTAAGTCCTCTTGAGCTGTAAGTATCACACAAATTCATAGATTTACTGTTTCAGTGTGATATTAAATGAGCCAAAGAGCAAAACTACAGAAATCAGAAAAAAATCAAACCAAATCACTTTATAATCCACTATTTAGGCTCATCTGGAAAAGAGTGACACACAACAAGCATATCTGATGTTACATGAAAGATTTTGAAGATTTCAGCTCACTTCAAGAATAGCAAATGAGAAGAAGATTTTAATACACAATAGAGCAGTGAACCTGTAGATTGGAATGTACCATGTGAAGTTTGAAAATTTGATTAGCACTGCTTTATTAAGCAGTACACTTACTGGCCTACTCTTTTAAGGCTTACGAGAAACCCGGAATAAAAGCAGATCCATCAAAACAACCAGAAGTCAGATCTTCCAAAGACTTATAGCATTACCTCAAACACTTTGGTACTGTACATAACTGTTTCAGAATTATGGGGTTCCCGTTTCAAAGGATTCAGGTACCTTTTGGTTTAGCTTAAAAACAAGCACGAAAACTTGCTAGTGATTTCAAAATGAAAGACAAAATTAAAGTCTGTTTCCTTTTTCAAATCCATTAAATCTTGTTCACGGGCTTCACCCTGAAGAGCCCCTGCTCCCAAAAGCAGCACCTCACCTGTTGAAGAACCCGGTCCAGTGGTTCAGCTTTGCCCAGTCCCTCTGGTGTTAAGCCACTGACTTCGCGACACTGGTCACTTAAGTCCAAGTTGTCTGCTTTCACCAGGGATTTGTGTAGTGTCCCTACCTAAAAACATTTAAGAAATTATGGCAAAAGTGAGTAACAATCGAATTAGCACTTTACAGCAATGTGTTGAGACTGCAGAAAAATCAGAAAGGTGCAGTATCACCTCCCGATAAACGCCAGGAGAAAACGCATTTGTCTATTTCACAAATCGAAACCTTTGGCCGCGTTTTCTCTCCCTCCCACCCCGGAGAGCCACGCTCTCAGCTTCGAAGTATCCGAGCCCATTTTCATGGGAGGCCTTTTGCAGTTAGCACCGACTTTTGCGGGAGTTAACTGCAAAGGGAAGATCACTTAATATTAAGGCAGTTTCATGAATCCACTGATGAAATTGATAGTCCTGTTTGTTTTATCAAAGCCCTTCATCTCTAGGGGGTTATTTATGATAGGGCTTTTGGGAAAAAAAAAGATTAAAGATGACTCTTAGGTTGGCCTAAAAATTAAAAGAAGTCAATATTCTCTTAAAGGTTATCCAAACATTGGTTAAACAAACAAAAAGCGGGCCCAAAGGGTCCAACGGTGACCGTGAGCCGGCTCGCAGAGAAGCGAACACG
Source organism: Machaerirhynchus nigripectus (assembly GCA_013397975.1). Taxonomy (NCBI): domain Eukaryota; kingdom Metazoa; phylum Chordata; class Aves; order Passeriformes; family Dicruridae; genus Machaerirhynchus; species Machaerirhynchus nigripectus. The sequence goes on along the minus strand of VZRQ01002908.1, from coordinate 540,037 downwards.
CTCGGAGCCACCCGGGGCAGCTTTTTGTTTTAAAGCTTCAAAAGTCCGTGTACACCCTCGAAGCTACACATGATTTAAGGTGGACGGGGCAGTGGGGTGTGGGAGCGGCCAAACTTTCTTTAAAAGTTCCTTCTTCCCTGAAGAGGGAACAAAAAGGAGCTTCCCGAGCGAGCGCCCCGGGCAGGGAATGACCCCCGGGCACGGGCCCCGCGCCCTCCCTCCCTCGGTGCATTTGTGAAATGAACAAACGGCTCCGGGCAGGCGGCGAGTGGCCAGGAGAGCCCGCTCGCCCCGCGCCCGGGAACGCGCCCTCGCCCCGGATATCGAAGCCATACCTTCTTGCTATGTAGATCCACAACTTGCCACACCAAGAGAATTAGTTCCCTCTCATCCGAACCCAGTTTAGCCCCATATGCACCAGCTGTTGCCCCAAACAACACCACCAAAGAGTCACTGTGCGAAGCCGTCATGACCACAGGGGGAAACAACTACAATCAAAAGCAGAGGTCAAAAAAAAAGAAAAAAAAAAAAAAAGAAAAAAAGAAAAAAAAGAAAAAGAGAGGGGGGGAAAAAAAGCAAAAGAAAGGCACACTAACAAACAAACAAAAACCCCAAAAAAATCCCACAAGGCTCACCCCCTACCTCCAAGTAATCAAAGGGAAAAGAAGCGAACGAGGAGTCACAATATAAAGAGGAGAAAAAGAGCTATTTAGGAGGTTGGGTGTTTGAGAAAAAAAACATGGAGAAAGAAAGCTCCCATCTCTACCTGTTCCCGGTGATCTCCTTCCCGGGGCCGATTGGGAGGTGAAATTAGCAAGCTGTGGGTTTCTTTCCCTCTGACATCATGGCAGAAGCTCAGTCTGGGCTTGGGCTTTTTTTTCCTCTCTCTTTTTTTTTTCCTTCCCTCTTCCCCTTCCCCTCTCCTGAGTTACCTGCCCTTGGTGCAGCTCATGTGACTCTAGTCAATCTCCCAAAGGGACAAGGCCATTGGGCCTCTGGAAAAGGTGTAGGAGGGACGGAGGGAGAATCAACGCCTGGCTGATCTGGCCTGATTGGTTTTTGAAGGAGATCAGAGGCAAACTCCCTTTCTCTCTTTAATTCTGCCTGCAGGAAGTGCCTCTACCTGCTTTCAGTTGTGCGGGATCCCGCCCGGCGCTGGGTGCTGGCACTGCGCGCCCGGCGAGCGGGGCACTCGGGGCTCTGTGCGCTCAGACCCGCGCCCGTTTCGGGGCAAAATCTGAGCAGTATACAAGCACAGTTACTAAAACACAATTTATGGCTTAGCATTGAATTCCACGAAAGAAGAGTCTTTACCTGCTTCCAAGTAATTGCCTTTCGTGCACGTTGCTGTGTGTGTATCCAGCTACCGATGCCAACGTTAATGTGTAATGGAAGTGTAGTATTTCACAGGGATTTTTAAGGGATATTACAGGCAGAGAGTGCTTTTCAATTTAGGCCGTATTCTTCATATAGTTTGTAAATGTGGGTCCTAGTAAAACAATTTTTTTTGTTTGTTTTGAGAAAGCTTCTATGCTTTTTACAATTATTTTAGCTCATCTCATAAAACGTAGCCTCTCTTCCTAGAAAGCCCATGAGCTTTCTACTTTTAGACTATCTTGACTCATATAATTCTACTATTACTAATTTATCTAAACTATTCTAGCTAAATGAACTTTAAACATATTCTGAAGTGTTTAAGAAAACCTTAAATAAATGCTGGCCTTCCTGTGATCACACATTTCAAAGTATCAGATTACTCATTCTCATTCACCTTTTATCCACAACTCTCCCATTCTCTGCCCTGAATTATACCAGCGATATTATTGATCTAAAAAATATATAGGAATGACATCGTATATCTCAACAGAACAGCAACAGGATCCAGTTCCTGGAAAACATGTGGGACAAGCCCTTGTACACTGAGCATAGAAAAGTTAATTTGTAACCAAGATCTTGCTGAAATAAAGAGTTATTGCTCACCTTTAGCTTCAATCCTGGCAGACATATTTATAGAGGTACTCGTTTGTAGGCTCCATATGAGGATAACGTCTCATAAATGTAACTGGGTGGAGAAGAAAAGTTTTAAAGATGGACATTCATTGTTATGCAAGCTTAGTACTGTGAATATTTTGTTTCTTATTAATCAGGCAATTAAAACTGGAAAATAGATCAGTTTTTCAGTTAGATCACATGAGAACACTGAAGAGAATCATTAAAACCATTGTGCTTGCAATGGATAAATCTGTAGTGAGATTTTCATTTTTACTCTAGAGGGAAGGGAAGGGAAGGGAAGGGAAGGGAAGACCATCTCTTTTACTACATTATTAAAAATTCCTGTGAACTGGATGTAATAAAAGGATTATGAAACTTTGAGACATGAGATCTGGAGTAATATCCTGGCTGCATTTAGATCTACAGAAATACCTCCATTACCTTTCAAGGAACATAGAAGTCGATCTTCTATTCCAAACTAGTATGATATTGAGAAGTAATTGGACCTCATGAATATTTTACTCATCAGTTAAAAGGAGGAAAATGATGATGATATTTAACCCTGTCAAATGGTTTGAAATACCCTGAAAAAAGTGAATTAACTTTGAAGTTGGGTCTAATTTCAATTTCAATGTCTAATTTATAATGTTTTCCTGATTTTGAGAAATAGAGATATTGAATTGAACAAGTATGGAGCCTTGGTGTTTTTCTGCACAATAGGAATAGCAGCAAATTCTCTGCATGCCTCAGCATCTCTAAACTGAACTGGCACTGGAAGTAAAAGATCTGTAAGTGATCTGTAAGCAAATGTGAGAAGACATTTAGATTTCATACCCATTCAGTCCTTGGCTCCTGGATTGGATTATAAGATACCGCAGCAATATTTGCTGAAGGAGGAGCTTACTGTAACTCCTGAAACATAAACCCGTATGTAAAGAATTTTCTGGCATCCTTTCTTTAACAGCAAATGAGTGGGAAAAGGCATGGGAACGAGTGCTTAGCAGTATTCTTTGATTGCTGTCCAGATATTTGGAGAGATCTGATTTTTTGGTCTGCCAGGTAGGTCTGCCATGATTACAATGCACTGTAGAAGCCCTGAAATAATTTCCAATGAGATATCCACAAAAGCTGAGCAACCTGCAGAAGAGCTTCAGAACTGTGGTTCTGATGGATTGTACCCTGCAGATAGCAGCACCATCAAGCCACACTGGAAGCATTCACTTAGAATCCTGTATCAGTTGGAATTCAACTTCTGTTGACTTAAAGGTAGATTAAAGCAAGACTAGCAGACTGGTGACTAGAAAGAGAAATAAAAATGAAATAACTTCCCCTATTACTTTACGCTACTCCTCTTCTTTATGGAATAACAATCAATCCATTGGTTTAATCCTACAAAGGTTTTATACCTGCTCAGTTCCCACTGGAGTATTGGTATGAGCTGTTTAGCCAAATTTCTCCAGATTACACCTGTCAGGCTTTTGAAAATCTAAGAATTTACTTTTCTACCAAACTTGTGGAGAAATCAAACATGCATGCATAGGAGTGTCTTTCAAAAATATTATTACAGATTTACATCAAAGTTAACAGTTCATAACAAATAAATTGAATTTCCTTTATTTCTCATTGAAAATAATGTTGTCTTTCAAATAATTGACTGAAGTACTTTCTGGATTTAGAATCACTGAAATGATTGCTGACAGGGACCTCTGCAAATCCTCTTGTCCAACACTGAATTATTACCAGCACTACATTGAACCAGCCAGCTGTCCAGCTGTGTCATGGAAACCTCCATGGACGACCCGTTCCAGTGCGGCACTGCATTGCTGATGAGAAACTTTCTTCTGGTTGCCAGTCTGATCTCACTGCTAAATTTTTAAATAATTCACTGCAACCAGTTGAGACAGGATCTTTAAGCTGTGGTAAATTAGACAAGCCATGTGATACAACTTCTGTTACCTAATGAGATGAATATGCAAGTACTTCCTCACCCTTTGAATCTACCTTACCTGTGATTGAAAATTGACTTGGTGTGAAGCTTTATTGCCCCTACAACCTGCCTAAATAAATTTTCATTGCTATTGGTTACTTTTTTTACTAGTCTCAGGTACAGTATAATATGAGAAAAGAAGTTCAATGGAAAATATTCTTTTTGTGGCAGGTTTTTTAGCAAGACTGATGTTCAGTCTTAGATTAAAACACTTCTATATACTAATCTAATATATTCTCTCTTTGCACATTGAAAGGATATGCCGCTTTACAAGTCTGTTAGTGTGGCAGCATATCCAACAGTAAAAGATTTGCTTTTTACTTATAAAGTTAATCTAGTGAGTTATTTGTTATAGTGAGTTATAAAGGAAGAAAATTCCATTACCACCATCCTTGCTACCACCACTATCACCCTAGTGAAGAGTAAAAACATGAACTGGTAACACAATCCACTGCAATAGCTAAAAGCCAAAACGCTCTCTGTTATTCGCTAGTATTTACATGCAATTAAATAGAATCATCTTCTTAATTTATAAACAATAAAATCTAAAAATACATGTTTACAGTTCAACAGGATAAAGTTATATCCTCTTGGGAAAAGATCAAGATTTCAACTCCTCACAATGGAAAACAAGAATGACCTGATGTCTACATAAAGCATTTAATTTGGGCCATTTTGTACTTTCTATTTAACAGACCAACTCAGAGACTTCCAGTCATAGGAGTAGCAAGACAGGAAATTCCGTAGTCCTTTTCACTTTTAGAAAACTTGTAACGCTCCTTCAGTGAATCAATGACTTTCAGCCTGTCATATTCCCACACAGAAATGCATTCACACCGTACAACTAGAAAGTTCTCAGAAGTTCACTGAACCACAAAATTACTGATGTTTTGAAGTGAGAAGTGGCCACAGACATCTGGAACAGTGGATTCCAGTCACCCAATTCCAGTCACCTTTGCATGTAAACATAAAAAACAAATAGTCAACATAAGAAATGTGAAGGCCATTATCTGCATCAAAAGATCTGCATGCTCCACACTGCTCTCACTTACTGAGAGCTGATAATCAGTGCTGCAATGCAGCTGTGATGAAAGAACTGATCATCAAATACAAAGGACTGTATACTGGAAGTCCAAGTTATTAAATGAAAAACAACTATGTAAATATCTAAAATTCACACTATTAATAATTAATTTGTGCAAGCTACATCTTCTCAAGCTTTACTGACAACTGGCTGATACCAGCCTCATGAGATTATCTTGGCAGAAATTACTAATCTCTGTCTGTTTATTCAGATTGTACCACAAACTCTCACCTGACATAAAAACCTTGATAAAAAAGGAGGGTGTGTTCCTATAAGATTCCATTCCCATTTGATTTAACTGCTCTGATATTTAACCTGTTTCTTCACTAGAATTTAATTAAACTTATTCCACATACAGATATGCTAATACACTTCTTTTTCTCACCACAGTATAAACAGAATTAAAATATAAATGCAAAACATAAGCAAAACTTAACCACTTGTTGAAGTACTTAGGCTTTAAAAACATTTCATCGAACTATTTTGTATAATAAATTGATGAATGCAATTATGTGCATCCATAATAGACATGATAGGATCTATCATTCAATGATTTCCTGATCTTTCATCTTGCTTATGGTTATTTTGCTCCACTTCACTTCTACCAGTAATTGTTACATGCCTAGGATCTGACGGGGATTTCATACACACCCTGTGTCCTATTCTATCCAACACAAGGATGGGATAATTTCCCCAAAGAAGCAGCAGACCTCTGATACAACTTTCTTTTTGTATTTCTGTTTTCACTGTCCTGTCTTGAAAGTACAAGACTTCAAAAAGTCTTGGCTGACTCCCTGCTACCAGCCTCTAGCAAAACTAATGCAGATTTCTAGGAAGATTAGATGAGTTTATTTTCTACTCTACCACCTGCAGCTTGACAAGACAACTACAGTTTTTGCAAAAATATTCTGATTTTTTTCTACAGCATCTCTAGATGCAATTGCTTGCATGGAAAACTTTAGTTCACATTCAACTGTATTACATAGTTACAATCATGTCATCAAATTCTCACTCAAATAAATTTCCTTGTCCAATTCAACAAATGCTCTTCTCACTTTAACCTCTGAGCATGGTTACCTTTCTTCCTTTGGCCTGATGCTGGATCTTACACATTATGGAATATACAGTGGAAATAGGATAGAAGTAGTGTCCTTACAGACACATCTGGCTGATACAGGAGAGTGATAATGGTTTCTGGAGAAGAAACATTCTCAAATATATTGCCCAGTCAGTACATGTATTCAGACAGAAAGAGCACAGGTATACCTAGATTATTCCTTTTGGCATACCGTAGAAATTTTAAATTCAAGATGCCATATGATGCAATTCAGTGCATTTAATCACTTAACAGTTACAGAGTTGCTTTATAAGCACAGATAAAAACTAAGCACATGGCAAGCAGGTGCAATTCCCTTCCCAGCAAGTTGGAGTTGTGATAATATACCCTGACAGAGCTGTTTCATAAGTGCCAGTACTATCTCACCTCCTTTCCACAACCCTCTGTTAATGTGGCACACCCTTGTTCGACAGAAAATGTCACCTTGTGTTCAGTCATTCCTTGTTTTCCTCGAGTAATTATTTCAATCATGGTGTGACACAGTTAACACACAGTAAGATTTTGCCTTTTCTACACTGAAATACATGGTGGTGAGGAAAAGAAAAAGAGCCCTGGGGCACACCATAGGAAGTTGCCTGGCATATTCTAGGAGCGGCTCTGTAGTGACTTGGGTGAATGCACTGATAACGTTTTGGCTCTGGGTGAAGTAGACGTCTAGGGCATAACTTTAACTACTCCTTTCCATACTCCAGTGCTCTGCTTTGTGTGAGCAGGGAATCTGAGGGGTCCATCTGCTCCTCTGTTCTCTAAAGTGGAGTAATTTCCTCATTTGGTTCAGTTATCCTGGCAAAAACAAGGCAGTGACTCATGGGAATGGGCAAACAAGAGGGGTACTTTTGCCTGATAGTGTCATGAATCCATGGCTTTAGGGCACATCAAGCTTTTCTAGGGCCAGTTCCCGCTGAACACCTGCAGCCTCACTAAGGTCAGGTGGGCTGTCACTGTCACACGTGAGTCACAATGAGCAGCATTTTACACCTTTATAGAGACATTAGATGTAAGACTCTGAGAGCAGGTCTTCCTGTCTCTTCAAAACTCTGGATTACATTCTATCTATGCGGAATCCCTGTCAGAGGAGTATAAAATATCAAGTTTTTGATGAATTAATGTGCAAATTTCTCCTTTTCTCACCGCACATCTTGCAAAAACGACTTTAAAAAACATTTTATATGTTGCACTGTTATCAAAAGCATAAGATTTATTTATCCAAACCTTGTGAATCTGTTTGGTTTAGGGGAACAAGGTGGAGCCCACCACCTTCACTCAAAGATTGGCTGCTTTAATCAAAGAGATGTGAACAGCTTGCATTCTCAACTTTTGATTCCCACAAAGCCTGTTTGTTTTACTTAAGGCTAGCAGTCCCTGTTGCCAAGGAATTGCTAGGGAGCTAAGCCACACCTTTATGAACACAGTTAACACTTCCTGCTCTGTGCAGCCTTAAAAGCAGTCTCCTCTGCTCCAGAGAGATAATTGGAGGTTAAAAAAACATAAACAGCTACATCTTAAGATCTTGCCTGGCTGGCAAAGCCACCTGTCTTTGTGCTCTTGTTAAATAGTTCACACAAGGTCTTGGGGAAGTGTTTACCAGTTTACCATGAGATGAATTTTTCAGAACAATTCAGTGTTTGTGATGATAATATGTTTCTTACCCTTTCATCTGTTTGAATCCAGAGTTTCCATTGGTGCCTGCTTTGTGACTAGAAGAAAATGAATTGGTGGGTTCCTCTGAAATCCCTCTGGGCTGGTACAGATGCTGTAGGCTGACTGGTAGCTCCAGCACACAGGGTAAGGGTTCATTATTCGTAATATATGTAAACAACCCTCTCAGAGCTCTAAGGCAGCATCATGGTATAATTGCTAGATCACTTGCATCCTCCTTTTTCTGCTTCATCTGTAATTTAAATTATTATATAAAAGGATTTGTCAGTCCTGTTGATGCTTAGTATTTACATCAATCTCAGGAAGTTGTGTTTGCTGTTTGTTTGGGGTTTTTACCATAGTTTACTTAAAGAAACAACTTTTAAGCACACACGCATTCACTACTATAAAACAAATCCAAGCACATAACTTATTGCTGAAACTTAGTCTAAAAATGCCTAAAGCACACCAAACATTCATATCAGAAACCTTCTTACTGATGAATCAGTCCCACCGTTTCACAGATTTTCCTCTTTATCCTTCCCTCTGATGCAGAATACAAAACTATCTTTTGTTTTATTGTCACTGCATACTGCAAATGGGACTTCAGGTTACCACTAAACATTTCTTACAGTTTTTGTGCCATGTTACAAGTGACTGCAGCTTCTAAGACTTGGGTGGATAGTAGGGATGATTAATAAGATATGGTTACTGGCACGGCAGTGAGGTGGAGTAGGTGTGAGTAATTGTATTCTGTGGGAACTTAATCAGAACCCTCTGGCTCATGGGCATGAAAGTATTTTGTATTCCTAGCATTTATAAGAAAGGACAGAAAATCAACAGCATTTTAGTGCAAATTTCCTTCAGGATTTCTGTACAGAGGAAAATACAGGCAGCAATAGAAAACTAAAAATTTGGAATCAGTTATTTCATTGCCACTTCTGTTTTTCTGAGAACGAAATCTGCAGTGCACATTAGAATGCTGTAGACTCAAACGCAATGCAAAGTTATTCTCACTTACAGACTTAAAACTTGTTGCACAGGCCTAAAAGCACTACAGGGGACAGACAATGCATTTGAGGATGCAGCTTCATTGCTTCAAAGGGACACCATTCTCCATAATAGTCCCAATATGTTACTGAGGGCAGAGAAGGAGGTTGTGAGCATACGCACAATGAAACTAAACTAGTGGGTGTAAAATAACAGCCAGTTTCATTTATTTGCACAGTTTATCTATAGTAGTAACAAAAGCCCCAGTAGGCAAACAGCCTGGGCAACTGGTGTGGAGGAATGGATTCCACAGCTCTGCAAGGATTTCATGTGAAGCAATACCCTCTTACTGGGATCAGTTGCCTTACTCAAGACCAGGCTCAAAGGGATTTACAAAACCACTATAAACCCTTATTCAGAGTCATACAGTAACTTCTTCAATAGGCTGCCTAAGAGAGACTTGGTTTTTTCTCTTACGTAGAGAAGAAAATATGCCTTCCTTAGAAAAATCATAGGGGACTGGTAATACAGGGATTAAGCAGGCAGGACTACACAGTCTCAGCTAAAAAAAAATAGTGTATGACAACTGACAAAAAGTGTTAAGTCTCTTTTAGGAAAAGGGCTTATTAAGCCAACAGTTCTGCAAGTCAGGCCCACAGTTCCTGGTTCTTGGGCAACAAATATTTATTGTCAAATGCTGCTATTTACTATAAAATGTGCTCTCTTCAGTCTTCATTTGCCTTTCTACAATACCATCAAGGCTAGATGACAAAAAGCATTTGTCACATTTCAACAGGGAACTTGGTTTGGCATTAGGTGTGATGGTTTGTACAATGGTTTAGGAATATGGAGGGAAAGGATGTGCATTGGAATGCTCTTAAACTCATAAAACCACAATCACTACCTTTATTTTCATATGAAACAAAAACAGCTATGTATCAAGATGTTGTAACGTATCAAGAAAAATTAGTATGGGGATGAAACACTAAGGAGTTTATTTGATCTACTGTCCTTGAGTGAGACAAAAGACAGTAATTTCAAGAGTATTGTTTATACATGAAGGAAAATCAGAGCTCAGGGATCTATTTATTTAATTTCTTTAGCCCTTCAGAGAATAAAGACATAGACTGTTTGAATTGCTTCAATTACTTCAACATCAAATTTCAAAGAATCAAAATATAAAAGTTCAGTTTCCTAATCTATTTCCTTGATAAAAATACATCTTTCAAACAAGGCAACATTAATATTTGGATAGCAAACTCATCAAAACACATTATCCCACATTACAGACAAATATGGACGTATATCTACATGCACATACACATAACTCCTTTGTTACATATTCATGTCCATTTCTCACCTTTCTGTTCCCTCAGAGTTTTCAAGTTTGGGCCAAAGGCATATACTTGATCTCTTCTCCTTTAGCATTTCTGACTTCTTTAATCTTCTTTTAGTTCATATTTTTCTATCCTTTCTCTCAAGTATCTGAAAACGCAGAACATTAGCTGAGTATATAGCAATGCAGAATAATCAAGTGTCTGTAGAGATCACAGGCTTCCCACAATAGCATTACAAGTATAGATTGAATACATATTTCACACATCATTCACAATATAGTTATTACTGTCTCCCCCTGCTCCCCAGTGAAAGGAAACAACACCTCAAAGAAAAACTGCCTTAGTAGTGTGAAATTTGCATCTGCTGTAAGCCATTATGAACTTAATTTCACATTTGATTTGAGTGTGACTCTAGCACCTTCCTACCAGCAGTACACATGACCTTTTTTAGGAATGACTGCAAAGGAGAAACATGCTCCTTTCACATAAGTGATTCTTTATGATACCCTTCCTCCACCCCTCCCAGCAGTGCCTTCATGTTTAAGCAGCTTCACTCTGAAGTTACTATAGCTATGCAACTGTTGCTCATTGTGTAGCCCTTAATAATTGCTTTCCATTTGGATAATGCTGTTGTCATATACTCTGCATAAGGCTACACCTTAAACACCTAATAAAATGAAGTTCATGTCAGAACAGCAAGGATTACTTCTGAACTGCTTGACTCAACGCAAGTTTTTGTATGTTGGTTATGAATAACAAGTATTGCATAGGAGGGGTCTATCAGGTCTTCTCTTTTTCTCCTCATTACTCCTTGCTCTGTGTACACACACGCCAACATATGGCCACAGTTGCAGTCCATGTGCCTCAGTTTGAGATCCTTGATATAACAAAAGGCATGACTGGCAGAAGTCTCTCTGAGGATTCAGAAATTCAGGATATTTGTTCCCATTTGAAAATAGCAGGAAATTATATTTTAGTCATAGTTCGGAAGACATCTTCTCAACAGGGTTTTTGAAAAGGGATGAGGATATGGTACCATTGATAAAGAACACACAAACAACTCTGTGTATATCAAGTCAACTCCAGCACCAGGCTTTAGTCCGAAGCTGGATTGTGACTGAATTTTTCCTTGGGCATGCAAAGATTCCAAATGTGATGTAAACTGCATTCATGCAAAAGATTCTTTATTTCTTAGCATTTGTCCAGTTTCTCAAGAAGTTTCACTGGGACATGACATGAGGGCAGCATTCAGCACAGAGCTAACTTGTTGCATTCAAGTTCAACAATGCTCCTGTTAACCAGACTCAATAGAAGTCAGCAACTAAACAACTCCCCTGGGCCCTGAATTCCTGTTGAAAGTTAAAGCAAAAGCTTTATTGTCATTACTTTTTATATCAATTAGCCATATTATACTTCCCTACTTCTGAATAAAGAATGCATTGCTAGTGTCATATTCCATGTAACCTACTCCTTTGCAATATTTCAATGCATTTTATTCCACTACAGAAAGCCATGCAGTGATTGCAGGTTTTAAGGACATTTGTTGTATTTGCCTTCATTTTCATTTTGAACATTTCAAAACTGTGTCCTTTGCCCACTGCTAAAGGGTAGAATTATATTAATGGAACATAACTGTCATTTAATCTCTGGAAGGCCACACACTGGCTTAGGTATACAGTCAAATATGCTCTAGAAATCTGCATTTCTGTTCAGCCATGTAACTATGAACCTCTTACATGAGCTGCTCTACAAGATGGGAGTGACAGTCTCCCACAGCAGTGCTCTGCACTTTCTGTTTCACCTTCAAATCAAATGGAGGTATCAACCATGAACCACCATCTCATACTGAATTTTCTCTTTTGTACTCATTCAAAAAATAATCCTAATTTGTATGTTGTTCAAGAAATAGTAGAAGTAACATTAAGCTGTACCTTGATTACTTTTATGGTTGGACCACTGATCTAACACCATTCAGACTTGCAAAGTCAATCTCATACGATGAACTTCATGTGAAGAGATTCTATCTTTTGTTTGTTTTACAAAGTATTATAAAATAAATCTCTGCTCACAGTGGCACAACATCTTTTGCGTCCTCTTTCTCTTTGCTTCCTTCAACTTAATTCTCATAATTCTCCTTAATGTCTTGGGAAGATGACAGTCAAATTTCACCCAATGATTAGACTTCTCCCTTTCCCTCCAGATTTATGTGTTCTCTGGGTCAATTTGAATTTTTTACCCCGGAGAGAAATATCAAAACAAGTAGATGTATCTAAAATGTACAGTAGGCATGTTCAAACAGTAATAAGTCTCACACTTCTTTTACACTACAAAGAAAACCACAGGATAATAAACTCATCCAATTTTAAGTATAAAATATGTATGTTTATATACATATAATAATGACATGTGGGAATTTGATACAAGACTTTCATAATATAGAGGTGACAGACAAAAGCCTCGAAGAGCCCTTGGATATTCTTTCCCTTTCCCTTTCCCTTTTTAAACAGGCATTTTTCTTTATAGCCCACCCAGAACTGGGTCACCATTGAAAATATTCTTGGGCAGAGACTGCACAATAAACCCAAGGCAAGGGGACAAACATACTTCTGCACCACTGTGCAATTTGTCTCAATGAAGCAGGTGGAACAAAAGAATATTTCAATTTGTTAGAAAAGAAAAAAATCAGAGTATCTTCCTTGAAGTACAGTTCAATAAAAAAAAAAGAACATTCAGAAGTGGCAGTATCTGTTAATAAAAACACTACATCCTGTATGTTAAATGGTAAATGCCCACTTATTTGTTGTGTAGCTTTCATCATTACTACATTAACCCTCACAGCTGAGTAATAGAGCATCCTCTGCTTGAATATTTTCTATTACTTAGATCATGTAGTCATGATCCAGACTATGATCCAGAAGGAAAACACAATTCAGCTCTCATGTGGCCTACAGCTAACAGTTTTTCATAATTTGTGTGACTTGTAACCAGTTAACACAGAAGTAGGTTTGGATAGCTGGCCTGGCAAAGACCTATTCAACCTTGGAGTAAGGAAAACATATCCAGATCCAGTACAGATCAACTGGTTATGTGTGACAACATATTCAACAGTCTCAGCAGCACTGCTGAGGATGCTGGACTAGAGTTTATGAAACTGCTACATTCATAGTGAACTGATGAATTGCTCTGCCACTTTTCCCCTTAGTGGGCCCTATAAGATGACTGCAAAACTGGCTGAGGATGTTTAAGTCTCTTTGCATTTTGTTTCATTGAATCGTAGAACCAAGGGAAATTTCTAAAACTTTAATACTGAGATGATACTTAAGTCTAAAACTTTAACGGTTTGAAAAGTTAACAGACAACAGGCTCACATGACCACCTGTGAATTTGAGTTGAATTCTGAACTTAAACTCTGTTCTGAAAAATCTGAAATTTGACACATGCCTTTTTGGGTAAAGCTCCTGAAAACAACTTTTGAAGTTAAATACTACAGCTAAGCTGGTTTAACAGCTTTGGCATTGCCAGGAGTGGGAAGCCCTTGTTGTTTCCCCACACTTCTTTTTCCCAGCCTCATGTATCCCATCTCTTAGTACCTGCTGTAGTTGTGGTCAGCCTCTGACTGAGCCAAAACCACTTGTTAATTCACCAGTAAAACCCCTTTTAATCACCAACCAGGCTGACTTAGTTCTGTTGCTGCCAGAGCCTATGTAAATAGAGAGGCCACAGTCAGGAGGGAGAAAAAAAAGAGTCTCCTTTTAGCAAACCATAAGACTGGCCAAAGCCATGATGCAGCCTCCCTCTCATTACTTACACAATGTAAAAAGCTGATTTTGTGTCTGTAATGAGGAGTTTAGAACTCGTTTTGACAAGTAAATTTTTTGGAGAGTTTTCAGAAGCCTTGACTCCCTAACTGTTCTTTAGCTAAACTAAGTTGCAGTTTCACAACTTTTTTTCTTTTTGACAGCTGGTTGAGGGCAGAAATGCCATTTTAACTATAAGCTGCTTTCACAAGTACTGCTGTGAAGAGGAACCATCATGATATCATGTGCTTACAAGGTCTTTCAAACAAACACTTTAGTGTGACAGTAATGTAATCACAGACTTCCTTAACTAAATCCCTTGCCTAAAGTGCTGGGGCATACATTCTAGTCAGTTTAGTACAGACCGTATTGATCTGAAGACAGAACAGTAATGTACTTCAGATGCATGTACAGAAGGAGACAAAGCAATAAAGTGACAATAAACAGTAAGCAGCCAAATTGTTCATTAGTTAATGGGTCAGGCACTCATAACTACTTAGTATTTTGAAATACCTACAGCAACTACTTCAGCCTCTGGGTCTTTCAAATTTGGAATTTTACATTTTCAAGTCTTTCAAGAGTGACAGCTAGAGCATAGAAGAAGGAAAAAGCTGAGGAAAAAGAATAGTACAGCACTATCCTTAACTTTTTATACCCTCAACACCCAAGACAGAAATTGATTTTGAACATGAATGTCAGTGTTTGTTTCCCAGAATATCACAAAAACTTGATGGTATGAAGGACAGATTTTTTCAACTTATCGGATGCACAACCATAGGTATTTTGAGTGTTCCTTTCAGATAGTTCTGAACATGCCTCTATAGCAGTATGAACAGACATACCCTTTTAAACAGTCCTTTTACTTTAAAGGTAACTTTAGTCAGCTACGAAGTGGTTCAGGTTTTCAAGAAAAGACTCATATCTGATGGCTGGAATAGTAATTTTATAAATATCCTGTCCCCATTTGTTAACCAGCTTTGCTCATGAATAAATACCATGCAGCATTTTGCCTCCCCATCCCCACCTTTTAAGAACAAAAGCAGCCTCAGGCCATCGAGTCTTCTCCATCACCTCTTAATCTCTGAGAAACAGCTTCTTTCTCAATTGCTGTTGCTTAACTAATGCAACATTTAACACCCCAGATGAATCAGCACTGAGCTACAAGTAACCTTCTGACTACTGATCTTTCAGATCCCCAACACCAAATTTACTGATTAAAGTGTCTGGACTTGGTGAGCTTCATTTTGAGATGTCATTCTAGAGCCCACATTTGCCTATACTTTCTCACCTCTTGTTCCTTTGAATCTGTCTCTAGATTCCAGTACATGCAATTCACTTCTGTGATGTGGTGCATTCTGATTATCAGAACTCACGTCATCTATGTAGTTTTTGTTCTTATCTGGGCAGATCCTAGATGACGTTTGAAGTTTAGGGGTTCAGGGTTTAGTACAATACTCACAGAAATTCCCTGTATGACCGTACCAAGGATCAAAAGGAAGCTTTGTGTTGCTCGAGCTATTGAAGAGACAGCAGTTCCAGTTAGCAGGAAGTTTCTCTTTCTCATCTGAACTAAACAAGAAACTCAAGCGGATGACCGAAACAAGAGGACAGATTTGTTACAAAATCTTTCCATAACAACACGAATATGTATTTATATGTACACACATATTTAAAATGTAAATTATGCAAGTATGTATACACACACACCTTTTTTTCCCCAGCAGTTATTCATTAGGGTGGACAAGGATGAAATCCCTTGATATTTTTGCTGGAGTTCTAACTTGTTCCTGTGTGCAAATTTTCTTTCTTTCCACCCCTCAGTTTCCTCAAGCATAATGGCCTATGTGTAATAGAAATAGTATCAGTCTGGAAGATCTTGTCTTCAAGTGTTAACAGTTTCAACCAGCAAATAAAATGACCCAGAAATCAGAAAATGTGTGTTGGGGTTTTTTGTTTGTTTGTTTTGTTTTGTTTGTTTGTTTGTTTTTTAATTCCTAGTCTTGTATTTCCCCACTCTCCCATCCAGGAAGAACATATTGGCTTTTAGGCAAACGCTCTGTGAATGTTTTCCTTCAGTCATACACATGATCTCATCCACCCTCATCAAGAGGTGAAGGTGGGGCTGTGTTTATTGAGCAGCCTCTAGTGGTTCCCCAAGGAGCCACCCATGGCTGTAACTGTGTGTGCTGCAGGGGCAGCAGGTACCTCCTCCCACCTTGCACAGAGAGTAGCTCAGAGAAATGCTCTGAAATTGTCATCTCGCCTAGAACATTGAGAAAACTGCTGGGCCTTTCTTTAGCCATCTCCAGTTTAACAGAGAAATTCTTCTAGCAATGAAAAAATATTTATTTAGAAACCAATAACTGGAATAAAACTTCCTATTACTGAGAGATTCCTGCTTAGGCTAATAAAACCTTCTTCATTCCTAAAAGAGGTGGTCCTTGGGCAGCAGCAATGTGAGCCAGCCTCCAGTGTTTGGTTCAGTGAGAGGTTGTGGTGGATGGGAGAGGACGTGGATGCTGGGGATGGGAGGGATGGAGCTACCCCTGAGCTGGCAGAGTTCATCCTGCTCATCTGAGATTGCTGTGGAACTGCCCCCGACCCAGCAGAGCCCAGGCTACCTGAGAGACCTGGACCTGACTCCGGGGAAATAATCATCTGGGGAAGACGGGGATCTCAACTAGCGTCTTACAAAAAACAGTCATACACTTTATACAGCACAGTTAATATAATACAAAAAATGTCCAGCATATGAAAGACTGAATATTTATTAATCATGAAAAAATAATACTAAAATTAATTACAAATTATTTTAAATTGTTTCCACTGTTTATAATTAACAAATTAATTATAAAGGCTTTCTAATTGTTGCCACTGTTCATGTTTAAATACATAAACTTGGTCCTCTAATATTGTTAGCTTGAAAACTTAACGTAAAGAACTTCAAGCTGACACAGAAATTTTGGGCTCTGAAATTTACAAACCCATATCTAACTATTTCACGATGATAGACTGATATTAATGAATTTTTTCCAACTTTTAGTACCAGCTTTTTCCACCAAATATCAAGAAAGGAAGACTCAGCAGCATATATGTTAGTTCACACGTAAAAACTAGTGACCACCACAGCAAAAAAGAGCTATATTTAAAGTATCTACTTAATAATTCCTCTGACAACCTAAAACTTTAAACTCCAAAAAGCTCAAACCACTTTTTCAGCCTGGGTAAGATTCTGAGAAAAGATTTTTCAGCTGATTCTCTGCATTTGCATCCTAAAACTACTGTTGAAGCTCTTCCCAGCAGTAATTAATTACTCAGTGCAATGGGCATGTTTTCACTACAGCCTGAGATCCACCAACCCTGCCCCGAGGGGAGAACAGCTGCCCCACCTGTCAGCCTGCAAATATGTTTGGTATGCCCAGTCACATTCATGGCAAAGCCTGCGATCCCACTAACAGAAAGATTAAGGTTTCCTATTACTTTGAGGCACATTTTTAGGGGATCAAACAATGGACTAATGGGATACTCTGAAACTAGGAAACCAAATTTACAAGATTTCATGCTTCTACCAAAGATATTTTGAACCCCTAAAAAAAAAAGCCATCTTTTTGAGTTTCTGAAACTCAGTACATCCTGGGTTTTGATTTTGGTTTTTTTTTTTCTAAATGCAGAATTGCTTTTGGGTGACAAAAGCTTCATGATTTTAGATCATTTAATAATGTTCTGAAATAATAGCTCATAAATCCAAGATAATGAAATAATTCCAGAAGTCTTATTTGTGCTAAGTTAAAGAATATTTCTGTAGTCATGGCTTTGTTCTTATTTCTTGGTATCCCAGGCTGGTAGTCTTGGATATCCTCACAAGGTGGGAAGTGCTAGGAAAGATTGTTATGCAAGATCTGAGAAACAAAATTATTAAATATCTGAACTCTCAAGAAATTGTAGGATGCGAATGGGATCATGGAACAAAAAACTTTCAATAGTCTTCTCTACAGAGTGGTGGTGGCAAGGTTTTGCATCCTTCTAATTTGGGCAACACAAGAGTTCACCCTCCAGAACTTTGTGGTTTGGAACAAAAAACCCCAAATATGCTTGTGTCCTTTTTTTTTATTTGGCAATGTTAAAATTCCCTTCTTTTTTCTTTCTCATTGCCATTTATCCCCAGTCAAACCCCATGTCTTCTCCATTCTTCCTCCTTTCTTCCCAGTAAAGATGAGGGGGAGTATGGGTAAGATAACACATGCTGTGACTGCAAGCATTACTGTTGTTCTTAGGATAATACAGGAATCTGCCTCCCAGCCACCAAAGCTTGGTTAGGGCACACATGGAGCCTTCACTATCAAAACGTAACTTATTATACATATTTTTATCCTACCCTGAAGACCTACACAAGAAAGTGCTTTTCAGTGGTGCAAAATTACATTCTTAAAGGCTGAATCTGTCTACAGAGGAAATAAAGCATAATGTGTAATAGTCCAGGCTGGATTTAACTTCCACATCCCTTAAGCTTCATCTCTCTGCTGATGCTGAAAATCAAAGGGCCAGTTCAGACAGATGTTTTTTTCATCAAGAAAACTGAAGTGTGAGCGGTATCTATGAAAAATTTTTAGTGACACACTGGATTGTAATCAACTTCATAGTTTAAAACTGACTGATTCCAGTTGGAGAAACTTTCTCACTAGCAATGATTTGTTCTTATACTTCCTGCCCTTCAAACTGGTGGACTGTTATTTGTGATGATGATGAAGCACTTACTTAAACTTCTGAATGGAATAGATATAATTTTGGAGGCCAGTGAAAAGAAATAACCCGTAGAACTACACCTGAAAATGTGCATGGTCTATTTGCAAATATACCAAGAAGAAAACAGAAGGTATCTGTAAGAAAATCAGGCAAGTAGTGTTCCAGTTCTGCTTCTTGTTCTATAGTTACCTGATTGATCATCTTGCTATCATTTTATCAGCTACATTTATGACTTAACACTCCTGAAATATCTACTGCTCTCTAGTGGCTTCCACAGAAACAATAAAGCACATTTCTACACTCAAAAACTGTGAAAAATAAAAACCTGTGTTTCAAACACTTGAAGGAAGGGATTGTCTTGCTAATTGCATTTTCTGTAGCAAAGTCTGTCTAAGGAGTTCCCTCTCCCCCATTTTGGGCTTTGATACAATGGTTCACACAACTGCTTGTGGGGCTGCATAATGAAACATACCAAGTAACTGATCAGTGTTTAAAATCACCCTTTTTCTTAAGATATTAAGGGTTAAGTTAACCCTAAGAAAAAGGGTTATTAAAAAAACTGATAATTTCCCTGATCTGCTGAACAGATGCACTATCACTACCAAGGACAAGGATAGGGGTACAAAGTAAGCAAACTTTGTAGACTGTTTTTGTCACTGAGAGGAAAAACTGCATCCACGGTGCAAATTCCTGATTTCTTAAACATTTCTGTGAAGTGGCTGTGCACAATCAGCTCTTGCTTTGGCAGCAACCAGAACACTACCAAAACTAACCAGAATGGTACAAAACCAATTTGCACACTGGTCATACACGTTTTAAATTAAATCTTTCAGAAATGCTGTTACAATCAGTCACAAGTTCTGTTAAGAAAAAGGGTTATTTCATTTTTTTTCATCTTTTCATTTCCTAACATCTTTTCACTTCATCCTTACATTTACAGGCCTCAATGAGGTTGGTGTGCCACAGTAATTTTCACCCGTCATCCAATACTTCCAGCTGGATGCCAGTTTTTGCTGCCTGTTTATTTGTGCCCAAACCTGTCTTTCCCACTATCCCTTAAATCTAGAAAACCCTGCTCAAATTATTTAGTATGCAACTTAAAATCCAACCTCAAGACATGTTTATACTTCGGTGTTTACAGTAAACTGCCAGTTAAGATGGAGAGGAAGGTTATATGCAGGGAATTTTGATACCATAAACACTGTTTACTTCCAGCTTCAGGAAGTCTTCCAAGTATGCAAATAACTGGACTTGTTTCTCTGTGTCATTTCTTACTTCTTCCACTAAATTAGCTGCTGCAGCTATTGCAATATACTGACTGAAATAAATCTCAATGCACCGTTTGAAGGTAATGGGACAGAAGGCTGACTATTGCTGTATCTCTTCTGTTTGATACTGTGGTTGTATTACGTAATTTCAATGTGCCTGGAGCAAAGCTGCCTAATCAATATTTATACTCAGGTAGCACTGTGCTCAATTCACCTTTTAAAACTTTTTTTAGACCCAAACTGATTTTAACTGTATTTAGAAGCAAAGATGTTTTTTCCTTAAAGCTGTTAGTAAGATATAGTAACATTTACATTTATCTGCCTTAGTTTGGCAAAGGATTTGAAGGACCAAAGCTCACTCTTTTACTTCAGTCCTCACTCCATATCCCAAGGGAAAAACTCAGTCACCTTAAAACAGGAAAGGAAATGTAATAGACCGAACTCCATCAGATCAAATAAGCTTCACCATAATAAACTGAACTGATCCTTTATTATATTACACAAGAAAGAAAATCATGAATCCGTGAATTTTATAAACAGAAACTCAGTTTATCCCTGATTTCTAATACATTTTCTGTGCATAGACATACACACACGGAGGAAAAGGGCTGTTCCTAGCAGCAGTGAATCTTTGACATTTCTGGTCTACTCAGCAAAGGTTAAGAGATAGTTTACAAATAACAAACTTCATTATTGCAGTAGCAGCTCTCACAATGCTAAAGGGCGATTCACAGACAGTCACAAAATAAATTCATTTTGTGTTTAGAAAGACTATTGAAGTTGTGCATGATGTCATGCATTTATGAAGACAAGAGTCGAGAAAACAGACATACAAAATACTGACCAGAATTAATTAGCTCTCTCATGGTGTAGCCTCTGTTGTCAAATACCATGTGAAGCTGTTTTCATTCACAAGTTCAAGTTATGGCAGAAGGAAAATTCATGGGATAATTTTACAAGACACAGGGTTAGCAGGACTTGTGTTAATGCCTCACTGCTACAGTACCTCAAACCCATCTTTCTTCCAATATTTGATATTGGGAGTTTCCTTCCTTAAGCACCAATATGACAAAGGTGCTGTAAAACCTCTAGAAGAGGGGACTTGAATGACTGAAACATGTGGCTAAAGAAACAAGGGGAAGGGAAAACAAGAAGATGGATGTATGAGAAAAAAAGTTTCAAACTCAAAATAAGTTTCAAATATGAATGTTAATGTAATATGAATGTTACAACTGTCAGGAGAGAGATACAAAGAGAAAAAGAAGTACACCAAAAATGTCTGAGAAAGACAATCTGATGTGGAAAGAACTGCCATGAAATCAGAAAGTCTTGACTCTATTTCCAAATTACCTCCCATGTTTGCAAAAAATTGTACAGAGGTTACTTAATCTACTACATTTTCTGTCTGTAAAATCAGAGAGAATGCTTATCTGACAGGCAATTCGGCTATAGAAAAATCTGTAAGTAATCTTCAGACCTATCAAGTTTCATGCACTAAAATGAGATTTCCACAACTGCTTCCAAACACACATTCTCATACAGCCAGCCCTCCATACCTCTGCTGGGCAGTGCCACAGCTTTCCTTTTCTTCCCACCTCTCAGTCACAGTGCCAGGCTCCCTCCAGCCTCTGGTCCCAGCACTTTTCCCACACATCTGTCCAAGGCAGCTGTGCTATGTCACCTGTGGGCATGAGGGCACTGTTTGTTTGAGGGGTCTCCTGTTTGTGTAGCTACAGATGTAAGATGCTGCAGAACTGGAGAGAGTAAAATCCTTTGAGTGATAGAAGCATCTTCTGAAACAAGTATCTGGCTCAATCCATAACACCAGGAAAAGTCAAATCTCTGACTCAGCCTATTTGACGGGGGTTAAACAAAAGAGTGAACAAGTTTAATGTGATAAAAAGTGTTGTCTCTTACTTTTCCTGAGGCTTCTTTTCTATTTGCTAGTGAAGTCTTGCTCTCTTACCACCACCTGTGGTTGGTTTTGTTTTGTTCTGTTTCCTGGGGAAAAAAACCCTGAAATAGAAGCAAATACGTAATTGGAAAAATACCCCAAAATAAATGTTATACAGAAAGCAAGCAATTGTAAAGAGAACTATGTAGCAAACAGCATTCACAGAAGAAAATTCAAGCAGACGTAGCCAAAGCAACTACAGAAGAATGCAAACACGATTCTGTAGCTAGAAGAAGACTAATAATGAGAACAAAAGATATATTGTTAATACAAATGATGGAATGGGAAGAATTACAAACAAAGTCATTCACTGAAAGAAAACATCAAATTGAGTGAATAAGTTAAATAGAAAATAATTTTTTTTAAAAAGCCCCACACCTGGAAATGTAAACAAAAGGAGTATTTAGAGAGAGATGCCAAACAGAGAAGATTAACAATGGAAAAAAAGTCATCGAAAGCCACAGAGTATTCTCCAGCTTGCTGTGAAGGTTGGATTTAGAGTAAGGAATATGAAGGCAGGGTATTTATACCACATAAAGTTAAACCTTTCGTTTAAGAAAATAAATTGGGAGAGTATTCTCCCTATTTTTAAGTCAAGTTGATAGACACATAAGACCTTCACCTAAACTGCTTCAGGAACTACTTACTTCTTTCTACGGGTTAAATAGGGAGTCCAGAGAGTGACAAGTGGCTGAGCCAAATTAACAGTTCTTGGAGGGAGGGAATCGAGTCCTGTCCCCATCTTTCCAGTTTCTCTTTCTTTTCCCTCACATCTTTCTTGTGTTGCCTCTGAAGTTTATCTGATTAATCTCAAGGTCAGGCACCAAAAGTCACTAACTTGGCAAAAATGTACACTTTGGAAGGTGAGCAAATGTAACTTGTATTGTTTTATCAGGTTGAACAACCTGCAGCCAGATGAGCTCCAGGGATAGCTCAAGGTAAGCAGGGGGATCATGTAGCCAAGAGCAGAGAGGGTTACAAGAGAAGGGCACAGGGAAAAGGTAAGTGCTTTCTGGCAACAATTAACTTTTACCTGAAGTCATAGCCAGTTTCATAACTTAAGCACCTTAGTTGAATACATGAAGTTAGATGGAGGGAACTGTGCCTCTGCCATCCCTTATGTACACAGAGGAGGTGCTATTACTATTCTTGAACTTGTATCTTCACATCCTTAGGTCTCTTATTCACGTTAACCAAATCATCTCCCCCGAAGTTTAATTAAAGCTCAGTTAGGAATATCCTCCACTGTCAACCTCTCCTGTGCTATTCTGCTCCACAGCACTGCTTTTTTATTATAGTACTGAAAGTATGACACTCTTTCAAGAGGAAGCTAGTATTAGATTTGCACACTTGTAGGTTTTATTGCAAATCGCATTAATCCTGTTGAGTTTTATTTTTAGCCTCAAAACCTTACATTATGCAAATAGATTACAATCTGCATTTTCAAATTTTCATTTCTCAGTGGCGTTCACTGTTTTCTTGCTTATAGAGCTTTTGGTTATATATTAAAAACTCCCTGATTCTTTAATATACCTTATATATACTGTGATATACCTTAGTCAGGAAGGTTTTGCATGCTATTCAGACTAAATTTGGCCAATTTGCAACTTTTTTTTCTACTTCTAATACCCAGGCTGCTTGCCCCTATTAAATGAAGTTTAAGCAAAAGGTGAAACAAGGATTCTACTGCCTGTAGGTACAGATGTACAAACAAACTACTACAGGGCATACCAGGGTGTGAATACACAGCACATCACATGCTCTGCAGGAGCTTTGCAACCTGTTCCTTCTCTGGTTTGTTATGTGCTCTTACTGCACAAAACTGGACTTCATGATACCTTGTTAGCCAACAGGAATTTGTGCACATTATATACTTATTCAGGCCAGGTGACCATGCTGGGCCCTTTGTTCTTAATATACAAAATTATTTTCTTCTGGGAGTTACAACTTTCCAATATCTTTAGATAGCAGATGGAGCTCATATTTCAATCACACATGCACATGGCAATAGACTACATGCATAAAGAAACTGTTGTAGACATCAGAAATCTCATCAGGAAGAGTAAATACAATTTAGGAAACCCTTCCAAAAGAAAAAAAAAACCCTCAAAACTAGCCCTCTTTTGGGGAAAATTTTTATACTCTGGTTCCTTTGAAAATCTAAACATTCAGCACATACTTAATTTTAAGCTTGGGAGTGGTCATATTAAAGTCAATGAGGAGAAATAATGAATGCAACAGTTTTGCAGGAACAAACTCCTTGCACATTAGGGATTTTCCTTGCTTTTATAACCAATGTATTTGATTGACTTTAGTAAAACAATCTATTTATACTGTGAAAATATGACACCCTCGGTACACCAATCTCTCCCTGTATCCCCCAGGGTCTGTCCATGCACAGAGATGTGTGCACACAAACACAAAGAGTTCCTGTGTGCTGACTGGCTCCGTGTGTCGCTTGAGCAAAAGGTTAAATGATGATTTGTTAGCCCATCGAACCTTTTCTGAATAGGTATCATTCTTCTCTGTGTTACGGTGAATATTTAACACTGTAGATTCTAAAAGAAACAAATGCCAGAGACACTGAGGTAGGTGTGTTACATAAAAGTGAAGCTCAGTGAAAAGCCGTGTGCCATCTGCAGCAGCCCAGCCCAACGTGCTGAGTCAGAGGGTGAGAAATGGAGAGCTGCGGGGGCACGGATAATACATCAGCACAACTGCATTCCCATGGGACTGGGGGCACGGATAATACATCAGCACAACTGCATTCCCATGGGACTGGGGGCACGGATAATACATCAGCACAACTGCATTCCCATGGGATTGTGTTTTCTAAATACAATGATGCACAATGGGCAGCCCAAGCTGGAGACAATGTTCAAATTCCTGAAGAAAGCTGTCCATGATAAATCCCTGAAACTAAGGCAATACCTGAGATAAGTTTGTTGTAGACTGAGAAGGAAATCCATTCTAGATGAATATATAGGTGATGTGGCCTTCACCTTGTCTGGCTTCTCTGAAGTATAATTTGCCCAAAATTAAACTAATCCACAAAAATTCTGTCCCATGCTTTTGTGCACATTACACCTACGTGGAAAATACACAATCATTTTGAAACATAATCTTAGAGGTCTGATGTTAAAATCACAAATCATGACATGGCATACCAGAAAATATACTTTCAGATTGTAAAAATCAGGGATGATACAACAGGGGTCTTAAATACATAATAATAATTCTAAAAAGACACTTTCAGGCTTCTAAGACATCTTACAGTAGCCTCTGGGCTTATCTCTAAAATAAGGGATTACTTGTGATGAATATAAAGTGACTATTTGTGTATGATCTTCCCTGTGAATGTAAGAAATAACCTGAGATTCCAGTCTGACCTCTGAGACATGTTGAAATCAAATACCTCAAATGTAGGTGTTCACTCTGAAAACTGTCATTTTTTAGTTTTTGAAAAATTATTTTTTCAGATTAAAATTTCTGTTTCATATTGCTTTGTGACTACATAGTCCTTGCTTTTGCTTAAAACACCTTTAGAGACTTTCGCAACCAAAACATAAAACTTTTACTTTAATTAAGTTGTGGGGAACTTTGTCTATAAAGGTAATTATTCATATCTTTAATATATACTTCAGTCATTCTAACTGTACCCTGAGGAAATGTTAATTTTTAAACTTTAATGTATTATTTTAATGTAACTTTCTCTGTTACTATTTCTGCCTTATTCTCAATTCAGGAAGCTACTTGGAAAACCCTACTAAGGCAAATTCCATACTAGTTTAAGAAGTCTACCTTCCCTAAGAAGTTTATCTACATACCTACCTAAGTAGTGTAAATTCCTACAGAATTTTTAACAATTTGATAAAAAAATCGAAGTATTTTGATACTAAAATTTTTGAAGTGTTTTGCCCACCTGCACCACATGACGACAATTTTGTTAGACCTATATTTAACTATGGTAATATATTATTACATTTATCTCACTCTTACAATGACTTTTATTGTGTAGCCTCGGGTACCTCCCTTCACCTTCTGTTTTACTGACTGTAAACCAGGAATAATAACAGCACAGCCAGGAGTCACACACAGCCTCTCTGAGCTGTGCAGAGGGGCTTTGCTGGCAGTCAGGTCATCAAGGCCTCCCCTCTAACCCATTCTTACCTTTGGCTTTCATTTTGAGGCATAATGAAATTTCCACAGGAATGTTTTATATTAAATACAAAACTGGGCTCCTTGCCCAGTATCACCAACCATCTAAAGTTGCTAAGAATGTGAATTCTACTCAGAAAAAAACACAAACAAAACTCTTCTTTTGAGATGCAGGTAATGTTTGGGCATTAAAAGGAGTGCCCTCCTGACCCCCGCTCATGTCCTGAGGCAGTAGATTGGGTTACTTGGTATCATTGCCTTGGCTTGGATAACTGCTCATAAAGTTACAGAGTTTTAAAATTCCTGCAACACCACTTATTTCCACGAACACCTGCAGCTCTGGTTTTCATAGGCCAGTTTTAAATTTTGTAGAGAAATATTTCTTGACTTCTACTGCCTTTCATACTAAGGCAAACTCCTAATTTCTTGAATGGAGTCCTACCAATTCT
Source organism: Machaerirhynchus nigripectus (assembly GCA_013397975.1). Taxonomy (NCBI): domain Eukaryota; kingdom Metazoa; phylum Chordata; class Aves; order Passeriformes; family Dicruridae; genus Machaerirhynchus; species Machaerirhynchus nigripectus. The sequence goes on along the minus strand of VZRQ01002908.1, from coordinate 513,523 downwards.
GTTAACCACTGCAAAGAAGCAAGTTTTCGTTTCCTGAACTTCTTTTTGTACAAATTAAAACCCTTCTCCCTTAGATAATAATATTTTTTAAAAATTAATGCTTTATTATTTGGTATAATGTGATCATGAATTACACATCCAGAATTACAGTTTAAACAACAGATTTCAGAGATAATTAACTGTTCAAAGTAGTTCATGATGTTATAGAAAAAGAGATAAAGCCTTCGTTTTTTTCTGGTATTGGATTTTTTAGTTATCACTGTTTATTTAATACTGCTCTTTGAAGAATTGAATACACTATAATATTAATCAAAATATAGGAAGTTGCTAGCTTAAGAGGCTTATCATCGTCTTCTGATCAGACAAATCAAATTGGGTTTCCTGCGGGGTTTTTTTGCTTGTTTGTTCACTTAACAGCAAAGTACTGATCTAAGGCACATTTCTACATCACACAGCCTTAACCAGTGATCAGATACATCATACTTCTGCTTAAACAGGAATGGTGAGCTACTTCGTGGATGGAAAGGGGAACGAGTAGAAAGAAAACGAAGTGGTTTTGCCTCAAGCAAACAAGGTGAAATGTATGTTTACACTTACCCCGAAAGCAGGAAACTTCACTTCCCAAGCTTAGCAATGCAACACTCTGTGTGTTTATTTTTGCCTGTACATGTAGGAAATGAGAAGGGATTTCCCTGGCACACAAAAAGCAATGGCAAGGTGGGGATTTGGATGTGTATCTATTCACTATTGTCTCACTGCGCTACTCTGACATGCCGAAAAAGAGCCGGCAATGAGCACACCTGCCATGGAACTGCTGCGGGGCTGGGCGGCCTAGCCCGGGGTGAAGCCACAAGGGCCTGGCCGGGGCAACAGGGCCCCAGCTCCTTCAGAAATGGTGTTTCCAAGCTGCCATACACATTTAGGAACTAAACAACTCCAAGAGCAGCTGAAGCACAAAAAGGGGTGTTATGTCCGCTGCTGTAAGGAGGAATGTGAGTGTGAGGCAAGCATAGGACAGACCACACTGCCATAGGGCAGCTGGTGCAGAGGCCTGCTCACCTCCCACAGCTCCCTCACGCAGGGGAAAACCGCAGCCAAGTGCTCCCTGGGTTCTTAAACAGTTTCATTGCTTTTGATACACTTTAGTACTAGTAGATAACAACAGTAATTTAAAATATTAAATAACACTACCACCCCCGTGGGAAACTACCAGTGTGCCTACAACTATTTACCTGAGTTAAATTATATAGCAACAAGGAAACAAGTACTCTATAGCCAAAGCAATATGAATTTGGTGCTTGGAAAAATGCATAATTACGTTTTTAAACACATACCAAGCATTTTTCCTTTTTTGCTGTTGTGCTCAGGATGCTAAATATTTAACTTTATTCGGCCAATGGTATTATTGAAATGAAATGAAAGATCCTATCACATGGCCAATCCAACAGTTACACTGGGCTATTTAATTGTCTGGTTAACTCAAGCCAAAGTTCAGTGACCCACAGCAGGTGAAATTCTCAGTGCAGAGTGTGATAACATCTTTGTGATCAGAACGGTGTATGCTTTGCTAGCTCTTGAGCTCATAGAATTTCTGTGTATTTCCAGTGGTAAAAAGATGTAATTTTCTGCATCTTGCAGAGAGCAAAGTATCTTTCTGTGTATCAAACACAGAAAAACTGTGATGAGACTTGAAGAACCAAGGGAAGAAAAAGGGTTAGATGTAGGAAAAAATACTCTGAAGTTCTTATAACACTTCTTCATTCGTAATATTAAAGGTATGTAAGTGTAAGTGAAAAAGTAGCAACCTTGAAATGTTAAAGAGTAAAAACATCATTTTTTCTAGGAGGCTCCGCCACTTTCTACAAAGTTGCTAACTTAAGCCATTACATAGAATGGCAGTTGTGGCTTATAGGCACTATTCCATGAATAATTTGCATTTTCCCATTCTTGTTCTTTGTGTTTCCATTGCTGCTGAGAATGTATCAGGTCCCTGAGCACACTAATAACCCTTAATGACCCTCCACTCCACAGACCCTGCCCATAGGTTCAGGAGTCCAGATAAACTCAGGCCTGGAACTTCACCCCCGCCTTGACCTGTGTGGTTGGATTGCCTGTTTGAGTTCTGCCCTGGCCATGCCTGTGCTTGGCCATGTACCTTTGTGATACAGGCCCTGACCTATGGAATGACTTCCTGACGTGACCATGACTGACCACTGTGGTCCTGCTTGGTCATCACTGGCTGTTTCTGATGATGCTTATTCTCAATGGGCCTGATCCTGATCTTGACCATGACATACAGATCGATTCCTTGGCTTCCTCCTCGGGCCAGCCCCGTCTGTCCAAAATCAAAACCAGGAGCCTGGAGTGAACCTAGAGACACAAAATCTTCAATTTTCATTTTACTTTAGTCGTCACAGAACAAAACAAGGCGTGTAATGTAAAATGGCTGGGTTTTAGTGTAATATACAACACAAATCTCGGGGTAGAATTGCTCTTTAGGGAAATGGTTATTGGGTAGAAACCTTTAATTCACGAGATCTTCTTTCTAGAAGTGCTATGAGAAGTTCTTCAGCAAAATCAGTTTCTTCTGATTGTTTTAAAAGTAGGATTAATCAATTAGTGTAATGCTATTCAGCATGACAAATGTAAGAGGATTAAGTCAAGCCTTGTTCATAGACACTAAAAGCATTACATACAGAAACTAAACATTGCAATAGAAAAAAAGGAAATTTGAAACAAAATCTATTGATTCTGTTTTCTGCTTTACTCCTAACATTTCTCTTATTTTCTTAAAGGCAAAGCTTTTGTGATTTTCTTACCATGGATATGTTTAAGACTGCAAGTACTATTTCCAATTTTAACCACAAGGAAGTCAAGACTTTTTGAAACTTTTTGAGAGCATCTCAAAACTACCAAAAGCCTAGAAATCAATAATATCACCTGGCAGGAGATGTGAGCTACTCAAATTCGAGTCAAGGTCCAGATCAACATGCTTATTGATGGTTTTGCTGGGGAAGGGAAGGGGAAGTTGTTTCCAGCATAGGCTTTTCACAAACTGGCATGAGGCAATTACATTCTGTCAAACATTCTCACCTTGCCTACTTTATGCAGTATTTGAAAAAATGTGAGCTTAGGCTCCTGAAGAGTGACAAAGAGATGAACTAGATCACTCTGAAATGAATGGAAGTTGAATGCTTAATATGTTATTGTGAACATTGCTGTCTCAATGGCCTGAACCTTAAACATGATTCACAACTGAAACAATGAACAGAGTACTTCACTACTTGTTTCACTGACTTCCAGAGTATTAAAATTTGGCCTAACTTTTTAAAATGGAAAAGCCACATGGTGGCAGAAGAGAACAAGGCATGTAAAAAACCTGCCCTGCCAAAGGTTTCCCTCAGTTTTAACTACGTAATGCTCCCTTCTACAGCACAGATGAAGGTCTGTGGCTGTATTTTTAAATCTAACAGGCACTAACATAATTCATTAGTTGCAATGTTTAAAAAACTGTCCCTAACTTCTAAGTTTCTGATACTACTCACAAAGTTCAGCAGGAATTATACAGTAAATGTTAATATTACAGTAGCTTTTGAAATTATGTAGTAGAGTTAAGATATGGAATCTGCAACCTGTTTTCAGATTGTCTATACTGCCATATATTCCCACAGCATCAGTGATGCAATGACTAGAAGAGATCTTCACACAACTATTTTCCTACTGTGGCTCTTATGGTGACGCTACCAAGTTAATGACAGGCCATAAATACTGCTTCAAATTCACAATTCTCCAAAAATGAAATATTTAGCCCTTCATTTTTCATGGAATGTGCTATACCATGAACAGGTCTGCCATGCAAAAATGAAAAGCCTGATTTTTCAGTTTATGATCTAGTAAGAGCAGTCTAAACTTCTAATCCTCCAATTTACAACCATCTGGACATACCCTTCACTTTAATCACAATCCACTGTTTGTAGATGTCTCAGTGCAGTTCACACTGTTTTCTAGTTAATGGCCAGTGGAAATAGTGATGCACTTAGCTGCACATACCTGTTAGTACCTACACAGGTGCAGCCAAAACTGAAGACTGACCAGTCACTTTTGCAATCAAGATATAGTTCTGATAGCTGACTTCTGTTAGATAAAGAATAAGTGGATTTTGCAGTTTAGTAGATGTATAATTAGGATTCCTAACTTAAGAGCTATGACTCTTTAACCTGTATTTGAAGACTTCATGGCATCTTTTTCATTAATTCCATCATTTAAATCACTGACTTGACACATTCCATAAAAATAATTTTCTTCTAATATGAACACTTCTTCAACTTCTATCTATTTTAACATGTTGAATCTTACTAAGAACCATCCTCAGGATTTTTTAGCATATTTGATTTAAGGGGAAAGGAGACACAAAGGAATCCAATAGTATATGATTGTCTTATCTCCATACCTATCAGTGCAAGAACTTTCTTAGGACTGTAAACAGTGTTGTAAAGTTTCTGAAATCCTGGTGTCCCTCATCATAGCCTTGGTCACACCCAGCTCTTAATGGTAACAGGAGCAGCAGAAGTTACCCTCTCAGAGGACAGGCTTATGTCTCTCTAAACTCTGTTTTATTGCATTCTTTTTTTTTCTTTAACCTATTGGCCACCAATGGAGATCACATTGAGAAGTTTTCTAATAAATAATTGTTTTAGTGATTAACTGATCTGACAAGACAGCATTCACAAAATTCTCAAACTGCCTTGCAACTAAATAGTTTTCACTTCCCTGTCTGTCCCCTTTAATACTCGGCTTTCATGGCTGAACTTCTCAGTTTCATTCTAAGTCCATATGATTCTGAATAACCTTGACTAACTTATTTCTCATGCTTTTCCACTCAAAAAAGCCAGTAACTTTTCCTTTGTCTTCTCTTTTCCCAATATTTGCAGAAAAGGGAGCAATACAAGAGCTGCACACTAACCTCTAGAGAAAACCTTCACCACCATTAATATTTGCTAATACTGCATCTTCTAAAATATTTATTCTTTATCAGACTCTTGCTTGAATGTGAAAGAATTTGTATTCCTATGTTGTTTCTGTGCCATCTGTTAGCTTCCAGGTTCTTTTACCCTTTTCACCCAAGCACTGCGGGCAAATCTTTCATTTAGTCCTGTTACTTGTAACCCTAAGAGTTCCATAACTGCAGCCTTAACTGTCTTTAAAATGTCTCGCAACTTTTAGTCTAGTACTTCCTAGAAAATCTTCTGGTGGTTTAAAAAAAAATATTTTTTCTTCAGTATAATGCAGTTTCCCTGTTTCTGTTTGCAAATAAGGATTTCTGATTTTCTGATTTCCCTTGTGCTACTCCTTAAATTACAAGTTGCCTGTAAACATTCACAAAGCTGCATTGTTTTAATCCAGATATTTGTTATAACTCTTTTACTGTGATGCTTACGGGAACATTTTGATGTCAACAGGCAACAAATGGCATAAGGCTGATGCTTTTTCTTTATCTTATTTTCTAACCTTTTTATATATTGGCTGTATGAACTAAAAATTCCTCAAGCTTTGCTTCAATCCATTTAATGCAACATGAATTCACTTTAAGCAGTTTTATCCTACTACAGTAAATGTGAAAGACTCCTGATGTAAACCCATGGAATGTTCACAGCAAATTTCAGGCTGGGAAATACTGAAATGTTAAGAGATAAATGATAGGAGATTATTAATTTCTACAAATGTGAGAAATTCAAACTATCTGGTCACCTCCTAGTACTCAGTGTTCTAAGCAGTGTTGCACTGACTCCACATCATGTTCCCTGTGCTTCAGTGTAGTCCGAGGTGATTTGACTCAGGTGACTGAAGTGGCCCTCTCTTAGCTCAGCCTTCTGCCTTGCTGTGTCATGAGAAATAGCTGGACACCGAAACCACAGAGCAGACTTCATAAACAAGGGTGGAAAGATTAGGAAGTAAGAACAGAAAGAGGAACTCAAATGACATGAAGCCTCAGTTTTCTCAGGAGAAACTGTGTCAAGACTTACTAGGAAGATTGATCTTACCTCCAAGTCACTATTTTGATCCAGCTTGAACAACAGATAGATGTGAGAGCATGTTAGCACTGATGAAGTGCTAAATCTGGCTGCTTTGCTAGGCCTAATGTGTGCCTGCTCAAGGAAGCAGCAGACAGCAGCATCAGCTTGTACTTTTAGGTTAACTCTTATGGTCCCAGTTACATGGATGTTGTGTTGACAAAAATATTACATCACTGGGGGTTTTAAGTGTGAATACCAACACTGGCAAGAATTAACTCTATTTACTCTATATAAAAGTGAAATTAGTTAAGGTTGCTGTTTTAGTATCTTCTATTACTTCTCAAACAGCCTTCAAAAGAAACACAGTTCTTAGAGATGACTCTCTACTGGAGGCAGAACCAAGGCCATTAATAAGAACTTATGAGGGACAGCTCTAGCTCCTTGATGGCCCTCATGTTTTACAAGGACTTCAGTACTGCAGTTGAAAGTAAAAAGCAGTGGAGAAAACGTGAAAAATTAATATTGAGGCAGAAAATTCATGCACAGACTGATAGAAACGAAAACTTTAGCTTGTACTAAAGTTTGTCTGGGTCTTTCCCCACCACAGGAGTTGTGAAATGCTTGACTCCTTGTGGCCTAGAAGTTCAGCTGCAGAGCTCATGTGCTCAGGAGATAGTAAATCTCATCTGTTCTGTGTTGTTGTTGAATAGTGAGTGATTGCTATCTCAAGAACATATTGGGAAATACAGCTTCACTTTTTTATGAGCAGATAACTGAAGTTGCTGCTTTTTTTGTGAGATAATCTCACATTTCTATATTGAATGTACTATAGCAATTAAAAGCCATTAGAGGGGTGAAAAAGAGTGGTAGACAAAAGATGGGGTAAAGTCAAAAGGGTTTCATCTGTTGCCTATTATGTGCTGCAAACAAGGCTTTGCTAGTTTTCTTTAATTTTATTGAAGGAGACGTATTGAAGAAAAACCCTCTGTGCTGTGGACTTTTCTCCTATTCAGGAGAAAAAAATACTTCTTGAAAACAAGCAGGAAAAACAAATACATATGCAAAGTTTAGAGAAATATTCTTCCATTAGCAGCTAAGGATTTTAGTTCCCCGTGTTTATTTTAGTTTACAAGCTAAATTAATACAACTCAAATATCTTCTACTGTGACACAATCAGACTGCAAAAATTAACTTCTAGTTAGTATTTATAATTTCTTTGTAAAGATGAGTAACATAGCTATTTAGCAGCTGTCCCAAACAGGATATATGAAATTACAGTATGCTTCATAATCAGTAGTTATCTTGACCTTATTACAAATTATTGACTTAAAAATTAACAAAAGTAAGCATAAAAATGTTAGGCACAATTGAAATAACTAAAACTTCAAAAGCAAACACTTGATGCCATACAGTTTTTCACAGTGAGTTTGCATACATTCACAAAACTAAAAACCTTGCAAATACAAGTCTTACTGGTTTCTCATGGCAAAGTCCACTATTCTACAAAGGAGGAAAAAATACTGCTTTTATTTGCAAGGTGAAGTTCTTATGATATTAGACACTTTGTACTGCTACCATAATTTCCTTACACATAAAAAATAATACCAGGGATCTCTCTTTCCTCCTCACCTGAACCTGATCCAATTCCTCCATAATTTAATAGACATCTTGGAAGCTTAACTTCTTTGAATCAAAAATTTTGAGGATACTCCAAGAATATATATTCAATACATCAATAGTTTAATTGCCACTGAGGCATGCAATGTGTTTGACATCAAATATAGCATGCAGTCTGCAGTGATGTTAGCTAGACAACAGAGTTCTTGTACCTCCTGCTTCTTCTGGAGGGATGTCACACTCCACATTTGACTTGTTCAAACCTACTACACCAAGATAACGCAGTAAATGAGCTTGAGTGTGTAAACAACCCTCATTACTTTCAAACCTAAATAAAGTAATGAATAAAACCAGCTTTAGATTTTCCATCAAGCCAGAAGAGTTTTGTGTCATTAGTACACTTAAAAACCATTCTTACCCACATAAAGAATTTAACTCCTTCCAACTTTAGACTATATAAAGATTTTTGAACATGTATTTTTTTTCTGAAGAAAAACTTAGTTTTAAGCTTTCAAAGTCTCTCTTTTCCACATGCAGTTCTTTTCTGTTTTTTGCACACAGACACTCTAGAAATCAGAAATAATTTTAATGGTAAGAAAAGTGCTGTATTCCTTACAATTTGAGCTTTTAGCCACCTTGCTGAGGTTCTCAGCAACAGTGAAATAGTGCTCATTTCATGATGGAAATATTACCTTATGAACTAGGTTGTCAATGCCAATTGTTATAAAATACACAAGAAAAAAAAGCCCAAAAGTTTTTATTTATCTCCAGCTTTACCTGAATGGCTCAATAAATGAAATTGAGAGTATGAGGAGAAAGGACTGCTGAAGGAATGACACAGAGTTCCTTGTTAGAGATTTTCTGTGCCTATCAAAGGATCTTCGTGTCTGGCTACAACCAGACTTCTTTTCTTGTCTTCCTCTGTTACAGTCTGACTGATCTGTTCAAACAGCTTTGACATCTTGGCAAACCTCAGGTGGTTCTGAAACTTCTGTGCAGCAAAAGCATAAAGCAGAGGGTTAATACAGCTACTGATGAATACCAGTGCTCCAGAGATGTACACTCCTTTGTCTACAATTTCTTCCAGTGCCAAGGACATCTCCTCATTAGAGAGTTCTATTTCAATTGAAATAATATCCAGGATGTTAAAGAGATGGTGAGGGACCCAGCACAGAATGAACGCCACCACAATGCTGGCAATGAGACGTTCCGATCGCTGCTTGGATTGGTAAGTCATTCTGCTTATTCTTCTTGCAACACACACGTAACAAGTGCAAATAATTAAGAAAGGGATTACAAAACCTGCAAGGGTCTCCAGCAGAAGATATGACACTTTTTGTCTATTAGAAGAGTAGTTGCGACATGTGCATAGAAGTCGACCGTTTGTTTCTTCTGTCTCTTGAAATGGAATGACAGAAATACCAAAGGCAATAGACAGGAACCAAATGAGGAACAAAACCAAAGAAATTTTTTCTTTTCTTCTGTATGTTTGAATTGTGAAAGGGTAAAACACAGCCATTAGTCGCTCCAAGCTGAGTACTGTAATCAGAAATATACTGGCATACATGCTGCAGTAAATAATGAAAACCAGCATTTTGCAGAAGATGACTCCAAAAATCCATGAGTCAGCAAAGGAGTAAATCCAAATTGGTAAAGTGATCAGTACAAGGACATCAGCAATGGCCAAGTTCAAGATCAGCAGGACTGAAAGAGATACTTGCTTCATTTTTGTACAAACAGTCCAGATGACGATGCAGTTTCCAGGAGTGCCAATAATAAATGACAAGCTCAGTATTAGGCAGACTACTGACCTCACAATATTCCATGTGGAGTCGACACTGCTTTCCTCAGCTTGACTCATCCTGGAAATTCTTCCGTTCTTGGTTGCTCTGCGCTCTGCTTTATTCTGAAGATGTCGGTGAACTACTCAAAAGTTCTCCTCTAACTGATGTTCTGAAGGCTAATATGAGCTCACAACCTCATGCTCACTCTTACAGACATCTGACCATATATGGCAGTTCCTGTTGTTTCGGAGAATGGGTATTTTTGCATACAAAGCAAAAGTAAAAATACAGTGCAGGACCTGACTTTGCTGTTAGTTATACATCCATTGTTCTTCAGCAAATTTTAAAACACGTTGCTGGTCTTTCTAAAGTGTCCCTATTCAAAGAAACTTGCTACTGTGGTGATCTTACTGATCTAATGAACGGCTGTGAGGAGAAAGAAACCCTTTTTATGCTATTCTATTCTTGCTCCTATGAATAACTCAGCACTTCATTTCATAAAAACAAAAAAAAAGAGGAGTGGCAGGTAAACTACAAATGTGCATTATATGTTTGACATGAATTTTAAAGCACAAAAATTTGACCTCACTACCTTCATGTCATCTTTTTTAATTCAGCAGGAAACAGTCAATCATATTTTAGAAATACCCTGGCATAAAGGAAATCAACATTTGTCCTATTTGTACCGTACTGGTACAATAAAGTGGGTGGGAGCTGTATTTCTAATTCTCTGGAAAACTGCAGTTCTTTACCAAACAATAACCATCAGAATATTCAGTCTGGATGCAGAGTTAAAGGAGGAAATGCTCCATGTCAGAGAGAAAATATATGATTACATTATTGTCCTGCTGTGCCAGCAGCAGGCTATGACTTTATGACTTTTCCCAGGAAACTTGGTAGTCAGTGCAGTATTCATATCCTAAATGAATCATAAGTTCTTCAGAGACTAGCCAAAGAGTATGAAACTATTTTGTTATCCTGATCTCAAAACATCTTTTGAAGTTCATTTCTAAAATGTTGAAGGAGGAACTAGAACAGCAGAGCCAACAGAAATATTCAAGAAGTGGAACTGGAAGGGTGTTTACCATAAAAAACATTCACAGAAACAAAGGAGTTATTTATAGCTTTCTTAAATTTAAGAACGTGATACAGATGATTTCCCTAATTTTACAAACCTGGCAAATGCATTGCATAGCATTAAGTCAAAAAGTATTTTTCACCATGGAAAAAGGATTGTAACATCAGCACCCCCAAAGCAGCTTAGCCGGTTTTGCTGTCATAAGAGTATAATGAGATCAAAAGCAAATCCAGAATAACCCCACTGGAGTAAGTATTATATCTTCAAAATACTATTTGTGTAATAAAGATTTTAACTGGGATTTAATCTGATACATGATTCCAGTTCTTTTGTTTTTAACTACATTTAATGAATATCGGGTAGGGGAAAATCCGAAACAAGCTGTTTATATTCTGAAGGGAATTTCTGAAAACCACTTGTGAAAATTAACTAATGGGAGGAAGTGCTGGGCAGTATCTCTTCTTGTAATGAAATCACCTTTACAAACATTATTTCTCCAGAAGTACCTTCGTAGACCATTTTTAATTTATTGCCAGTGGCATATCTAGATTGAACTAAATTGCAGATTTTTTGGGGGGAAAAGATAATTACAGAGAGATGTCCAGTACCTCTCGTCACCCAATGCTACAGGGACTGGCAGGTTCTTTAAGTAAAGTCAGTCTAGATTATGATTGTTGTGTCACACACTGATTATCAAGACTTTGACCTGAATTGCAGAGGGCCCAGGTGACTAAAGCCTACATAACCAAAGCCTCTAGATAGTAAGGAAAGCTACACTGATTACTAGAAATTCTGCTTAACTGAAAGCTGGGATAATTGCTAAAAGTCCTGTGTAGCAGTAAGGTACACTAACGGCTAGAAATTGTAGATAACAAAAAGGTGTGCTCATGAGTGAATTTTTACATCATAATAAAGCTCTAATTGTAGCTACAACCTTGTGGCCAGTTCTCATTCTACCAAGGATCCCTAAAAGCACCTGTATGTTCTGTACCATTGTGTGGCAGCTCTGTAGGATTTTCCTCTGTAAAACTTTATTTTTGGTGGAAAAAAGCAGTTGTCTGAACCACTGGTATGAGTAGTTTTAATCCAGTAGTGTATGGATCTGGCTGAACTTCTGGCCTTACATTTTCCAGAAACATGTTTCTCCCCTTGAGTAGAACTTTGCTTGCCAGACGGCCTCTGTCTCTGGCTGTATCTTTCATTTAAACAAGAAAACAAATTAATCTCTGAATTGCAGCTACAGCTTGGAACTTCTGTTTCAAAAAAATCCCAGAGAAGTATTGAACTGCTAAGATTTCCTTGAGTAAGACTCTGAAGCCAGGCTATTAGACCAAATATCCCAGACACTGGAGTTAACTTTAGCTCAGGAGCATGTTTCTGAGCAGCTCTATGTGACTGCTGGATCACTATGAAAACTTCAGACTGTAAGCTGTCTTTAGTATTCTCTAAAAGTGCCTGACCATTATTTATCGAATTTACATTAGTAGTACACAAACTTTATGGGCAATTTAGCAAATATTTCCCTTAACAGGGGGAGCAATGTAGTGTAGCTAATAACATGCTAAACACAACAGTGGCTAAACCATTCAGTATCTTACTCACTCTAGTGACCACACATGGGTGGGCTTTAATGTATGAATGCATTTAGACTTCGGACCACAGAAGTTCTGGTCTACTCCATCACAGCAGTGAAATTAGGCTGCATCTCTATGTTTTAAAAAAAAAGGATTTATGTTTTTTGTGCGCATGCATGTTGTATATAGTGCAATAACTCAGTCACCAATACAGGAAATTTTCTGTAAGTCTGTCACCTTTAGATTGGCAAACAACTTCTGAAAACTTTCCAAGCTCAGAAAGTCTGTGCTACTGCTATGAAACCCTTTGAATAGAATTTGCTTCAGCTTAAGTATCAGGTGTGTTTTTCTCAACCTTCAAATTATTTATTTTACTCTAAATGCATGAGCTTCCCTCTGGTGGATGCTCTGTAATTTACACTACCCCTAAGCATCTTCAAACAGCTGTGTTTGCACCCCTAAATGTAAAGTGTAATTGATATTTCTACCTTTTCCATGTTTATTGTGAGAATCAGAGTTTCACTTCAAAATGCTGAGCCCCTGCTCAAAGTGTATCCATCCTTCCACGCAATAAGAGCATCCCTGTAAGGATTTACAGAGTAGCTGATGCATGGCAAATCCAGAACATGGAACTTATATCTAGAACTCTACAAAGAAGACTTGTAAAATCCTCTTTACATTTTGTTTTCAGAAGGATCCCTTGGATGATTGTCTAGTAAGTGACTGTAGAATAATGATTAACAAGTATCATGTATCTGCTGACACACTGCAAATTGCTGTTATAACCTCATTTGTCTGTTAATGTCAAAGGGAAGAAGTTATTAGTATGAACCCCCCAGTTCTTCAGCCATTGAATCAAGGTGCATTTGCAGGATTTGTACAAATGTCTTATAACAAACTCAATTCCAAGTGCTACTGAGGACACTGTGGAAGTGCCACACTTTGCCTTGATCAGAGAACTATGGGCTACTTCACAGCTGATCTAAACATTGCTTTCCTGATTACAGGGGGGGCTCCTATGTAAGTGGGATTTCATGAGGGTGTGCAGAAGCTAATAATGTCTCTGCTCTGCAATCACTGCAAAGGGAAGTGTAGTGTAGGAAAAGACACAGACCAGACATTTCTGTTTTGCAGTGTTTGTGACAGCAGCCCATGGGGCAGCAAGTACAAATAAGAACACTCCCAGTGCTGCTTTATAGAGAGAAAATAACTCAGGGAAGAACTTGGGATCAGTTCCAGAATGTAATAAAAGATGTGTACTTTGCACTATAAAGTTTGAAATATTCTGTTCTGTGTGCATTGTTGTTAATCAGTATTCTAACATTATTAAAAATCTGTATTCCTTACCCGGCTCAGTAGCGCATAACAATGGTTTTATATGGCTGGCTAGAGAAAATATTTCCTGTTTGTTATGTTCAGGGAAAACTCCTTTAGGACTTGTGACAGGGAAGTGCTTCCAAGGCACCTGTTGTATGTGCTTCAGACATGCTTACCTATCAGCACTCTTCTTCCCTTAACAGAGTGATCACTGACAATCAGAACATGTTCCCATGGCAAAAACCACAGAAAAATATTTTCCTTGTACAGACATACCAGGTGCATTAGACTAGAGGTGTTAATTAAGATCGTGTAGAATTGTATTCATAATTCTGACTGTAAGCAGGAATCTGAATAACAATTATGCAGAGATTATGGAAAAACTTATACATACCTTTTCTTGACACTATGAATGTATACAGTTTTAGTGTCCTGTTACAGTACAAGCTTTTGGACAGTAAATACACAGATTTGTTACAATCGAGGGCAAGACTGGCCTGTTCTTTATCAGCTACCACTAAGTAGCTATTTGTACACAAACTGTTGCTAGCCAAAATCCTTAACAATACAAGCATATCTGGCACTACAGTTGCTACTGGGTAAATCAAATACACGGTTTACATGCTCTTCCTTTTGAGTAACAAGTTACAGATGACAAATACTGCTTGGACAACTTGCTGCCAAACATTACTTAAATTTTTTAAAATAGTTTAGCCAAATCTACTGCCATTTCTACCTTGTTTACTGGGATTTCACATAGATATTATTTTGCTATATGATCAGTGTCTCTTTTTGTTATTCAGCAGTGATGAAAGAAACAGAGCACGTGTAAGTGAAAGCAGAGCACGTGTAAGTGAAAGACCTGTGATTAAAAACCCACAAACAGATACTCCGCAGTGCCTGAGCAGCAGCACCAGCCGGCAGCTCTCCTGCCCACGTGGAAGGGGCTGTCCGTGCACTTCTGTGTTTGCAACACAGGGCGGCGCTGGGAAACCATCCCTTGGTTTTTGGCTGAGCCCGCAGGCCCGGAGGTGTTGCCTTTCTCTGCGTGGGGTACGCGGCATTCAAAGCCATGGGTCTCCACAAAACGAATTCTTTTGCATAAGAAGGTTAGGTGATTGTGACTAAAATTTCAATAAACTTATAGAGAAAAATCACAATGTCTTTTTTTGTCTTGTACATCACATTACTTTCTAAATACTTGTATTTCTAGCTCTCTCAGTTCTGGTTTGATACATATCCATTTCCAGTGCTACATTCTGTTTTAACTGATACGGTAAGGACAGCTCCCTCTGTGACAAAAAATAACATTAATTTTAATAAATGAATTTCATTTTCTATGCCTCTGAAGGAACAAAGTTTGGAAAGTTTGGTAATTATGTTAACAATTGGTTCTTCAGTATAGTTTCCATTTGTGTGTTCCCTTTGAAGAGCAGATCACATTGTGATCTCTTGGGTTGTGAAACAACCCCGTTCAGCAGATTTGAGCACCTTTGAAGCCTTATTTAATTCCTTTATTACACATGCCTTAAGCTCGGGTCCCAGTGTGACATGAAGTCTTGATTTTGTGGCCTTGTGTCAGGAGGCTGGTTAATTGTGCTGAAATTAGAAAGACTGTACTGATTTTATGGGGAATACGAAGATCTTTCTCCTGCTCTGTACAGCCACCACACGTGTTAGGAATGCCTGTGTGCTCAGTCACTTAGTAATTAGCATACCTGACATTCTGTTCTGCATAGCCAGAGAAACGAGCACCCTGTGCCACGCTGCTCTTCAGAATGGTCTTGTCCAAGCATTCTTAATCTGAAACAAAAAGTAGTCAGGATTGATTCTCAGATTCTACACAGAGCTACACTAACAGCTATTTAGTAAACACACACATAATATGCTGTATGGAAAAAGTGTAAGATATGCAAACTTCAGGCACAGGTAATTTTTTATCATTCTGTAATGTGAGCTGTAGTTTCTCTAGAACTTTTATATAATATTAGAAATTACTCTGAACAGTAACTTCTCCATTAAATGAAGCAAGTGCTTTCACTTGAAGGAAGGAAGTGGTAGCACCATCTTCTTATTTAAAAAATTTAATTCTTTATGGAATTTAATAGAATGTAAAGCTAATAGACTGTAAAATCGTCTGATGTCATACTTTTCCTATATTTGACTCTTGAGCCTAACTACATGATCTGGTTTTAGGCAGAATTATTTCTTATGTTCTAGTGTTCAGTCAGATCAAAAAGTACTTTTAGCCCAGTATCTTGTCTCTGGTAGCAGCCACAAGCAGGTGCTTGGAGAAGAATATTAGAACAAGCCATGTGTGTGTATACTTGTCCTACACATTTTCTGGCATTCAGTCAATTACAGCTGAGGAGTTTCCTGAACCAGGGATGGTTTCTGTGTGTTTAATAAAGCTTTGTGGACATTTATTCTGTAGACTTCCTAAGCCTATGCTTGAACTCATGTGAACTTTTAGCACTGCAGCTTTGATCCACGCTGTGTGAAGAACCACCTCCTCTTGTTTGCTGGTCTCCTGTTGGCTCCAGCTGGCTCCCACAGTTCGTATGTTGGAAAAACAGGGAACAGCACATCTGTGTTCATCCTTTCCACAGTCCTTCCTTGATTAAACCCTACATCTATCAGTCATTTCTTAGCTGCAGACTGAAGAGTTCTTACACACATGAATACACCTATATACCTTCCTATACCCCATATAGAAATTGTCCCATGCTTTTCTTCGTTCTTCTCATTGTCTCTTCATTCAGGTATTTTATGTTTCTTTCAGGCAGAGGAGCAGACAACAGACTAGTTCTGAAATTTAATAGTTCAATTAAACCACAGTGCACTGATGAGGGAAAACAAAAGAAATCAAAGCGCACAGAGGTCAAAGTTCCCTCATCTCCAGTCTGTCTCATCCTGCTGCAGTGTAACAGGGCTGGCCATACTGCACTCAAGTTCTTTTTTTTTTTTTTTCCTAATTGGGGATTAGTTTAGTTTACATTCAAACCACAAAAATAATAATTAGCTTTCGTCTTTCTCAATGCCAGTCTGTGCTCTAAGATTTAAAAGACTTTGTTCCAAAGGTCACTGTGTCATTCTTCCTTCATTTACTCCAGATGCTCCACAATCATAGAAATCCTCATGTGATGCAATTACCTTGTAATCCTTAAACCGTAGGTTATCCTCTGACTGGTAGAGCTTTGTATCTCTGCTGTGGCCCCTATTCTGTGCTTAAACCACTAAAAGTCAGGTATAATCTAAAATTGCCATTATTGGGTATTGTATGAAAGGCAGCTTTAATTGCATCTGCTACTTTTTTCTTGGTAGCTTTGTGTCTTGTTATGTCTGGCTGTGTGGGAAGCATTTAATCCTCCATGGTATTGAACTGTATCTCTTTAGTATCTCTTCCAACACAGCAAATGTGTGACTCCTCTTTCTCTCATGATTTTTGTTTTCCTGTCTTTTGAGTTTGTGACTATTCACCAAGTCCTGTGGTATCTGACCACGGTGTCACTGAAGCTCTCGCTGCAGCTCTGCTGCCCTGGCTCCCCTCGGGGTTAGCTGCATGTACCTCATGTTGGCCCAGCAAAGTGTTTGCTATGTGCAATATACCCTGATACACAGGGTTGGTTTTTGGCACATTTTGAGGTCTGTTAGTGAGTGAAAACCAGACATCATATTATGGAAAACATGGCTAAGAATCGTGGTAGACACTGCTGATGAGTATCCATTGATCAAATTACTAGGGATCCTGTTTGGCATGACAAATCACAGATCCTGTCACAACCTTTACCCACGTTCTAGTCCTCTGATTGAGGTTTTGAACAGTGCTAGGCTTAATTTATAATTCAGGAGATTTGCTAGGTTGTTGTCATTATGTAATACTAACTTCTATAAAAGTCGATACAGATATCAAGAAGACAACTGTAAAGGATATAAAACCAGATTTTAAGCACACGTTTATAAAGAACTCACATTTTGAACACTATTAGTCTTTCTCTGTTATCTGAGAGCAATCACCTTATGTAAACAAACAGAAAAACATCAGTGCTGTCTAGCAGATTGCCAAAATGAGGAAATATCCAATAAAACAGAGTTAGAGAACAGCTTTGTGAGAACTGTTTTCTGCAGCTGATCGATGCATCTTTGCAGCACACAAACACAGCAGAACCGTTTTCACAAGTTATGTTAGAATGAGGTCCAAATAGAAGAGTTGAAATTGCTTCATAATGGTATAACCTTTTACAGGAACACTCATGTATTTCTTCCTTTCAGCAGAAAATTTGTTTTCATGTCACATGATAACAGTACCCATTTTTTACTGCTTCTTTGGCTTGTAATCTGAGCAGCTTCACTTCCAGCTGCCAAGCACTGAGAGCCAAATTAATTTCACCATACCATGAAGAAACTCTTATGAGTCTTAGTCTATTGTCATTGGAGCATGGCAACAACATTTACAACATCTCAAGCTGTCTTTAGCATACTACTTAAGAAAAAAAAAATTCCCACCAAATCCATCTTCTCGAAGTACTATGTCCAGATAGCCTTTGGCAAGCTTCCCCTTTCTAATATGTCCACAAGTGTCTCTAAAATATCATTATTCAGGTTCAAACATGAGAGGTCAGTTCACTGCTGCCTGTTTAAAATGTCCTTTATTCAGTGTTGTTACGAGGAACGTCTTAAAGGGAATGGTGGAATTTTATTAGAATTTTCATTTGATATTCACTTATTTGCCCAACAGAACTATCAAAATAATTGTCCTGATCCAAATTCGATCATAGCTATGATTTGAACAAAGGATTAAAATAATGACCTTCAAAAGTCCCTTCCAACCTTAATTTCCCTGTAACTATATTTTTGCACTTTTGACAAGTTTGATAGAGCCTCACATGATCTTACTCATGATGCTGCTGATTCAGCCATTGCCCCATGATTAACTGTTCCCAGCTACCTGTGTCCCTCAGTCTAGAAGGGAATTGTGTCCTTACAGGAATCATCGAGCAATACCTTTTAACTTAACCTGCCCAAAGGATGGGACAGTAAGTGCCTGTGCATTTGTAGCCTACCTCTTACTTTAGAACATGGTACCATAAACAGATCAGGCATTTATTTTTACTTTCAGTGGCTGCCAAAACTCAGATCTTAACAATTAATTTTGTTAATCTTGTTCATTTTGTTTGTTTTTAATGTTAATCAAGAAACTTCAGTTAAATGTGGGTCTGTCCTATTTGGTGTTTAAGTGCGGTCAGTTTTCCTTTTCATATCTAGTTTTTAATGTGATAATCTGGATTTAAAGGATAGAAAACAAATGGGTGGTCCATGGACATTACACCTTCACATCTAAGATGACTTTTGCTTTACAGATGCATCTTTTGCTGGGATTGAATACACATTTCAGAGCCAAAGAGACATAATTATAAAATGAAGGGGAAAATCTTTACATATCCTTTAAACTCAGGTAAACTCTCATTTTAAACGCACCAACTAAAGAGGAACTCTCAGATTGTTTCCTTTAGGCTGAAGGGAAGTCTCTCAACAAATGTGATCAGGGTCAGATGCTTTTCCATCCTTCCGTGTTGGAAAACTTTAGCACTGAAAATGAGTGAGTGAAACCTTACGGAGACCAGGCAAAGACCAACGTCTCCTTCAATACATGACTAAATTACTGACACCAGTTCCAGTTCTTCTGGACACACTAGCCTTGGCAGAGATGGATTCACTTTTGTCAGTAATCCACCAGATTCAGAAGCAGTAGTGTTGTGTCTCTTCAGAAGTAGCTCTGAGCTAGCAGATTTCCTAAGCCCTGTATTTCTGTGACACCCCTGACACCTGTCCAGCTGGGATACCAAACAGGTGTGACACTGGATGAAACTGCTCATTAAACAGTGGGCTCTTGCCTTTTCATTATATGTGGACTAGAATCCTGAAATGCTGCTGCTTGACTCATGTCACTGTGCCCTCTCTAACCACCCTCAGTCTAGTAACATTTGTCAAGCATGCCAAATTCTGCTTTTTCTCCAGATCTTCTCTTCACAGAAAAAAGTACCTTCTCTGCAGATTACATTCACATTGTCAGCTTTCTACCTTGGCCTAAGTTTCTCTGCACAGCAAAGGGTGTCAGGTTCTACCACTCTCGCAATGTGCTGGGAAGTTGTTGTACTTTGTGGGAACTTGTGCAAGACATAAACTGTCCCTGAGGGTTCAACCTATTCAGTTTTCATCACAACATGGATTATACTTTCAACACTTTTCCTCATATATTCATCCTACACAAAATTGTATCTCCCGTTTTCATTTTCCCATGTCACCTTTTATTTTTTTTTTAATTCTATATATTGCCTAGTTCCAATTTCAAAATTCTCAGGTGGTCCAACCCAGAATGCCAAATCTGAGTAAATCTTGAGTAAAAGTGCCACTAGTTAAGTCTGAGCACTCTTGCTAAAAATTTCTCACTCCCAGATTCTAATAAAATTCTCTTTGAGCAGGAACTCTGAAATTCAGCTTGTTAGTAATCAAATCCTCACAATTTACTATGAAGATCTATTACATGGATGGTTTACAAGGACAAATTGATTTGCTTTAGCAAAACATGAGCCAAAGGAGTAATATGATCTCTGTTACATGGATTAAAGGTTTGAAGATAGGAGAGATGACAGTGACTGTTAATCTGTTAATTGTGGTTATCTTAGCTTGGCTCTGAGCTTGTGGGTTGATGTTTATGTAAGCCTACCTTTCAGTACTCCCACTACCCAACCACCCTCTTCCCTTTTTTCCAGTCTCTGTTTGACACTGTAACCAAATTTAGCCTGAAACACAATGAAGAACACAAGTTTTGTTTACTGTCCTAATGCTACGGAGCAGCACCATGGGCAACAATATGGAAGTGGATGTGAAGTGCTGAGGAAGCAGGGAGAAGTGAAAGGACGAAGTGTCTTTGTAGTCTCGGTTCAAATACATGTCAGGTTGTGCCCTGGGACTGTGCTACTGTGCTGAGGTGCAAGGACAGAGTAGATTTGTGACAACACTTTTGGTTGTCTTCACATCTTTCTTTGAAACTGGCTGTCCTCTACTCGTGTGTGTAACTCAGCACAATCCTGTTTGAGGGTATTTGAGCCAACACAAACACCACTTAAACGGCAAGGATCAGAGGCAAACAGAGAATTCTGTTCAATCAAATAAAAGACATTTAAGCAAACAGTAGATTTCTGGAAAGGATTGTTACTTTTAAATAACCAGTGTGCAAACTCATATCCAATTCACAGCTTTTGTCAAGTTGCCAGTGCAGGCCCTCAAAGAGCCTTAACCAGAGATAACGCTACTGTAGTTTCTGGTGTTTAATATAATTTATTTCTATGGTGTGGGTTTTTTGGAAGAAGTAAAGAATATTTCCATAGGAGATGGATTATGCACATGAAAAAAGACTTCTACAGTGGTAACACACTGGCCTCTGAATTATGGATAATGGTTTTTCTTCATACATAAGTGAAAAAGATGCAGTATTCCTTTTATCAGTAGTTCAACTGTAACAACTTCATTTTCCATTTCTAGACAGCTTTGGATATGAAACGTGAGAGGAGCAGTATATAGAAGGTATTTCATAAAATAATAACCTGGCTGGCATTTTACTGGCAGTTCAGATGTGTTGGTTCTGTTATTCTTTGAATCTGCCTTGGATGATTGGTAGGTTTCTGTGTGGCTACACACGGTCATGTTCCTGAACTGCTGTTAATCTACAAATGCCCTGTTGTCATTCTCTGTGGAGAAAGAGCTGGATTGCTCTTCTAACAAAACAGCCCCTGGAAATAGCTACACTGACTCAATTAATAGCAGGGTATCATCAGCTGGAAAGCAATGCCGTGTGTCCAGGTTCCTGGGTTTGTTGGTGTGAGTGGCAATAGGATCAGGCACTCAGTGTGAAAACAGAAATTTGCTGTGCATATTTAAACCTTGAAAAGGCAAAGAGCTTAATTTACTTTGTGATTAAATGCAAATGGTCCCGATCTCACAAAAGGAGACAATAAAAGAAAGAATTAACATACACTACTTGATTCATCAGCAGAAAGACCGTTATCTAAAGGGCCTGAGCTTGCAGGAATAGACATTATGTGCTTAGAAGGCTTTTTCCTGGAACAGAATTAGGGTGGAAACTATTTTAGTGAAGTGTGAAGACATTCCCAGCTGTGAAAACAGCACAGAGATTTGTAAAGGAAATATTAAGATTGGTTTGAAGACATCTTGAGTAGAATCAGTGAGGAAATGGTTACAGAAGTGATACCTATGTGATAATAAATCGGAGCACTTGTTAAATGCTGACAAATGCAAAGTGTACATTGAGCCCAAAAGACCTGTGCTCTGAGAGGCCTACAGCAAGGCACAGAAAATCTGTCCCAAGATGATGCTTTGATGCCACCTAAGAGAACCCACAAGACGTAGAGGACTTGACAGGTGTCATTCCTTGATCCTTGTGTCATAGTACAAGTGATCCCAGCCATGCTATTTGGACATGTGCATTTCAGGGCTTTTGACTATGAGAGAAAACTGATTTCAGACACAGTCATTTTTTTAAATATTGTTTTACCCTCCCATAAGGTCTTTTGCTGCATTTTGTAACTTTTAATTCGTACAACAGGTTCACTGTTGCAATCAGTTTTAGTCAATCATACTTGCACACCCTGTAGTTTGCTTTAGTAGGAGGTCATTTCATGTCAACGCTTGCAGGGTGACTAAGCACCTATCTTTGGCTTTCTTGCATGTAAACACACAAGGTGTGGCTGCTGCCTAGAAAAAGGCAAGTCTAGATCTAGCCTTAGCCTTACTTCCTTGAATGATTTGTTGCTTTTTCTTCTCTTATTTCAGGAGGAAGAAATCCTTCTCCTTCCATGTGAATGCCAAGACAACATAATTTTTCTGAACTCCTCTCAGTAGGCTGTGTATCTGATTTACCAAATTCTGCCTTCACACATAGATCTCTGACATGTCTCTCTCCAGGAATCACAGAAATTGGTGAATACTGAATTCAGTGAGGCAAGAAGAATTTAAATTTTATACCTTAGTCGGCAGGAGTTATCAAGTCACTGAGTAGTTTTCTACTTCTACTTGTCTTTCACTCACGTCTTCACTTGTTATATTGTCCATGCTAGTGTATTAACCATTCAAGGTAGGAATATTTCTGAAAATTCGTAGACCCACCGGGGGATGTAGGAAGCTGTGAAATAGTGCAGTGCTCCTGTCCTTATCAGATAAATATCCTTATCAGAAATAGCTTTATCCTGAGCATGAATTGATAACATCTGGCTCAGAAAGTGTGTTTCCAGAGCAGGAGTAGATATATGAGTGAATCAAGGAAACCTGGTCTGGCCCATCAGCACAATCATTACTGATCACGAGCTGTGATTACGCTGGTTCCAAGTACCATTTTTTTTCTGTTTAGTTTCTTCTTCTGTGGATACCCTTCCTCGTTCCTCTGCACACACAGACATCCACCAAACCACCTGTACACCAAAGAGAGCACGTAGCCCCTACTAACTGGTATTGCTGAAGCACAAAGGCTTATAACCCTTCTGGTTCCATCTTACTGTAATTAATTAGACCTGTAATTAACAGGGCTGCCTGTTCTTGTTACATGTTTAAAGGTCTAATGATTTTTTCCCCCTCTCAGTATTGCCAAACGCCTGATCTCAGGGATCTTCTGTACCAATTAACTCTCACCTAAGTCAGGTGTTGCCTGAAGTGCAGGTATACTCATGAGCTTCTATATCAGATACGGTGTCTTTAGACGGTGTAATACTAAAATTCCCAGCTCTTCCAAGTACTTTGGCTTTCCCTTAAACCATTCGGACCACGCCCCTTATGCGCTACTTATTTTTAGACATGTTTTGCAGCAAACGCCCATTACTTCGCTGTTAGAATTTGTCACGACCACACAACTGTAGATGTAATAATGAGAGACAAACGCTCTCCTCCCTCAGCACGTCTGCCTCCGCAGAGCGTTCTGCCGGCCTCAGCCCGGGGCTGCGGGGTGCCCTCCCTACCTGTCCGGGGCAGCTGCCTGTGCCTGCGGCCGGGGCCGCCACACTGACAGGGCTTTCCGCGGGGGGCCGA
>VZRQ01002908.1:442487-489589 GCA_013397975.1 Machaerirhynchus nigripectus | reverse complement strand
GCTTGGCGGGGCTGCGGGGGGCGCAGAGCCCGCACCGAGCGGCGGCTCCGCAGCTGCCCCGGCGCTGGCAGCTCGGCTCGGCCCAGCCCGGCCCAGCGGCCGGGTTGCAGGCCGGGGGGCGCGGGCATACCCAAAGCATTGGCTGCCTTGGCCTGGCAGCGGGCGGGGGACGGACAAGGCTCGCTTTAATACGCTTCGAGCTCATTAGCTAAGACCAGAGCATCGCTGCTTAAGTCTTTCCTCTCTGTGAGCCTTACCTGAAAGAGGCTGGAATCAGATGTGGACAGAGGAGTGACTGGGTGCTCCAGCGGTCGAATTACAAAATTTAAAACAAATAGGCTTATTTCATCATATAACATGAAAAACGAGTGTTCGTTACTGGCCTGTGGTTTCACCTGTTAACACAAAATAGTTGTAATGAATATGCAGATAATAGTCATATAATAGTTAATAAGTAATATTTGTTATTTGCTTTTTGTATCCATTGATAAGAAGACACAAATAAATTTTAAATGTTTCAATAACTTGTTTACTGAAACTGTAATTCTTTAGCATCCCAAGACAGCAAGTGCATTTGGTGACAGTTATGTCAGTAGCCAGTCCTGTAAATACATTCAACGTGCTGCATGTTCTTATTATTGACTAACCTTGATGGTCGTGAGGGAATAAAAACTTAAGATGGGAAAAGGGTAATTAGTGGCATGTTGTTCAGCTCAAGCTCCATTTCTTGATAATAATTTAGGCTCCGATGGTGACTTTGTTACTGCTTTTACAAACTTCTGATTTAGAAGGGCAAACTCTAACACAGCATTTTAAAAACTGTTCTTGTTATCTCAGGGAACAGTGTGTACAAACCCACAGTTCTTAAAAGGCCGCGGAACGGACTGGCAGGCTGTGGGTTTGGATGTAGAAACTGCAAATGGATGTCCTAAGAGGCAGGAGTTGAAACAGGAAAAGTTCTTTGAATTCTGTCTGGGGAGGTTAGAAACAATCTTTTATGCCATCTTTCCACTCCATAGTGCTGGGGTTTAGCAACTGGCCTTGGCACTTGCTCCAGTGCCAGCTTCTTGAGGACAGAGATGTTTTAGTTGCTGATCCAATATTGAACTCTATCTAGGAAGGAATCAAAGATTTAAAAGCAATTGGGAGAAAGGGTTACGGATTGTAGAAGTGTGGATTTACTACTGATGGATCTACTGAAAGTATGTATGTTCCCTAAGGGTGGTTTTAAGAACTGTGGCTGACCTACATTTTCTTAAGAGACATTCCGGTAAATACTGTGTGGCTGAGCACACGTTCATCCAGAGTGGTTTATGACAGACTTTCTTGCTGTTACAGTGAGTTTTCATCAAAGGCTGCAGAACTTGCATCTTTTACTGTTCTATTCAGGCTCTGCATTTTAAAATTTGCTGGATTTTTTGCTGCCCAGTCCTTATCCTTCTTGCGTATGTGATATGTTAAGATAAGCTTTTTAGGAATTACTGCAATTAGGATGGTGGAAGGGCTTAGGAAAATCTTTTAGGGAAGTATTTTGAGTGCTGGCTTAACACAGGTGTTTGAGGGAAGGGAGAAAAACCCACATCACCTGGATACACAAATGAAAAGGAGATTCAGAGGTGCAAGGCTGCGTTATACAGGCCTATACAAGCCTGAGATGAATTTGGAGTCCATACCAGGTGGGAATACAGAGTTGATCCTCCTGATTTATCAGACTGGCATCTAGACTCCTAATTCCTAATGTAAGTTCAGTTCTTAAATAAGTTTTTATCTTACGGTAAACAGGGTCTCATGATCAAAGCACTCACTCTTGATCTGTTTGGAAGATCTGTTACCACACTTCAGTAGAAAGGGGAGTTAAGTTGAGTCTTGCTCTGTCTGTGGCAAGCTGGCCACCTGATCTTAAGGAATAAAGAAAGAAGAAATGCTGTTTAAGGAGTGTTGTCAACATTATGATCACTTCAGGAATGTTTTAGACCAGTGATGGTCACAAGACCCAGTGTAGCTTGCTCTCAAACCTTTTGTGTAATGACCCCACTTTGCAGTTGCAGTCTGTGCTTACCCAAGTAGCAGAGGGGGAAGTAGAGCAGAATCTTGCAAAATATGGAGCCTTGCTCATATAAGGGTAACTTGTTCTGCTGCCCAGGTACTGACAAAACTGCTGCTTCGAGGAATCTCCCATCTGAAAACAGCTGAGCTCTGTGAATACAACCTTGTAACTCCTGGCTTTAGTTGTGATGGCAACAGCTCTCCCATTTGGAGAGCCCCCAGCTGGCTCAGGTGAAAGGTGGTTCTGTGGAACAGCTGTGCCGGTCTAGCAGCTCATTAGAGCTCACCCAGCTTTCCTTGTACCTGTTTGTTGGCCACTTTGTGGAGTCCTTTTGTCTTGCTAAAAGATGAGGAAATAACCTGGTGAGGAAGACATGATTAATTTTGTAGTTGAATTACTGTAATGGAGGAGCTGGCATGAAGAACGTGGAGAGTGGCACCACACTGTTTGGCTTAGGTTGTTTTTTAACCTGGTCTGTGCATCCTCACGGTGCTTTAGTAGCAGGAGTTACTATGCCTGGAGCTCGTGTTTGATCATACCAAGGGAGCAACACCAGGGACCAAACTGCCATGTGTAGTAACTGACTAAAAATCCTGTAGTGCAATTGCTCAGTTTTCTCTGAGATTTAAGTTAAAAAAGCATTGAAGTATATTCATATAATAGTGATACTAGAGAAGAAGAAGAAACAGGTGAAAGTCAAAACCTTACTTGCAGAATCTGCTTGAAGGCCTGATATCAGGCACAATGCTCACTAAAATCTAAGGTATTTTCTTGGATTCCTTTTTCAAGTGTTTTGGGGGAAAAGGAGACTAATTATGGTGCTGACTTGCTTTTATGCCTTTTTAAAAGTGTTTTCTATTTAGCCAGGATGATATAATCATACAGAAAAGTCTTTTAAGAACCAAAATAACCCACTGAATACTTCTGTTCTACTGACAATATCTACTAAAAATGTGTATGATGTATATTCTGTGCAATTACTTTTGCATATTTGCTTCATATTTAGAGGAACTATAATTTTGTACACTATCAGTTTGGTAATGTTCAACAGGCTTATCTTTAATGCTCGTGGCAAGTAGTTTTTGTGGCTGTTCTTCCTCCTTCATTCTCTCATATAGCCCATCGATAATCACTGCGTACTGTCTCGTGTCTTAAAAGTTTTTGGAGCTGATAACCCATCCTTATAAGAGCAGTGTCAGATGCACTGAACTCTTTACCTTTTAGAGCTGACTAAACACAATTACTATATCAATGTTCTGATACCTTCTGCAAACAATTTGTTAGGTATGTGGCTAAAGTTTTCTAGAAAGACACCTAAATGAAGTTTGTTAATAATTGATTTACATGCAAAAGAGCTTTGCCTGTGAATTCCTGCTGACTGCTTATTGAGCTGTGTGTGTTTGTATGGTCAGCTGGCTAGATGTCAGGAGTGATTTAAATGTTTATGCCTCATGTGATCCAAGGTATCTGGAAGTATCATGTGAGACGTTGTTTGCTTTCTTGTTCCTAATTTTAAACACAGGCCTTTTTTGTGGCAGTCCATGGAGTCTATGAGCTACTTCAAGACATTCTTCTTAGAGAACTGTGGTCAGAGCTTAAAATTAATTTTCCAGGAAAGTTGGTTCATTTTCAAGGAAGACTAATTTATAGAACCAAAAAGACGACAGTTATTTGAGGAAATAATACTGGTTAAAAAGTTACAATAGTTGATAAATACCCAAAGGCATTTGCATTTCAGATAAAAGTAGTAAAATAAGTACCAACTGCTGGCCTTCTTTTCCCCAGATAAGAAATATCTTGGCTTCCTACCCTGTTATTTAATAGGTACCTTTTTTTTTCCTTAGGATCCTCATATTTGGACATCTGTTGAATGAGCTTTTTTCTTTGTTATCTGTGCAGTCTTAAGGCAAATCACTTTCAGGGTGCAATTTGCTTATTGTCTCTTGGTGGGAACTGTGAATCTGTCATTAAGACTTAAGGACAGCGATAGGCAGGAGTAGGAATGTATCCTAAAGCTAATTGCTGCAATTCACAGTCTGTTACCTCCCTTAAACTCTAATGATATTTCTAAATGTGCTTTTCCTTAAAGTTTCATCATACAAAAAAACATCCCAGAGGGAGATCTAGTAGTTTTGGCAGGGAAGATGAGATGCAAAAAATAGCCAAGGATACTGTAATATGGGAAGTGAATTGGGCTCATCGATGTATTAGAGTGAGTTCTGTTGGGATTAGCGTCTTTGTGAAAAATGCAGAAAAGTGCTAGAACTGATAGAACATGAAATCTAATGGAAACACTGTTTCCTGCTGAATAAGAAATCTCATTTTTCCAAATGTTGCAGTTCTGAAATTAATAGAGGAATTACACAGCTGCAAATTAGGGAAGCAGGGTACTGCTGAAGATCTCGTCTTGGACATCTGGTCTAACTAGTGCTGATGTATTTTGCAGAACTTCACAGGCAAGATATTTTGGGGTCAGTCTGCAGGCTTTAAAAAAATAACAACTCTCTTTAATGTTTCCAGCAAAAAGGCCAAGAAACTACAGATATTGGTAGATGAGAGGATGAGGAGGAAAATTGCATACAGATTACTCTGCCCACAGGTGCTTTCTCTGTATGCCCTGAAAGCAAAGGGAAAGATGTTTTTCTGCTGCTTTCAAATTTGACCATAGAAAATTTGGAAAGCTACAGGCTTAACCTACAGAATTAATCTTCAGAGTGATATTTTTTAACCTGTTACTTATGAAAAACCACTAAGTAGTTCTCCAGCCAAAATGTAAATCATTAACACTGTTAAACTGGGTGGGTGGAAGACTGAAGATCTTGCATGTTTTTTTCAATAATCTCTAAAACTGAAATTTGTGTTTTGTTCCATATAGGTTCACCATGAACCGTCTTCAGTTTGCAGAGTATACTTTACAAAATAAGAAAACCCCAAGGTGTGAATGATAGTGCTTAGCAGTTTCACTGTTAATATGGAAATGAAAGCATGACAAAACCACTTTTTTTAATCCCTGCTTTACAAACAAACAGGCATCATACTTACATATGAGAATTTATTTTTTAATTACAGTATGTATCTTTGCACAGGTAGGACTTGTCCCTTATCTTTTGTTTAGAATTGAAAAAAATTGCCATTTTTCATCTCGTTCCTTATCATCCCTTGAGTAAAAATCAGTATGTCATGTTTCTCATCTTGTATCCTGAGCTGGACAGAGGAGCACAACCTCTATCCTCCAGAAGCTTGAAGATAAAATTTCTTAACTAAATGAAACTTGCAGTTAATCTAAGATCATTCCATTAAGTCCAAGTGAGACTTTGTACAGCTTCCTGCTTTCATTGCTTTTGTTGATAAATGTATCTTGATTATAATCTTAGACTTCTTCTGTTGTGAGTTTTCCTACTCTGAGCAGAAGTGCTTATGATTGAGTGCAGTTTGGAAACCTCAGCAAGTTCTCCAAACTCTAATACCCAAGATATTTGTCTAAATGTTTGAAAGCTATCTTTGCTAGAAGAACTTTATTTTTACCCAAGGAAGTGAGATTCCAGGATAGAACAGAATGTCACTCTTCTTTGTTTTGCATTGAAACTGAGGACAAAATCAACCTGTTTTGTCCTTGGCAGGTCTGCTGCTGAAACTGGCCAGTCATGAAAGATTGATATAAATAGAATTACGTTCTGTTCCTTTTCCAATTAAAAGCACTGATACGGCAGAGGCACGAGACTGGAACAAGTTGTTGCCTTAGCTTTCTAAGCAATAACTAAGTAGGATTTTGTGAGGTTACAAGACTGAACTGCAGTAAACTCTTTCTAGGGTGTGATGCAATACTGTAATCTCCCTTACTATGCTTTCCAGTATATCAGAGTCCTTGAAATATGACCTAAAATAAACCATGGTCAGCTACTGGGCCTTTTAACGTTTCACTTAAGGCTACAAAAATAAAGCCCCTAAAAACCTAATGAGAAAGTAGAGGTAGTTAATAAAGAAATCCTGAGGTGTATCTTGTGGTGGGGCATAACCTGCAGTGGTTGGAGGTTTTAAGAGTGTGGTTGTCTGAAGTTCTGGCCTTTTTCAGTTCTGTAGTAAGTTTTTCTCTAAAAGCACAACTGGTTTTACAGTTAAATTAGGCATTCCACTAAAATATATTATGTCTTTCCTTAAACCATTGCTAAGTATCAGTGTATTATAGAACTTGAACTGTTTTGAGTAGATAATTTACTGGGGGATGGAGGAACAAATGTATGGGTAGATTTGCATTAAAAAACTGCAGAACTAAATATTGACAAGTAAATAGGATACAGCATACCCTAAAAAGAGGGCTTTGTGGAGCTGAAAGGAGTGGAGGGAAACCTTAAGAAGTGCCTAACTTCTAAATTTTTCTAATGCAGAAAAACTTCTCAGTTACTGAAATGTTTTTGCATCTCTGGTTCTTGAGAAAAAAATGACTAAACATAACAGAGTGTAAGAAGTTTCTCTGAAAACTTGACGCTGAAAATTGTAAGAGTGTTTGGTTAAGACTAGTTCTAATTTGGAAAAATATTCCTGTTTCCATCTAGGGTTTAAAAAATAACAAAGAATAAACCTTAGTCAAAGGGATACTGTACCTTAAGAAGGTGCAAATACCCAAGACCCTTTCCTCCAGGTAGTACTGATGTAAGGTATCCAAAGGAAAAAAAAGTAATACTGTTGTTGCAGCCACACCTGAATGTAAAAGATACGAAACTGCATTTTTGCATTGTTAAGCCAAGTATGTCTTGTGTTGCAAAAGTGTGGTCTTAGGTGAAGAAGGGCAGCTAAATAATATAAATGGATCTTTTACTTTTTTAATATTAGGTTGATAGTTTGCAGGCAGCTGTTTAAAGAGAAGAAAGACTTGCATGTGCAGTCGTGATGCTCTGAAAAAAAAGTTCTTTCAGAAAGATTTAGTTTTTACTTTAAAACACATAATTTTGGTAATGTCCAAGACAATCTTTTTCTTCATACCCATGGCCTTATATGATGTGGTCCCATATAGTCTGCTCTTTGAACTTACGAGCTGTTGATCCAGAATCATGCTACATGTTGGTTTCTCAGCTAATGATTTTTGAAAATATATAAATATTTTCAGTGCAAGATGTATATGTAGTATCTTCTTATGTAGTATTTTTTTATCCTATTACAAAACCTAATGGTGTCTCTGGATGCAGTGATAATGCATATAAGGGCTACAGTATTTAGCTGTGTATACTACAACATAAAATGTTATCTACTTTAATTAACTGTCTCATTTTTATTTCTCTCTCTCTCCTTTTTCTATTTTTCAGTTCCAGGGGACTTAGGTAATCAGTTGGAAGCAAAGTTAGATAAGCCATCGGTGGTGCACTATCTCTGCTCTAAGAAGACAGAGAGTTATTTTACACTCTGGCTGAATCTAGAATTGCTTCTGCCTGTCATCATTGACTGCTGGATTGATAATATCAGGTAAGATCAGAAATGGTGCTCTTTGCAGTTACATCCTTTCCTTAGGCTGATGTGCAGAATGGCTGCCTTTAAATTCCTTTTCTGATTCAAGACCAGTGAGAGAAATCACTTGGAGTTCTGCTGGGTAGGCAGCCAGGATGAGTGTGAAGATGTGGCTCTGTTGCATCTGGGGTAGATGTTTCTTGCTGATGAGGAGCAGAGGTTCTCTTAGTTTCTTTTACTTTCTCTTCTGCCAGTGACTCAATGTAGGTTTGAGCACTTTTTAGACATCTCTATGGCCTTACCTCAAGGAGGATATTTTCTGCTTGTTTTGGAGGCAGGCTCTTCTTGGTGATGTCAAGCAATAGGACAAGAGGAAATGGACAGAAACTGATGCACAGGAAGTTCCACCTGAAATATTTTGGTTTTAAAAATCATCTAATTTAAAGCTTTCACGCTATTTCATAAATCAATCTGCTTTATTATTGTTCCTGTAAGAATAACACAAATATATGTATGGAAACAAGAAATAATTAGCTGGTGCAATTAAAAACTATTGTATTGGCATGTTGCTCTTTTATGAATATACTGAGCTGTTGTAAAGCAGTCTGCTTTGTCTTGCCCTATGCCTTATGGATTAGAGAGATCTTTGCTGAGAGACTTGTGCATCAGTTTAGATTCTTAGACTCCATCTAGGGGTAAAAACTTACATTCAGAAATGACAATTGTATTGATATGGTATTAAAACAAAGCAACCCCCAACTATAATAACAGGGATGATTAAAGAAATAAACTCCTGACTCAATGCTCCAGATGCTTCACATCCTAAGTTGATTTGAAAAGTATTTACAAAACACTCAATACCTCAATATGTTTCCTGAGGTGCCAATCATTATTAATCAATAAAAAGTATTCCTTTATGCTGGTATGGGTGTTTCTAGTTAAATGGAAATCAATTAAATTTAGGTAGGATAATATTTTTGATGGGACAAGAGGAAATGGACAGAAACTGATGTACCACATTCTTATGTGGCAATAGGACTCTTTGTAAGTTTTTTCCATTTTGTGGCTTGATGCAAAGTCAAATGGTACAGAACTATATAAAGTAGCTTATATTTAAAAGATGAAGTTCAGCCACAGTTCCATATATTCAGCTTTACAGAGACAAAAAGTCTTAGATTCTGCACATAAAGCATTAAAGTAATTAAAGTAATTGTTTGCACTGTATAACCTCTTAGCCATGAGAGTACTCTGGTCATGTCTGCTTGGGTTGGGTTTTTTCCTCCTTCTGAGTAACAGCACTTAAAGTTCTTGTACTGCACTCAGAATGTAAGACCCAGTGTAGTTGAGGGTTGTCATGTGGCAATATAACATGTTTCATGGGTTTTTTCATTGTTTTTCTTCCCCTCCTCCCCAGGCTGGTGTATAATCGAACAAGTAAGGTTACAGAACCACCAGATGGAGTGGATATCAGAGTCCCAGGATTTGGGCAGACGTTTTCCTTGGAATTTCTTGACCCAAGTAAAAGGAGTGTTGGTATGTACAAGCTGTGTCTCGAGTGCTTTGTCAGGTGGAGGGTTTTTCTAGTTTGTCTTTATGCAACAAGCTACGGAAATGTGATTTCGAATTACAGTTCCATGAGCTCACTTTGCTTTTAAGAGTTTTCATTGCATTGTATTGTTTCGTTTGGTGCGTGGCCTGGCAGATAGAGACAAGAAGATTCCTGTTTAGTGTTGTGTCAAACCTAAGTTTGCTGGATGAAATCCGAGTAGGCATATTGAGGACAGATGCTTTCTAAAAATGAGATGGGTTGAGTAGAAAATTCTGTGACTCAAGCTTGACAAGCAAAACTGAAATAAAACCACTTCAGCTTGGTTCTGAGTAAGATGTTCTTTGGCCTTAGGTATGGGTTAATGGGATTGGGAGATATGGTACCACAATCTGTAGCTCCTTGTATTTTTTTGGTGTCAGAGTAATTATATAATTGCATTTGTGCTGCAAAAGATTTCGGCAGGGTATTTGCAGGGTTTTTTGTTTAGTGCTTTTGTAGAAGTCATGTTTCAGAACACACTGAGTTTGACAAGCTTTTGTGAGTTGTTCTTGGTGGTGGCTGAAGACTGCAGGAGTTGAATAGTCAGTAATGCACTGAGCTTCACGTGCTTCATAACATGGATCTGTTCTTTAAGGGCAGTGATGTGCTTAATGATCTGCACTAGATCACTCTTATAACTAGAACAGTTGATGATTAAATTCTCCGCTTGAGGGACTAGATGAGAAACATTCAAGACCAACGAGTGAGGTTCTGCACAAAGCTTAAATATGACTCTGATGTTCAGTAGACTTCTGACACTGTTACTGGAGGCATGAAGTCGTGGTAATACTTAAATCCTATGTGTCAAACCTTGCAATATGTAACCTCTTTCAATATGCAGTTTGCAACTGTTTCCCTTCTTTGCTATTAAAGCTTTATGTTCAGTTACTTAAGTGTTAATCCACTACCCCAGAGATAGAAAAACACTTTTGGGGTAGTTTCCAGAGTTCTGCCCCAACGATAGGCATTTGTTTCCAAGAATAAATGTAGGTGAAGTCCAGGCCAACCTTTCTACCCTACCTGACGTTAATTTGCAAACAGTAAAAGCTGTGACTGACGAGCACCCCTCAGAAATTATTATGTTGCAGTTCATGGGGAAACTTTACTCTGCTGAGTAAAATTTATCCACTTTGTGTATACTGCATTTTGCTGCCAAAATGTTTGAGAGATCAGACAACTAGTAAGAAGTTTTAATAGTGAAGTTCTCTCAGTTTTGGGGGATAGTGAGCATAACTCATTTTGTTAATATGTGTGCAGCTTTCTAGACTGTTAAAGGCAAACTGCAGGTTTAATGTCTGTCTATATGGTGTCAGAGATAATGCTTCTGGAATTTTGTTTTGCAGTAGTGTCTGACAGCTGTTTCTCACACTAACCTTGTTATGGTTCTGATTCTCTCTTATCTGATGTTTACAGGAAGTTACTTTTATATGTTGGTGCAGAGTTTAGTAGATTGGGGCTACAAACGTGACGAAGATGTAAGAGGAGCACCTTATGACTGGAGAAAGGCACCAAGTAAATAAAATACTGTTACTTAAACAAAATTTTGACTCTCCTAGCCAGCAAATAATGTATTGAATCTCTTCTCCCACCCTGTACAATCATACCTAACAACTTAATTTTGATTAGTTCTTGGGGCATGGGTACTCCTGGATGTAGATGCAAGCTCAGTGTTGTGGTTTCTTTTTTTTTTACTTCTTTAAATAGCTTGCCATTTAAAACTTGCTTAAAAACAGAACAAAACAACAGAAAAACCCCATTTCACCAAAGCACATGCACACCAAACCCCTGCCCCTCCCATGTAATATTGGAATTTTTAAGCTCTGAATTATTAATTCCACAGACAGTTCAACACAATTATTTAAAAGCTTATTTTTTTTAAGATTTCACAATTAATAATTATCACTGTGTAATCTGTTTGTTTTAGATGAGAATGAAGACTATTTTGTGGCACTTCGCAAGATGATAGAGTTACTGTATGAGCAATATGGCAGCCCTGTTGTCCTAATTGCCCACAGTATGGGTAATATGTACACCCTCTACTTCCTCAACCGACAGCCCCAGGATTGGAAAGACAAGTACATCAAGGATTATGTGTCATTAGGTGCTCCATGGGGAGGAGTGGCCAAAACTCTCCGTGTGCTGGCTTCAGGTAGGTAATTTGAGGCTTTGCACTGTATTTAGTGTGTAGGGCACAATACTAACGAGGCTCTTGACTGGAAGACTGTACTGCAGGATGAGAGTTTAAGGTACCAGGAAGGTAAAAATATTTTTTGTAAGTGATGACAACGTGATGCTTCAAGCCTTGCAACCCAACTGTTATTTTTCGTATTTGTGGGGGTGGACTGAGTTTTCTCACATCCTGTAACCAGGCGCTTTCTCCCTTCTTGACCTCTCCTGACCTCTTTTCAGCAGATTGCTCTGTTGTTTGCTGTTTGGCCTGATGCCATCTATTTCTGTCCCTTATGCCACCAGACTGATTACTCTCTCTTCAGTATTGCAAAGCTACCAAGGACTCCAGAGCATTCAGCAGTTTCCTTTGATTAAAGATCATACAGCTGCTTGAGGTTAACATTAAAGGAAATTTGTAGACAGGGTGGGGAACCGGTGTCCACAGTGTAAATGTCAGGTAAAAGTTATAACTCTACAGATTAGGAAAGTGAGTCTTTGAGGTCTTGGGTTTAGCACACTGGATATGCCAGAGACTAAAAACCAAAGTAATTGAATAAAGCAGCAGAATTTATTTCACTAAGTAACTGAAAATGACTGATGGAAAATGTTCCCTTACCCCATCATGTGATACCATAATACATCATGTGCTTTGACATTTAGTTCATGCTGTTTCTGGCTTGGTTTTGTAGCCTGTTTCTGACTTGTTAGCTTTGAATAGCCACTATCTTCTTCGTAATCAAAGCTGACATCAAAAATTGGACTTCATCAAAATGCAAAACACACAGCAAGAGCCAGCCATGCATGGACAGAGCAAAGAATACTTTGCTTAGCAAAGGCATTTGATTCTGAACAGTAGTGCACTACTCCATTACTAATTAGAAAACTTGACTCAATACAAACATTCAATTTACATGTTGTTAAAGCTGTTGAAATGGCACTGTAAAAAATGATTTCCCTTTTCCCACAGGCTTTGTCTGACATATCTGTGGGCTACAGAAATGGCAAGGAGTGAACAATGTTAATATCACCTTCATAAAATTACATGATTATATAAAATTCCACAATCCCATATTTCTGTTGGATTAAACTTTTGTGCTTCATACCCTGTCTATCCTTTATAATGCATCTCAAGCAAAGTGGCTAATTCTGCTAATGCATAATGAATAGCTAAATTTCTACTAAAATGTAGCTAGTCATATTTTAATCTGAGTATCTGTTGTACTAAACATGTTTTAGAGCCGAAATTTAACAATCATGTGGGAAAGTCAAATGGGCAAACATAATATCAGAATGTACAGTTTCAGGCTGTTTCTGTCTCAAGTATCTGTAGTAAAGCAGCACCATCAGCACTTGGATTGCACTGGTCTATTTAAGAGTTTCTAAAGTTATCAGGGTTAGTATGCAGAAGAATTGTTGCTTTAAAAAATACTGCATTTCAGCAGGAAAGACAAGGCACTCTATGAATGCATTCTTTCTGCTCCCATTCCTGTTTATAATATGTAATGCCTTCATGTAATGTTGTATGTAATTTGACTTCATGTCAAATCCACAGTTGTGTTATCAAAGTGGTAAACAGTACATGGATGGAATTGTTTTCTGGAGATTGCTGTGATACTTTCAACTACCTATGCATGTGCTTTGCTGGATCCCACTACAGCAGGCAAAGACACAAAGCTCACAGTGGTTTGTTTCTGTTTTTGAAAGGTTGAAATGTTAGCAGTATCTTGCTTAGATGTTCCTGATGTTTTGTTGTGAGTGTTGTCCGCAGACTTACACATGGTGTTGGCCATCCAGTACTTCTTCACTTATGAAAAAAGTAAAGCATTTGAGAAGCACTTTGTAGCAGTTCTGTAAGAGAAGGCTGGAATAGTCAGGTTCTGTGTTTGATTATTCTGCTGGAAATAAATGTTGTATACATTCCTTTCATTGTTCAGTTCAAAACTGGGGCTTGCTTTGCTGAAAACTGCCAAGCAGTATTCAGTAGCTTAGTGGTGAGAGTGCACAGTGATGTGCTTACACCACACAGTACCATGAAGCCCATTTTTCAGGACCTTTGTGATTCTTGCTGTGCATTTGAATTTTCTGTTTCAGACTAGCTGTGTCTCCATGTAGGCCTCCTAAAGATGGCAATACTGTGCTTTTTGTCTCTTTGCTGAAGCAATAGTGCCACCCCATGGAACTGAAGTAGCACCAGAGTGTATTTTTCAGGAATAGTGGTTTCGGTTGCAGCGTTTCAATTTTTATGGCATGGTTGACCTGGACCACTACATGCTGTAACCACCTCGATCTAATAATGGAAAATAAAATTCAAAGTTCAGCTGACAAAAGAATTGAGGTGTGACAGCCAGAGTGATAATGAAAACAAACAAGGAATATAAACTTGTGTCTGTCTCGGGGGGTTTTTTGTTTGGGTTTGTTTTTTTTTTTTTTTAAAGTAATCACTATATTGGCCATTTATTAAGCAGCTTTTAATTTTGTGAAGATGCAAGAACAATTGTTAAAATATGCAGAAAGATGCATATAAATTATCACTTAGTCATGTGTTAGTTTAAGCCATTTTCTACAGTCATTCGTCAACTCATTTAAATTTTGGAAGTTATTAAAATTCAGTTTACAGAAGTTAATTAACAAGACAATCATAAATGAGGAAAAACTTTTCAAATTGTCATTGTAAGCCAGGGGAACAAACTTATTATTCATGTTACCACCATGAGTGCTGGTAATTGCTGCTGCTGAAGGTTGATGCTTTGCTCTATGGATAATGAAATTCGACTTTTTTTCCTAAGGTGACAACAACAGAATCCCTGTTATCAGTTCACTCAAGATCAGAGACCAGCAGAGATCAGCAGTTTCCACGAACTGGATGCTCCCCTACAACTACACATGGCCTCCAGACAAGGTCTTTGTGAGCACACCCACAGCTAACTACACTCTGCGGGATTACCGCCGGTTCTACAGGGACATTAACTTCGAGGATGGCTGGCTCATGAGGCAGGACACGGAGCCCCTGGTGTACCGCATGACCCCGCCCGGGGTGCGCATCCACTGCCTCTATGGCACTGGTGTGGGAACCCCCGACTCTTTCTATTACGAAAGCTTTCCTGACAAAGAACCCAAGATTTTCTACAGCGATGGGGACGGTACAGTGAACTTAGAGAGTGCCTTGCAATGTAAAAAGTGGGTGGACATGCAAAAACAGCAAGTGGTGATGCTTGAGCTTTCAGGAAATGAGCATATTGAAATGCTGTCCAATGATACTACAATCTCCTATGTGAAAAAGCTGCTCTTTGATTTGTGATAACCTTGTGTTGATAGTTATTTTCCTCACCTGGGATGCCTTCCCTTAAATATGGGGAAATGCCTTTTAATCCCTTGATATTTAGATATTTGAATTATTTATTTTGCTTTTTTAAAAGGTTGTGTTCAAGTTGCTTGGTGTCCTAAATGATCGTTTGTCTCTGATTTGTGTTTATGATGCTTCATGGTATTTTCACATTCTGCAAATTTTGTCAAATATGCATTTTGGTGCCTCTGGTGTTGTGTCCAATGGTCATACAGACTTTCCTTTTGAGATTGTGCAGTCCCTTGCACATACCACATGGAGTCATAGATCCCAGAGCTCCTTTGTGTGGTCTTTGCAGATTTGGAGTGGGAAGGCTAGGAAGGATGGCGATTTGGGATGCCCAAGGGAAATGGTATTAGCAATTTGGGAAACACAGTAAGCTTTTTAAAGGGTCTTGCATATTCTGATCCACAGTTCCCAGTGGATTAGTTTGTAAATGTGCATATCTACTAGGTAAGATAGGGAAGAGGTCTGCCTGGATCTGTGCTACCATTATTGTAATCCAGACTTTTTTTATTACTGCCTGGGGGAAAACAAAGATAGATGTGTTAATTACTTGAAGCTTCTTTATTAGGTACCCTACTGGGTCATTTTATAAAGAAGCAATTGTTTGCTCATCAACTTCTACAATCCCTCATTGCATACAGTCTGGAGTCTGAGGAATTCTCAGCCTGTGCTTTATTTATCAGGAAGGGAGTGAAGCTAAACTGTGGTTGGTACTTGTAATAACTGTAGCAGTGTGGAGTAGCACATAAATCAAAGCTAATTGAATACTGGCAAACAATCTATACAGTGTGGAATTGCATTTCTGGGTGAAAAACAACCTTCTGTAGTGGAAACGATAATGGATGGTGGGCAGTATTTAAAAAAGAAAAGTAAACTTCTGAAATGGGGTGGGGAATGGAAAGCCAGCATAATGTTGTATGGAGTATAAACCTTGTTCTCAGTCAAGTACTTTGGCTCTGATCCAGTTACCTAAGCAGTGATCAGATTAACATTGCATTCCACTCAAAAGAAATGTTTTAAGACAAAAGTAGTTTCCCACAGATTACAAGTTTCATTTTTGCTGTTTTGAGAAGTTGGGATAAGTGGTTCCTTAAATGTTTCTGTAAATTGCTGAACATGCAATTCTGTAATTTCCTGCAGTGTTGTTTTACTCAATGTTAAAATAGAATAATTTCAACTCTGACCTACACAGAAGTGCTGGCCTAAAGGCCATCATATTTACCACCTTGATTACAGAAGTCCTGTTGCAGAAATAGTTGTACTCAAAAATTCTCTCTTCCTTGCTTGAAAACAAGTCACCTGATTAGACTGTGCTTAGTTTTCTGAAAACACAGTTTTGAATGCTTTCAAAATGCTGGGTTCTCCAAGAAAAATGTTTTAAGAGTTTCAGAAACTCATCAATCTATTAAGGATTCATTACTTAAGAAACTGAATTTGTTTAAAGGGTAAAGTTTTAACTATTTTGGTAGCATGCCTAAAATGTTTTCTGCCATTGGACATATCAATAACATGTGTTGAACTGATGAGCTTGAACTCTTGCTATTGTAGAATGGAACCAGGAGGTAGTTTTAAGGCTTTAAGTTTTAATTCAGAAATCTCTTGTTGATTCAAAACAACTTGAACTAGGGTCATCAGCAAGCTAAATACCTTCCTTCCTAGGTTTTAACTTCCTTCTGTAGCTTTATTTCTCCCTCTGCATTTTTTCGTAGTACTTACGTTGAGGGAGTGTAGACATTTTCCTAATTTTTAAAATGGATCATTAATCTTGTCCTCACTTACCCAGGAACCTACAGTTCAGCAGCAATATTGCCTAGACTTTCTAGAGTAAGAACTGAGTTGCTCACAGCCTTTGTAATTTGTAACTGTTGAAATGAAAAAAAAAAAAAAAACAACCCCACAACCAACCAACCTAAACAACCAATTCCTCCAAAATAAAAAACCCCACAAACAAGGAGGGGAAAAGAAAACCCAACCTCCCCAAAAAAATCACCACAAAAAGTTGCCCTTTAGCCAAGTGATCTATTTTATGGAGGGCTTGTCAGCTGGATAAGCTTCAGGTTTGTGTTCCAAGACTGCTCAAAGATGATAAAGCTCTTCCTTGGTCTGACTCAATTTTTGAATAAATTGCTATTTGAATAAATTACAGAAAACAGCTAATCACAATCTGTATTTCTTGCTGAAGGAGAATGCCTGTTAAAAAGCACTGGATTGAGTGGAGCTGGGGGCTGTATTGCAGGATACCAACATAGACATCAAGGGCTGAAAAATGAGAAAACAATGTAGGTAAACCATTCTTAACCTCATCTGGAGAATGTTTCTAAGCTTCTTTTGGATCCTGACCCATTAGTCAGTAGCATTTTCAGTCTCATAGCAAGAATTTAGCTTCAGGGGTTTTAGTGATTTCAAGTTCCAAAATACACGATTCAAAAAATGCTTGTTCCTTTTCCTCTTTTTCTTGTAGTACTTCTAAAATACACTTTTTGTGACCCAAAAAAAGAGAAAAAGCACAATTCTTTTATTCTTTTCTAGTTTTGGCAACCAAGTACTGTGTTTCTGAGATTAGTTGGCTCTATCTTTTAACCTAAAGATTTCTAAACCAGCTTTCCATTAGTAGACAAGCCCTAGAGTGTCTCCTTAAACTTGTGTTAGCTAATGTGGTAAGATGAAGCTGAAGGTTTTTCAAGGCTTTTATTTGTTTGTGTTGTTTGTCACTATAAAGCCTTGTTGTAAAGAAATGTGTGTACCTGAGTCCTAAGTACTGTGTGAGAGCAAGCACAGTGCTTCTGGTGGTCTTTGATTGGATGTGGTGGATCTGCAGGCTATAGTTCTATGTCCAGAAAGTGTGGTTTTGTTGGTTTGTTGTTTTCTTTCTCCCTACCAAATGATCATCAGCCCTTTCATTTGCAGTTTCTTGCATATTCGGATGCAGTTCTCACTGAAAAGTGAATGCATTACTCAGTTGCTGAAATGGAACCACTGCACTCTGCATGTGAGGAGTGGCTGCTCTCTGCAGCACCATCCTCTGCAAGGACAGTACTGAGCATTACTGTTACAGACCTGCTGCAGCCACGTGCATTGAGCTTTCTAGATTCATGTGGGGAAAGAGGTCTGAAAAATAAATATTTAAGGAGAATGTGGCACTTTGATAAGAGGATTAACTCAGGTGCTTTGCCATGCTGCACAGTGGAAATGTTTGAATTCACTAATGTATCTTTGTTATGCCTAAAGCATTAATTATGTGTCTCTTTCCATAATTTTTAATTAGTTTTATTCTTCCAGGATATTTTCAGAAACCAAAACTAGTCTTGAGGACCAAATGTGTTTCTTATTTTTGACAACATATGTAGAAAATGCTGAAGGAGCTTTCAGCTGTCGTTGTAGTACTTCTGAAAAGGTTCAGAGTCACTATGTGATTCTGTGTAAAAACAGAAAGCTTCAATAACTAGCAATAATTGCAAAGGATTTGCAGACCAAAGGAAGGAATGTTTGGTATTAAGGTAGTTCTTGGAGCACAGTGTGTTCAATGCCCTCTTAAATTCAGGGAATGTTTGGCAATGACTTTGCTGCTCTACACTAACCAGTATTTTGTACAGAACATATTCTGAGACCTGGCATTTTATATGTTCTTGTGTATGAATGTGTTCAATAGATTTTGAATATTTTATTGTCAAATTTGATAATATAATAAAGTTGATCTAATACAGATTGTCTCCTGTTGTGAATAATGTGCTGCCTCAGTTCTCAGGGGAAATGAAGACTTGGTGCTGTTTTTCTTCCTTAAAGATGCTTGGTGTCTCTCACAGTTATTACTTCTTGGTTAACCTTCCAAATGCACCTACTGTCTCGTGGTACATTTGGAGTTCACTGTTAATTGTTCTTGAATTTATGGAGGTGTGGGACTGAGACCACTCAATTTCTTTTTGCTTGCATCTTACTTGCTCATCTTTTGTTTAAGAAAAAAGTTCTCAGGATGCCTTATATTCTGCTCAGGTAATTATTTTGAAATTAGTTCCTCAATCCTGAAGTGTTTTAAATGCTTGCAGTTGCCTTTATATTGTTGGTTTCCAAACTGATCCACAAACCTGTGCATGATGACCATGCAGTTTTATTACAGTTGTACAAACCAATCTTTTTCCAATCAGAAATAGAGCCTTGTGGCTTTGAAGAAACTGTAATGTTAGACAGTGATTCTGTGAGCATCTGGGGTTTTTTTACTTGATAAAGACTGTAATACAAGTTGAGTGTTAGTGACTGCTGTTCTTCTGTCTGCCCTAGATGCCAACTATTTTGACATTTTGTCCTAGTACAGGTCTTCTTCATGCCTGCCTCAAGGCTCACTGACCCCATGTGATTGCAGGAAAAAAGGGAATGTGGCCTTCCAGCTCCCTAATAGTATGGGGGAAGTCCTGCACTAAAGCCATGTGCCCATTCTTGGAAGAAGCTGGGAAGGCTGAGAGCACAGGGAAGAGGAGGAAAGAAGGATAAAAGACTTGGTGGAGTGATGCAAAGCCATGAGACACATGTGTGGTCTAATGGAGTACTGATGTCACCCTGGTGTTAGCAC
Organism: Machaerirhynchus nigripectus; assembly: GCA_013397975.1. NCBI lineage: Eukaryota > Metazoa > Chordata > Aves > Passeriformes > Dicruridae > Machaerirhynchus > Machaerirhynchus nigripectus. The sequence continues at coordinate 470,433 of VZRQ01002908.1, read as the reverse complement.
AGCTTGTGCACCCTTCAAATAACAAAATTACAGTTGCAGACTGTCTGATGCCATTTCGCTGTGCCATCTGAAATGATTTCATTAGTGATGGGGTTACAGTTTTGAGAAATTATGTTGACTTTCTCCTGCTTGAGTTGTGGTTTTCCTGCAAACGTCTAGCTTAATAGTTTGCTTTGGTTTAAGACTAATGTCCTTTGTGGTCATTCAGATCAACAAACGAGTTAAGTGGAACATTTAGCTCCCAAATCAGCACCCTTTAGGCAAAACCAGAATGTAGTATGAGCCCAGGAAATGCAAGAAATTCATGTACAATGTTTTACTAAAAATATTGATGTTAAAATTGTTTTAATGCTCTCTCTCTCTTGCTCTTGCTCTCGCTCTCTCTCTCTCTCTATATATATATGTGTGTGTGTGTGTGTATACATGCAGTAGAGGGCAGTAGTATATAAGTTACAGAGGTTTTTCAGGTAACATTGAATGGCATCTGTGTTAATTTCACCTGAGATACAGGATTGCAGGGAAAGGAAAACCTAAGTTTGATATCCACAAGATGTTTCCTGTCCTGAAGCAATTGTACACATGCAGACTCTGCTACTGGAGGAACTTTTTTTCTATCTGAGTTAAAAAGCAAGAAACTTCATCTTGATCCAAACTCTTGAGTAAAACAATCTGAGGCATGAATTATTCACTCCCATTTACATGCTTAAATTAAAGCACAAATTGGACATTACAACTACATGGAGGGGATTGATGTACAGTACTATGATGTGCAAAAGAGATCATGTGGTTTTTTTAAGTGCTGCTAATGCTGTCAGCTCTGTTTTCTTATTGCACTGCTGAATAGTGGATAAATCTTGTACCACAAAGTTTTCACTTTGCTTGTAACCGCTGACTCACGCCTAGTAACCTTTCTGGGAAGGCAGATTTATTGACCAAGCTGCAATTCCATGTATAACTAAAAATGTCACCTTATGTGAGTAAATTCATCAAGACAGATTGTAAGTTTGACTGCATGCAAATACTGTGCCTACAGATTAATTATTTTCATCGCTATTAGTATTTTTGAGATTGTGTTATGTCTGAGGTAGTCAAAGAAGGATTCTAGTACAGGTCTAAGCAGATTAAGGTTAGCCAGGAACACTGCTGTTATCCCAGCTGTGCTAGCAGAGCCTCTGTACCTGTATATAAAAAAGGGCAAGACTACAATACAGGAAATCTCACTAAATACTTATCATGACTAAATGCTATTGTGACCAGTACAGATCAACATGACAGTGGAATCTGTAAACAGATCTGGGAGACAAAACTGGCAAGGAGGCCAGTAAAAGCGGTCCTGGCCTATCCACATCTTGAGAATATACTTTCAATGGCCAAACTGAAACATGTCCTGTAGGTGCCAAAGCATGGATTGGCCAGCCCTGCTTTACACAGTTCAGGTGTCTGGAAGGACCTTTGGAAGGGGATATTGTGCAGTGAATTCTTAAAGAGGTTTCAGTGGGAGTAAAATAATAAAGCAAAGAATGATAATTTCTGATATATGTGAAATCCTGACTTCTGTTGTAACTGCTTCAGCCTTGAGCTCTTGTGATATTTCTAGATGAAGGAAGTACTGTTGTCCCTGTTTGACTCAGACCTAGGTAACTTGTTCAAGTTCCTTTAGGCAGAATCTAATAATGTACCTTTAACTCCAATGTTGTGGTTTTGTCATTAAACCATCTTCAGTCTACAGATCATTTGCAAGCGAGGAAGGGCAAAGCAGCCGTGCTACTCTTGGATAGAGGAAAGAATATTTGAGAAAAATGTAATGTGTGAATTAATGCATTTTCTGCATAGCATTCCTTGTTTGTAATTTCATCTTGCTGAACGAAATCTGGCTTCCAAAGCCATTAATCCTCTATGAAGGTGCATCCTTGTTTTTCCATCTACTGGTAAGTATATGTTACTTCACATTTTTGGTGTTTCTATTATGTCCATTAATACTTTTGTGCCAGGCTATGATACAGTGAAGAAAAATAGACCTAAAATAGGACATGACTTGACAAGGGGGAATGCCTTCAAACTGAAAGACAGTAGGTTTATGTTGAATATCGGGAAGAAATTCTTTACTGAGAGAGTAGTGAGGCACTGGCACAGGTTGCCCAGGGAAGCTGTGGATACCCCATCCCTAGAAGTGTTCAAGGACAGGTTGGATGGGGCTTTGAGCAACCTGGTTTAGTGTAAAGTGTCTCTGCCCATTGCAGGGGAGTTGGCCCAACATGATCTTTAGGCTTCTTTCAACCCAAACCTTTCTGTGAACATGAAAGAGAAAACAAACACTAAATATTCCATTAAAAAGTTCCTCAGTCTGGTTTTGGCTCCTAATCCATTGACACAAGCCCTTTCCTCCTTGCCTTTGATCCAAGCCTTTACAACCAGGCTTTTGTCGTTAAGCCCAAGTATTTTTCCCTGTTTAAGTGGTGCTTAAATCTCAGCACCTTAGGCAAAAATAAACTTTCCAAAGCCAAGCACAGCATGAAAATCTTCCACACAGGCAGAAGCAAATTGTAAACAATCAAATGTTATGTAGAGTCTCTTTTTGGAGAGAGACCAAATGCTTCAATAAAGGCAAATTAGCTAAAGAAACCCATGTATTCTTAGCAGGGATGCCTATACAAAGATAACATTTAGCTCAGAGCTTCAGGATGTCAGGAAATCAGAAAAGAGAACTGAAATGTCAGGCATTACTGGGCTGGTAAAGTGATGTCTGTGGGGCTATGATGTATTTGTGTATGTTTTTAAAATCTACTTAATCAAAGCAAAAGGAAAATTCTGGCTCCGTGAGAGAGAAGGAAAAAACGTGTAGCTAGCTGGACTGCAGTTACTGGGATTTGATTATCCTACATCAAAATCTGCATAGCAAGAGCTAATTTAAAGCTCCCTAGCTTCTCAACTGGCCAGCAGAGAGTGATGTTGGATTGCTAAACAGTCAAGACTGCAGCTGTCCGGGAATCCTGATGTTATCAAATATTTGCACAGGATCCACATATAGATCATGTGTCTTAAGAGCATGTTTCCTCTGAGAAGCAGCAAAGGATTTGGATTTACATGTGGAGATAGAAAACATTGTGTCTTTATCTCCACTTAGCTAAAAGTCATTTAGCACTGCAGGTTTCAGAGACCTCTACTGTTCATGGTGAGCGACTTGCCTAGCTCTGGTCTCTTTGCCTCAGCTCTGAAGATGTCTCAGTTCCTAGCTGAGGAGTTGAGACTCACCTAAGGACCACAGGTCTCACTGTATTTTGCCATTCTTTCGTGTCTTCCAGTTTTAAGAATACAGACCATAGTTTACTTCATCTCCCAGTTCAGACCAGCCTGTGCAATAAATTCAAGGTCATTGTGTTATTCCTTTTCCAGCTGTTTTTGTTATTAACTTTCTGAGGAGGATCACTTAATTTATTACCACTGAGACAAGGACATAAACACACAAGACAGTAGTATACTCTAAAACAGAAGTATCGTCTAATTTACACAAGAATTTGTCTCTGTTGCAGCTTAACAGTACAAAAAGACAAGTTTTATTACCTAATTCATATGTTTATGATCAGTCTAGAAGGATTCAATTTATAAAGTAAAATTTATACCTTTTGTGATGACATTTCATAGAATTTAGGTGAGGAAATAGTTTGGTCCATAGCAAAAGTTAGAGTTTTACCAAAGTTATTAAAAAAGATTGCTGGGTTTTGTTAATCCATAAAATAATTCCATTTTTTCAGCGTAATAATGACCTGTTGGATGAATGCCCAAGTATGACCAACTATTAGCAAGTGTTTTTTTCAGAAGCATGAAAGAGGTGCATAAGAAGAAATACTGCTGCTATGATTCTTTACTTCTACTCCCTGTTAAATATTTACATATTGAAAATTTTGTTTAGTTTTTCAGCTAAATACATTTTTGTAATACTTCTTAAAGTTTAACACAGCCCTATTTCTGTACAGTGAAGCAGCCAGGATTTGGGATCAAATCTACATGAAAAAGTCTTCTTATACTTAATGTATGCTGTGCACTTACTCCTTTCAGAAAGGCTTTTGTAAATGCTAAGTGTATCTTCAGTCAGTATTGTTTCCCGAATGTTTCAGATGAATAGAGTAAACAATTAAATTTGTTACTGTTTGTTGTTTGTTTCTATTTCCTGTACTCCAATTAGCAAATTGAGAAATTAAACTGATTTGTCTGGTTTCACTAATGAATAGACGGTGAATAGAAAGGTCAGGCTTAGACTGACTTTTCAGAAATGTACCAACACACGATCCATAAAAAGACTTTTTTTTGCAAAGAAATGGCAGGTTGAAAACAGGAAATGCTATATTTTTATCTGCTGAAATTAGTCAAGTTGTGATAAATAATGAGAGCAGAAGGGTTTAGACCTGACCTTACATTCCATCTGTTCTACAATAACAGCTCTGAGTTCCAGTTGCAACCAGGAACCAACCGACAGCACCAAAACAGGCTGGGAAGCTCTGGCTGCCTTCAGCAAATAGGAGCAGGTCGTGGAGCTTCCTGTAAGACACAAAACGGGGTGAAGCAGCCCAAAGCACGCCACTGGAAGCTCGTGAGACTTGTCACAATCTTTTACTGATAAACTGTTAATGACTCCTTTGCTGCTGTCATGTCATCTTTACTATAATTCTGTTAAGAACTGGTTGCAGAAAAAGAACTCATTTTCTCCCAAGCTCTGTGTGTGTCATCAAGGCAAGCAGTGAGTCAATATCAGAGCAGATTTAACTTCGGTGCTATTGTGGTTTAATGTTCTGCAAGGTCCTTGTTTCAAGATGCAGCATCTACAGCTTTCCAGTCCTCAGCACAGGACTGCCATTCTGTGGTTCCTACTGCTCAGAGCTGGTGCACAAACTTGTCTCAGCAGCGAAGGTAAAAATTATGAAATGCCTATTAATCCAAAATGGATGTAACAGGTAATTTTCAACCCACTGCACTTGTAGTTCGGGACATAGCTCTAAGACTCATTTACTTTTCTAAATAAGACACTCTATTTCAAAAGGTGTGTGGGAAGCTATGCACAAATGCAGTCAGTAGGAATTTGTATGCTAAACTCCCACATTACATTAAAATGTCCTGCACCACAGGAGGTGGTATGTAGGAGTGGGTGGGCAAACTTCAGAACAGAAGAAGGTACTGAATCACTTGAAAAATTCTCCTTACTCTTTATTTATGTATTCAATTACTTGTTCCAGTTTTTACCTCCTAAGCACTCTTATTTTACAGGGTTATTTCAAGCCTGAATAGAAGTGCCATATTCTTGATGCAAACCTGTCTTTACTCCCACTTCTCTTTAAATTTGAGATGCAAACTTTTACTGAAACACGATGAACCAGCTCCCAATGCAACTTTCAAACCTAGCTTGCAGTTGTCAGTTATTATCCAGGATTCCCAAAGAGGCACCACAATTCTGCTACAGTTGAATTTAAAGATGTTGGTATTTTGTAGACAAACAAGAACTGTTGTGTTATAGTTCACATAAAACAGGAGAGTTGTATGGGACACATGGTAATACAGACTTTGAGTGGATGCGTCAAGAAATGCAACTTGTCTTTTTAGTTCATCCAGGTGTTAGAACTGCCCCCAAGTTTGTGAAGAAAATGTTCATTGGTTAAGAAGCTCTCCTAGAAAAATAGTAGTGTTTAAATTCTAGCACTGCATGGCTGGAAAAAGGAAAATAGCTGGATGTCTGCATGATTCTAGAGCAGCAAAAGCATCAGGGCCAGCTGCTTGGGCAGATAGTAGTTATACCCTTGCCCAAAGACTGCATTTTTAAGTGGTCACAACTGATTCTAAATTTGTGTGTTTTTGCATTTCTCCTTTTACAGAGAACTCAAACCTGAGCTTACTCCATTTAAGGCTCTCCTTAGCTTTACTATCAATCTGCTCTCTAAGTTTGCCTTGCACTGAAAAGTCAACGATGGAAGAAAGCACATCTTCTAATTCATTACTGAATTCTCTATTTCTGGTAATTTGCAAAACTTCTGCCAGAAAAACTACATTTAGTCCAGAGACTTATTACGTCATGGTTTAAAATTAGCTTGTGCCTTCTAACGGCACTTCTGTAATGGCAGGGCTTCATTAGAGATGTTTCCAAAACTAGTAATTACCCTCTTAATGAGCCCTTGCTGATATTGTTTGTATTTATAATTAGATTTACAGGGGGCACTCAATCAGTTCAAACACAGCTGGGAGCATGATGCTGGCTGAGACAGTCAATCCACTGGAATGTCCAGTCAGACACAATTGCCTTTTGACAAAGATCACTGAGCACTAAGAACTGGCACCTTGCAATATGCAAAACTAATGAAAGTACTGGTGCTTTGCATACTCCACTATAAAAATGGTGATTCTCTGCTAGAGGAAAGATTTTTTTTTTTTTTTTTTTTTTTTTAATCAAGCTGACTCTCAGTTTTGTTCCTACTGAGTACTACAGTATTTGTGGATATTTGGGATTTTGCAGGTGGGGGAAAGTGGCATCTCATTCACCGAGATAGCCCAAGGACAAGGGGGAATAGTTTCAAACTGAAAGAGAGTAGGTTTAAATCAGATTTTGAGATGAATTTTATTTACTTCTATTCTATAAGTCAGAACTGTTAGAACAAGAGGTACGAGTCCATGATCTCATGGAAACTTTCTTAACCTACACCTGATGGCAACTCCAGAAATAATGGGGGCACAGTATAGCATTAACTAAACAGAAATCTACAAACCAGAAATTACAGGAATTCCTAATGTTTCATCTCTATGTTGCTAATAATAAGCAATGTCTTTGATTCTTTAAAATCTAGAGATGTTAAGAAGAGAAAAATATTTATGTACCTGTCAGAGTGATCTGATAACTTGTAGAAGTATTTACCTGTGTAGTGCCTAATGCTAGTTATTCCTTACTGGGTAACTTCTTTCTTCTTCAATATCTTTTTACATTGCCTTTCTGTGCTCCATTTATTTCAGTGCTCTTTCTACCCACAGAACCGTTCTAACCTACAAACATGCCCATGAAAACTGGAGGAGCTCCATGGAAACTAAGGTTTTCCTTTTCAAACTGACTAATTTTCCTTACATAACTGCCAGAAGATGGTGTGGCAGAGCTAATGCATTGATGAAGATGGGTAGAATATACATAGGCAATAATATATTTACACAGATTGATGTTTGCTACTTTGCTTCAAAAGTTATTTTCTATAGTTAAGTGCTACTATTGTATTCTGTTGTGAAACTAAACCAGGAAAGCTGTATGTTCCATTTTCTCTGTCAGTGTGACCATGCCCATCAAGCACACCAACTGCAGAATAGAAAGCAAAGTTATAAAGTTGTTAGTAACATTCTAATTTACTCTAGAAGTTTAAATAGGTCTCCTAAGGCTGACTGACAAATTTTTCCCCTTAATTTTAAAATAAAAAAATATTTTAAAAATTAGACCTCATCTTTGTCACCCAGCTGAAGCAGCGTGCTCACACTCAATAATCTCCATTGCCATAGCAACACATGCTTGTCAGATCAGGGCTGAATCGATGCAGGAACCTCCCTGCAGAAATCTGCTAACCCTTAGACATGCAGCTCTAGAAGTCAGTAGGATTTCTTTTTTCTTTTAGAAAGGTAATATTGTTATACAATACAAGATAAACATCTCAACCCATCTGGCCTGAATCTGTGCAACTTGCTTTCTAGTCAACCAAAGTTCTGAAGTGCTTAATGCAGCTAGAAACAGAAGCAGATGATTCAGGTGACACGTTTTTCACGTAGGAAATTGTAAATGAGGGCATCATCCAGACACTCCTTGAGTTCTGTCAGGCTTGGTGCTGCGACCACATCCCTGGGGAGCCTGTTCCTGTGCTCAAACACGCTCTGGGTGAAGAACCTTTTCCTAATGTTCAACCTAACTCCCCCCCAGCACAACTCCAGCCGTTCCCTCGGATCCTGTCACAGAGCAGAGACTGGAGCTGCCCCTCCACTGCCCCTCCTGAGGAAGCTGCAGCCCACGAGGAGCTCTGCCCTCAATCTCTTCTCCAGGCTGAACAATCCAAGTGCCCTTAGCTGCTTCTTGTCTGGCTTCCCCTCTATTTAGCATTTAAATAATCGTACACAAACACTGGATATCATCCTGTTCCCTTTGGAGGGAACAGAGTCCTTCCCCCTTTTATTCTTCATAGAAAAATGTTTTTCACTTTTCACCTCCAGTCAGTCACATGAGCTCAATGGAACTCAAATTCCATTGTCGTCATACACAGCTAGATTAAGCAAGGTAGGGGTGCAAAGATGAGTGATTTGTGCAAATTTACATATAAAGTTGGCATGAGAAATAGTGTTATGCAGCTCTGGATCAGTTATTACTGCATTTATCATTATTATGTGCTACCATTTATATTTTCATCATTACCTGATTAACAGGGGAAAAAAAAAAAGCAATAATAAAACCTGTCAGCTAAAGTTGCGGATTTCATCTGGTTCTGGGAATTCACCACATAGATTGCTAGGCCTGGTTTTCACTCCAGTGTGCTGTGGTTTAGTGTCTTGGTACATTTTTAATCAATCAAGTGTTGCTACACTCAAAAATGTATCCAGATTGAAAAGTTAATGTCCCTGTAAACTAAGGACTAAAAATTGCTGAAGTGTAACCACAAGTTGTACTCAATACTGCATTATTCATGCTCTCTGGTTTTACTTTTTTCCACCATGGTTGGGCAGACTCCCTTAGTGCAGGCAAATTAAAGAGATTTCTATGGAAATGTTGCCTCAGACATACAAGTACATCTTGAAGAATTGCTAGAATCAACTTACATGAACTGGTTTATTCGGTACTGGTAAATTATTCAGAGGACCAAGTGATTTATTTCTAATAATTTATGTAGGAAACTGCCTCAAGTAGTTAGAAAGTGTTCAGATTTTGGTAGATTAAGAAAAACCCATTTCCTGTAGCAGTTTTTTTTTTCTGGACAACTACTACACATTTGTTAAGAGACAAAGTCCAAACCTTGTTTCATAGACAATGGCAAACAGCAGGTAACTCAGTCATGGTGTCTGGTAGGTTCTTTTAACTTTATATTAAATAGTACAATTTGCTCTGTGTAGATTTTAATTCCTATAAGGCTCATGATGTGCTTGGATTTAGGATGACTTAAAAAAATTGCCAATGTTTATCCCTATTGGGTGCTTTGCAGAGTCTCCCAAGTGTTGGGTGCTCAGGTAATGTTAGATCAAAAAAGATTCTAGAAAGATGAGAGTAATTCCATGTATCCACACTTCAATAAAATCTGACAACCATGTATTTTTTGTCTTTTAAACAAGGCAGAAAGGAGTAGAATTCAAAACAGCTGTGCTTTTAAATCTAAATGAACTTTTAAAAAATCTAGGATAATATTTAGAACAATAGTTCCTCAAATGTTTCAGTCTGTGTCTCAGCTGCAATAACTAAAACTATGTCGAATGTACGAATCTAGTTGACAGTAACATATTTTTTAGAAATGCTGATAAATTACCTTGAAAAGTTTTTACAGCATATCAACCAGTTCCTCTACCTTTATTCATATTTCTGATGTTTCATCTCATGTTTTCTCTTTGTCAATGTCTGGGAAAAAAAAATTATATATACAGTGAAATGCCACTACAGAATTCTTTTGGATGGAGTAATAATTCTTTCTAGAAAAAGAAAATTCATTAAAAAGTTATCATCTCCCTAACTCAAACAAAAGCACTAAATTACAGAGGAATATTACATTAGCAGCTATTACGGTTGGCACTACAGCTGAAGTCTAAAACTGCATTTCAGGAAACATGCCAAAATAATGAAAACCAGGAAAGAGTCAGGAAATATTCCTCTACAGTCCATCAGCAGTGAAGCTGCACCACATACAGCTAAACTATCTGTGGCAGCTATTTATGTAATTTGGGGGTTTTAAGTCTATCAATGCAGGTTCCAGTTGTTTAAAAGTCTGTTAAAATGTTCAGTTACAAAGACAGAAAAAAAGCCTTACACCCAGCTGATTCCTTAATTGCCACAGGAGTTGTCTTCTCCTCAGCAGATCTACGAACCCAACACTCTTTCCTTGTACATACCCAAAGAATGTCAGCACATTATCCACAGCTTGAACCAAAGGACAGTTGTTTCCTGTATCACCAGTTTTCTTTATGAGATGGCAGTTCCCTAATTATTAGGGAACTAATTAGTACTGATTATGGGGAAAAAAGGGTAGGAGGAATACTAATCACTTAATCTGCTAAATGTGTATTAACATGGCTGTTATCAATCATAAATCAGCACTGATCAGAACCAGAAAGCCCCAAGACTTAATAAATTCACACATACTGTGATTTTGTAATTTTATGCTATCCACATACAAATGTAATACACAGCATATTTCAAAGTTCTGTGGGAACTATGGAACATTTAAAGCATCCCAAGACGTTATGTAAGATCACCTAAAAGGCACATTAATGATTAGCCAATTACTCCTGTAAGAAGATAATGCACTTTTTCTCCTGCAGCTGCTAAAAAACAACTGTCTGTTCTGCACAGTGAAACTAAGATGGAGTTCTTGGGCAGCTGCTCTGCTTCCATGAAAACATTCAGTAGCTTTTTGAAAGAGCTGGAAAAAGATGTAGAAATACAGCTGCACTGTATTAAAGTGAATTAAAGTATGAGATGGCTACAGCACATCACCCTTCCTACTACTGCACACTAGCTCCGTATTTCCCACTAATAAATGAAGGAATAGAGCTGGCATAAAAATTGCTTTTGCCCTTTAAGCTTACGGTCTATTTTATTTAATACTTTCTCACCTGTCAGTTTTGCATCTCAGAATTTGGACCAGGAATTGCTAAACACACTTTGCATTCTCCGTAGCACCAAAATCTTTCATTAGAATTCTGGCTCCATAACCCAATCACTCTAATTACCTTTTCAAATACCCAATTTAACTCTCTCTCAGCTAGGTAAAATGACAATGGTTTCTGTATCTACCATAGAGGGAATGCTGATTAGAGAAAAGCACAATTAGAATGTTTACAAGGCATGATCCCAGAGCAGAGCAGTTCCACATTAAAGCAACCCAATATGGAGAACTGTACAAAGCACCAACTGGGTTGTCACAACATTCCTAATTCAAGATGTAACATACACACTAAACGTAAATCTTTAAAACAGGCAGAATTTCAGGTTTGCAGTTAGTAATCCACTTCCACAAAATACTTCTTCTTTTCAAAAATATGTTTTGAAACCTTTAAAATATAGAGATAATTATGAACTTAACCTGTAGTTCTAGGTTTTCTAGCCTCGGGGTCTGTGATATTATTGAAATGTATTTCTTCATGAAGTTCTAGTGTACATTTGTATCTGGGAGAGAAAAGATCCCGACCCAGCGTCCTGGGCTCTAAAACATACACTATGCCATCTGAGTAGCCACTCAGCGTGTGCGTGTTTATTCAGGCAAGGAAAGGTAGGTGCACACATACAAATATGAGTTTAATTTGCTATTCTTACATAACTAGGCTACCATGCAATAGCAATGTCGCTATGGGAACCGGTTCTCACAAAAGTAGGAGATCACACGTGACAGGCAGCACATTTTTGGATGTTTTTTTGTATATATATTATGCCAGGGTGGATAGCAAGCACATCAAAATAAAGGCTAACCTAAAGTCTTATGTGCCCTGATCTATAATTAGACTCCATTGATAATTTTGCATCACAATTTTTTAAGGATTCTACAAAGTGCTACTTGTTTCTAGGTGTGTAAGGACTCTTTTTCCTCGTCTTTATGTACTTTATATTTAATTTGTAATTTCCTATCTTCTTATCAGGTCCTTCCCTTTTATTTTTTTTCCCCCTAAATATATTCATAATGCTCATTTCCTCATTCATTCTTCCTGCCCACTATATACCTCTTTCTTTCTTTTTTTGCACTTTCCATCTCTCTCTGTGTATATTTCTCTCAGGACTTTTCAACCCTCTTTTGTGTATTTTGCAATCTACCTTTACTCACAGTGTTAACCCCAAACAAACCACTCAGCATTTGCTCTGATGCGAAGGCTAACAGACACCCAGAGCCACTGTAACAATACTCGGAGTACTGGTTTTTCATTCAACAAAATGGAATGTGCATTTCTCCCTTCCACTTCCTCAAAAGATAGCCTAGGAGGAAGAGTCACTTCTGCTTTTTGTTTTATGCATTAAAAGAACTACAGCAAAATGACATACACTTTCATTTGTTCTTTCAAAATCTCTCAATAAATCAATTTGGTGGAGTTTATTTCCTACGGTGAATAGTAGCAGGTATGATGTTTTCTGTAAACTGATGATATAACCTTTACATCCTAGTAGAGAGTTTCAAAAGCTTACCTCCCCAAAGCTTTGAAACTGAAAGGTAGCACAGGCAGCCAGCTGAAGGACAGCTAAAGACAGTGCGAATGTAGCAGTATTCCAGAAATCTGTCACATCAATTCCTTCTTTTTAAATGCCCATGAAAATGTTATTAAAGATTTTTGTAGGTGTTGACATAAAAAATTGTATTTCATGTCTTAATATGACTTAATACACATTGAAGAACTCTTGAGACTAATAACTTGCCTGACTAGCATCCTGTCCTAGGGTATAGAAGCCATATTGTGCTTCATTTGACATTTCGAGCTGTTAGTCAGACATCAGCAGTGTCAGGGAAACGTCATCTGAAGTGGAAGGTAATATATTCAGATCAGTTCTACTTTTCCAGCTTTCTGATTTCTTCCTGTTCCATGATTATTCTTCTGCAGCAACATTTGCAGGAATTTGTAATTCAAATGTAGAATTTTTAAACCATCAGCAGCCCAAGTTCCATCTGGGATTTGAACAGTCAAGCTGAGCTCCTTCTGCTGCACACAATACTTACACCACCACTGCCAATAAATATTGTGAAATTAGAATTCTGCAGACGGACTTTCCAATGAGCAGAACAATTTGCTCTTTCACACCCTTACTATGACTCTAACTATGGTTCCCATAAAAACTAATTTTGTGAGGTTACATTTTTAAATCTCAATGAATCAAAATGTTACTCAGATAACCCTAAATTCATGTGCATACTTAATAAAGGTTTAAACTGTGAATATGAGTGGCATGTCTATATGAACATGCACCGAAAGGTGTGTAGCACCAATTTCCTTGAGTGACAGTGAATTGTGTGAATTGTGTGAATCACTTTTTGGCTTAGATTTTTTTTTCTTGTTGTTTTGTTTTGGTTTTTTGGTGGTTTTTTTGGTTGTTTTTTTTTTGTTTTGGTTTGTTTTGGTTTGGTTTTTGTTTTTTTGGGGTTTTTGTTGTTGTTGTTTTGTTTGGTTTTTTTTTCTTCTTTTTTGGCTTCTTTTTGTGTTATAGAAACACAGAAGACTCAACGTAAGTTTTTACAAAATTTAATATGTAACTAGAATAGTGTTATAATTGGCTTATACATATAAAAACAAGAGGTTTCAGAGTTATCCTCTTTACACTTAATGTATTAAATTCATTAAAAACCCTCAAGATCTGCAGCTTTCTACTGTATTTCAAGTGACATTTAATTTCAAATAAAAGTGTGTTGCATTTTCGTAAGAGGTACCATTTAATCTTCTCCATTTATAGTCTACTACTTCACCTGCTGCTAACTCAGAAATACAGTGATTCTGAAGTCCACCATCATAGTAAAATTACTCACTATAAGCCATTTCCTCTCTTCAATTACAATCAAGGGAAAGTTGTATTTGCCTGGCAAGTACTTTAAATAGTTCCCATTTCAGATGAGATGGCTGCCAGACCACAAAACAAGCTGCTTCTACACTGCTTTGCCTGAAACTGTTAAAAATTAGGCTAATTTAGAAAACTGACACAACACAGAAAATAAGTATCAGAAACACAAAGAGCTCGGATATAGTGAGTTTCTCCATTTCTCCCTCTTGTTTTGATAAAAAAGAATGACATATTCTTTTTTCATAAGTGAATTCATAAAGTAAATTATTGTGTGAGGCAGGAAGGAAATTCCCAAGTATTAATAACTTTGTAAAAGGTCTTTAAGCATACATAACATACATACAGACTGCATGAAATCCCATCTGTTTGTAGGACAGAAGCAGAATAAATCAATATTGACAAATTAGGTTGATTAAAAGAATATACCATTGCATTACAAAACATATTGTATGAGTAATCCTTACAAAATCTCTGGGGTTATTAAAATTTTTCCCTGCCCCATTATATGCATTTAGAAGCCCTCAGAAAATTGTTCCTCTTTGTAATTCAACTTCTCTGTAGGTATAGCATGAAGTGTGCACTCTCACACAGGGTGCTACAGGTATCAGCAGTGCCTTAGGCATAAATATCAGAATGCACGGCCGAAGCTGGGAAAAGAGATTTTTAATAGATGTGTATCCACAGACAGCAAGGGCTGCTGAACAGAGCACAGCATGGCAAACATTAAATGAAACAGTCAGTAAAAATAGATGTAAACATTAATTATTTGCTGTCTATGCCCAGTTTATTCCTGAACACCCAACATTTCAGAAAATCCACTAACTGTCCAAGTGTACTGTTGATGAAGGATTTTGCAGTGTTTTCCTCCTTTTGGGGAATTCGACACTAGATGGCACATCACACCAGGAAATGTGGAATGAAGTGTAAGCAAACGCTGCTTGCACTAGGGCACACTAGTCATCTAAAAAGCTCCTTAAATCAATACAGGAACACTTCTATATCAGACTCGAGGTCTGCTTCTGAAAAAGGTCCTTGAAGAATAAATTTCATACAGTACTCATAGGTAGATGTTTAATTTACTACTAAATTAATCCTAACAGGCTTTATTATGTATTAAACTTCCATTACATTAGCTGATGCTAAAATACAATTTAATACCCACAAGAGAGTCATAAGTATTAAGTTATTAAGGTATTTTCTTTCAAAACCATTTGCAAAAGAATACCACCATGGTTTAGCTTCACTAGTGATGCGTTACTGTCCAAACCATTATTTTAATTCACGTAGCATTGAGTGTAACTGCCAAACTTAGAACTCAGAACTGACAGCAGTTCTCAGAACTCAGAACTCAGTGATTTTTTGCATATTAAAAATTAGCTTTTTTCAAAAATCAAATCTATAAAGTTGAGCTGTAGTCCTCCAGACCTCATTTTTTTCATAAAATAAGGTTGCATCACTAATCACAGTGGATCCTATGGTCAAAGCTGCACTGCTCAAGGTCCAGAGCTTTCCAGGAAATCAGTATTTTTTATTCATAGGGAAAGTATTAAGTGTATTTTTAGGCCTGTAAATAAATATCTATGATCCACCTAGGTATTATATTTGTGACGCCCAGTTGCCCAAAACCCTTTAAATTAGATCTATATTTCACATGCCTTGTAACAGCTTGGAAACATTTAAGCAGGCATCTAGCAGGCAGAGTATTTATAAGCTACACTGATGTTTGATGCATGAATCCTGTAACAAAATGCAAAATAATCTCTGAGTAAGAATTGGCATGTACTTCTTTTAAACTCCATGAATAAAAAAGGAGAGCTTTTCTTTTTGAAATAGAAATAAAGGAAGATCTCATAGGGAAATAATTCAGTCAGTGGAAAACAGTGCTTATATTTGCCTTCATATGAAGGCAAGCAAGTGAGAGTTAGAACGTAGAACAAAATGTAATTTTTTCTGCAAAAGAAAAATAATTTTTAGAACTCTCTTTCATATAAACTGAGTCAAAACCCTGAAATGTTTTAAATGACAATGTAATTGCAAGACAAAGAAGTTATATGGTTACCATGGCTGCTTCCAAATGCTTTGATATGCTTTCCTGTTTTTATTTTTAATCTTAACTGTGAACTAACTCTGAATTTATGTCTTTTACTGCCGTATCAGCCATTTTTCTTCAGAAGTCTATTCCACTGCTTGGTATTTTTAAGTGGTGAGGCCAGATAATTTTGGGACAGTAAATCTCCCCGTCCAGCATTTCAGTTCAACATTTTACAGGTTAAAAGTAAGACTGGAAAAGAATACTTCAATATCTAGTTCCCCTCCTATGCAAAAATAACTTTGGTTAAACCGTTATAGCCTTATTTACTTTCTTTCATTTACTTTTTTACTTATTTATTTTTATTTACAGCATGATTTTTCTTGTCTCTGGGTAGATACCCAGCCTAGAATAAGATTCTCTATCTGTATAACATGATTTTCTCCACTTACATAGGAAAAAGAGCACATGGTGCTCTGAGTACAGCTAGGCAACCAGCACACTAACCACAGCTATTTTGGTAGCAACAGCACCTTACAAAGAAGTGGGCTCCACAAAGATAATGTGGTTAAAACTGTATCACTCAAGGAGGTTAAATTGTCCAAAATAGCTTTCCCTCAAATGCAGTAATCAGGCTTGTATTTGTATATTGAAATTACAGGCAGTTTTGCATTGCAAACAACTTTGTGGCAAGCCAAAAATACGGGTGGTTTTTTGCCCTCCCAGTACCCACATGTTGATTTGTGTTGTCCATCAGGTAGAAGGGAATTTCCTCTGTCTTTAAAATAAAGCAGTCCTTTAATAAAGTGAGTTTGGACTTTGAAAAGACAAAATAATAGTCGGGATAATGTAATCCAAAGACAAGCTCTCTCCTGTCATAATGCTGTGGCTATAGCCACCATAACCCCTTGGATTCCATGACTTTTGAAGGAAGATGCTGGCTTGTACTACCCATCAATGACGCTCTGTTTCCAACAGAATTACACATGAATTCAGACAATTTAAAGTATGCTATGTTTTGCCCTGTAGCCTAAGGCCAAAATGGAAGTTGAAAGACTGGTCAGCTTCTTCATGAGCAATGGATGCTAAGAAATTATTAATGAAAGTACCATGTTTGCTGTTATGTTGTCACAGCTTGAGGGTGCTTTTAGCATATTTTATATAGAAATCATGTTTTAATTGCAGCATGATGTAGCGTTCTGCTCTAGGATGGACAAATTAAATACAAACAATAAGCACTGGGGAAATCTATATCTAATCTCAGCCAGCATCCAGATACATATGGCTACATAAGCTGACAATTACCAGTGGTTTTGGGAAGACTTAATTTTGTTTGTGTTATTTTAGTTAGTGATAGTGTTAGAAGCTGAAAATCCAAGGGTGCACAAAGATTCATAGATAATAACACAGCCCTGAACTAATGACATACTCCTGTACTACAAGGAGAGCAGTTTAGGCTTCGAGGATAACTACCACTAACAGTTCTAAGTTCACTGTAGAATCATGTAGTAGGCACAAACATATGCACAAACTTTAAATAGCAGAGAACAAAGAACATGAAACCAAATATCCAGATTAAAAGGCTACTCTCTCAAATATCACTGGAACTGTGTGCTTTGTACTTTACTGTTTCAAGCCCAGATTTATAACCTTGTGTTAGCAATCATAGTCTACAATTAAAGGGAGAGGTTCTTTGAAGAAGTCAGCAGTTTCCATTTAGGATAGAAATGGAAGGACTAAGTCTCCTAAATTCCTGATCAACCAGCAAGTTCCAATCAGTTTATGTATTTTTAAAATGTTACTGTTTATTTTCGAGGTCTAAATATGAATTCAGGTCTTGTTAAATAGGATCCATGATGCAGTGTGTAGAAGAGGTATTTGAAAAACATTTTCCTTTAAAACATAGTTTTAAAAAACCAGAACCACTGCAACTAAATTGCCATCCAGACTCTTACTGCAGCCACAGTGTTGCAATTACTGTACTGCAGTACTACCTTATTTGCAGCAACAAAAGCCCTACAGATTTGCCAACATAAAAGCAGAGCTTTGTGGCATGCCAGTGGGGTGCACTCCTTAGCTTTGCATCCCTAATAAACACTAGGTAGTTAAAAATCTGGTAAATTTATCCTGACATTACAGATTTATTTCTTTCTTTGTAAAAGGTACGTATTTTTTAACATTCCAAGTCTATACATCAGCAAAAAGCAAAAGTTGGAAAGTTGATCACAGTTCAAAGCTGATTAAAGAGGAAATAAAAGAAGACAATGTACATGCTTGGATCAGCAATCTGTTTGCAGTGGTAGATAATTTTTACACACGTCCTCTACTCTATCCGAATTTACAGGAGATAAACCTAAGAGCAGAAGACTACTGTCACTCAGGAATGTAGTTCATGAAGCTATGAAGATACTGAGTACTTTCTTTTAATGTTTCAATTTAACTTTACAAATGGTGTTCTCCATTTTTTGCACTCATTGCAAACTACATAATTAAAAGACATCATACTCTGCCACTAAAGAATTCTTTGTTCCCATTCCTTTTCCTAAAATAAATTCAAGTTAAGGTACATTATTATTATGGATGTCTAGGAAAGTAGAACACATCTAAAGCTTTTAAATGCTCCTTCCCTAATTCAGTTACTCACATTAAGTTAAAAACTTTCACTTAAGAATGTGCAGTTGATATTGCTATGGCAACGTTAGAGGAGTGAATCCAATTTTTGGAAAGATTTGCTATCCAGATTTGTTGCAGTATGACAAGCCAGTGGTTCCACTCTGGGACCCAGGGTTTCTTACCACAGTCAAGAATGGGGGATTAAAAGAACTAAGCAGGACACTCTGCTGAACACTGCAGATTTTCACAGTTAACAGTGGCCTAGCAAAAAACTGGAAATCAAAGGTAAAGACTGCAATGAGCAGACTACTGATATTTTATCCAAAAATGTCAGTAAATTCCCTCAGTATAGGACAGCAAGCAACAACAGAAGAAGAGTAAAATCTTCCAGTCCTTGAGATGTCACAAATTTATGGACAACAGAGTAAGGCAGGTTGAACTCCAGTTTATTGCAAATTTAATTTATTACCAGCAGTAGAGATTCGGTGTTTTCACTCTGAATAGCAAATTTTTCCAGTAACTCTCCTGAAAGGTTTAAGTAAACAGGAACAATTTGTTCAAGAAAAATGGTATCTCTATGATTGTCATAAATGCCCCGTGTCCTCTTATCTGCAGCAAAATGCAAAGGAAGAAATTTAAATACCTAATAGCAGAAAGAGACTTTACTTAGACATATGTCAACTATACCAGGCTTAGCTGAATACCATATGTCATGGAGACATGACTTACATTCATATGCATATCCAAGTAATGTGACATTTTGCTTCTAGATCAAACTAATATTTTAAAGGATACTGAAGAAATGGTGGAACAAGGGTAAAAATCAGATTATATAGTTAGATTAGCCTTTGGCATTCTCATTACTTAACTTTAAAAATACTTCCCTCTTCTATTGGTCTGTATAATTTAAGAATAATTCTTTAAAGAATAGAAGCCAAGATACAAGGAGAATTTAGAAATAGATTCCATTTAATAAAATCTTTCCAGATCAAAGCCACCCCAGGCTTAATTTGAAATTTATATGTTTAAACCACAGAATGGAAACTTCCAGTTATACTGAAAGCCATGTCCTGCATATAGCCTTTCCCTTTTGGAAACTGGAACCACAGCCTTGCTCTTTATTTACTGAACTTTCTCTGTACTTGCTCTTCACTGAAGTCTGTCATTACAGACCCTCCGCCTAGTTCCAGGCCAAAAGGCAGAACTATTTATGAACCTTTGTAGCAGCAGAGGTAAAATAGGGATACTAATAGGAATTCAAGGCATGTGTTAACATTCAGGATCTTGAGCAGAGTTCTTTAGGCAAACAAGAAGGCAAACAAGAACGAACTGCAAACACTGTGTATATTAGTCCTAGATGAACATATGCAGCAGAATAAAATGAGCTGTCATCCATTCACTTTACTTCTATTTTTTTCATTTTCATTTCCACATGGGCACCTAGTTTGAAAAGGATCCTGTTCCCTAATCTTCCCTATGTTTTTCCAAAACTAGAAAATTTGACTGAGGTGTTTCCATGAAGAGAAGTGTAGTTTAATTTTTTCACTGGCGTTACGTTTTGAAGGATCAGTGAGTAAACAACGACATATATTTGCACATCTATCAATATGGAGAAAAAGTCTGGAATATTTCTTAATGATGATGTTGTAGCTGTGCTGATGTAAGGATTAAGAAAGAATGATTAAGAAAGAATGATTTTATAGTCTAAAAACTGCATGAACAAACAGAAGCTCAGCAAATAGAAAATTGCCACTAAAATATAAAGTCAATCTGGTACGTGCTAACTAAAATCAGACATATTTAGCTGTTAATTTTGCCTTATAAACCACAGTGACTACCTATCCTTACAACAGCTCTTTTCCAGTTTACTACTTATTACAACACACTTTCTGTTAGTATAATATTAACATTATTACAGTAATATTTTATTGATGCATGTCTGTGTGTGGAACAGAATCTACTGGTTAACCATCATTATGATCCTTCAGCTTTTTATGGCTTAACAAGCAATGTTTACTCACAAGTGTTCACAGCCTATTTAACCTCACTTATTCTTCTAAAGATCTTATTATTAGCTGGAGTTTGATTTGTTAATTCTAAATTTAATTGAAATTTAGAAGATTTATATAGTACTTGCACAGGAATTGTAACATTAACTCTTCTTTCACAAAATTTTCCTTTTGTTGCCACATGTCTTTTTTTAGGTGGTCATCTCAGACGTTTAACATAAAAATAAATGGGAAATTGTACATGGCTTGAATAGGATGTACCAGCTTTTGCAATTATAAAAGACCCCAAGGAAGTGCAAATGAACAGTTCTACAGATTTTTCATGAACAAGCAAGCTAAAATAAGTGAAATAACTGTAACTATGAAAACATAATCCTATAATTGGAATTCCAAGAACAGCATAAGTAACCTACATTCCTTTTTTCTCCATTCCACACAAATTCTCTTGATAATCTTCCTTCCATCTAGAGATGAACTGTCAAAGGAGTACAGAACATACATATATAAGAATCATCACAATCAAAATGAAGAATGTACAGTCAGAGTTACCAGACTTCTCTGTTTTTCAGACCACAGTTGATCTCATGAAGTTAGAAAATGAAATGTCATTATGTGCCTTAAACAGAGCTTTTTATTCCACTTGTGCTCCAGAAGAGGAACTGTGTTAGGTGGATTTGAGTACTGCTCTTTTTACATGAATAAAAGCAGTCTTCTTCATTCTTCCTGTTCTATTTAAGTAGTTTCCTTGCTGGCTCTGATGACAGTCATGTAATCTCCTAAATTCACATGTAATGTAAAATCTGGCTAATAAGTGGCAAGATTTATTTTCATATAACTGACTACATATTTATTATGCAAATCTAGATGCTCGAAATATTTAGCATCTTAACTCTTACTTAACTTTTCTGATTTGCTCAGTTGGATCCCCTTAGAAACGCAGATCATGTTAGTTGAATATTTTAGACTTTGAACAGAATGCTTGCTTATCATCTAAAATTAAATTATTTGCATTTTAAAAGAAGAAGATCTGTGTTCATCACTATAACTGCCAGTGCAGAGAGGACCTGTTTCTAACACTGGGGTGCACAATAAAAAAAAAATAAAATTAAAACATCTACATGCATTAAAAAAATGGAGTTTAAACCAGCAGTCTAAGCCAGGGCTTAGAAAGGGGCATTAGGATAAAATATACTATTGTATTTTATACTCTACTGCAGTGAAATGAAATTTAAAACTGAGCTGGAGGTTAAAAACTTCTCTAAAATACATGGCTGTAGACACTCCTGGAATTATGATAAAGGCTAGTAATTTATCTTAGTTAAAAAAAATCTTTTAAGTTCAAGAAAACAATTAATTACTGCAAGTAAAGAAAGAACACCAAGTGACTGAACAGGATGTTTTAGCACAGAGTTACAATTAAGTTCTCCTTTCTTTATCTGATCATCTCTGTAATGTGCAAGGAAATACTACCAGGCACAGATTAGTGTCACACTCCTGAAGCTGTAGGTAACTTGAAGAGATATTCCATAATCCTTTACTCATAGCAGAGGATCCCAGCTCCAGAGGGGCTCATGGGAGCACGATCTATTTAGCACATAATGAGGAGAGAGGCTTTGGGTGAGACAAGTATGTAGGGAGAGGGAAGGTTGTAAATTATTAAATGCTTCAAGAATTATGACTGTTACTAAATGACTGCAGAGTTAAACATGCCGTATCTTTTGTAAAGGGAGGTGATTATGAAAGAAACCAATATTAAAACAGAAAGCCTAAATCAGTTTAAAGAACCCAAGAACTGTCCTCTCTTGACAGGTTTATACCATAATATTCATAAAGTATCTGTAAAGATACATTTAGCCACAGTATTCTGCTACTAACAAACAAAAAAACTAGATAAATGCCAACTTGGGTAGGCTTAAAATACTTCAATATAATAAATATATCCATGAATTAATCTCCTACAGAGTGTTGATACTTTGATGTGCTTCTGAGGAAGAAAGCTCAGAATATAAAATGGTTTCTCATGTGATACTTTATGTCAGACCAGATGGCAAAATAATTACAAAATGTTGACTTGCTAAAGTCAATTACTCTTGATTTTTTGTAAAGCTTCCACTTAAAATTATTTGTAATAAACAGAAAGAGTCCCCTTCAAGCAGCATTAAATTGGGTATGTCTCTACATAACATAATAAAAGTCAAAATCAACATTCCAACTTGAATGTATGTTGTGCATCTCTTTGTTACTGGTAAAGCACACCTTACATTTATCTTTGCCAATTATGTGCATCATCTTAAACATTATTTCCTCTGAGAATTGTTTTTCCTTGTAAAACTGCAAAAAATAGAAAAAAGAAATGGACACATTCTACTTTCTTAAGGTCATAATATAAATTGTCCCCCTGTTACTATAGAAACAGAGTGGATTTCATCATTTTAATGCATGCAGTGATAATTGTTCTTCTTTCAGTCTATGGATAGGTAGTTAATGGTGCCAGTTGCTGTTAGCACAGACACAGACTATTGTCATCTAAGCACAAAGCTGCTGTCTCCTGTTCTGTCACTGTGAGCTTTCCTAACCATCAGCAATTCATAAGGGAACATTCAGGCAGAATGAAGAGCTGTTCACAGGCCTCTGTTCTGTGGCTGAAACAGAATTCCCTGCAGGAATTATGTTTTCAAACGAAAACCAAATAAATATGACACAGCACAGAGTGCTTCTTCAGATTGTCCTGTCACGTCAATGCAGAAAAACTGTCTTCTGAATGGTAGCTTAAAAAATTTGTATTGTGTTGAGAAAAGCTTCAGTTGACATCCTATCTATAGAGCAAGCTTTCACTGGTGCAGCCAGATACCCTGAGCTTACAACACGCATCTCTGTGCAACTGCGTATTTTAACCTTGAGATTATAAACAGATGAATGGGTACTAAGTAAATGTAACTATTGCAGTTCTGGGAGATCACAGTTATTCCCCGAGTGCTCAAATTTAGGCTCATTTAGAATATGCAAGTGGAAAGTACAGCCACTATCCAAATTCCAGCATTATCAGATCTCAATCCAAAACTTGGTTGCATCAATTTTAAAACAGATGCACTCCAAAATAAGCAGATAATGGTCCCACAGAACATTATGATAGCTAGAAATCACTGGTGGTTTGGGATGCCATCTTTCCTAACACACAGACACACACAGTGCTAGCACTGAGATACTCCAGCCCCTTACACGGGACACTCTCCAGCAGCTCCATCTCCCTCCTGCAGTGGCAGCCCAGAACAGGACACAGCACCCAGGTGTTGCCTCAGCAGTGCTTCCCAGAGGGGAAGAATCCCCTCCCCGGCCTGCTGGCAGCACTCCTGATGCAGCCCCGGGTGCCCTTAGCCCTCTTTGCCACAAGGGCACATTCCCAGCTCTTTACCACTGTGCCAGCCAGCAGTATTCCCTGAGCCTTTTTTGACAATCTGCTTTCCAGCCAGTCAGCCCCCAGCATGGACTGGTGCCTTAGTCCATGTACAGTTAATAAGGACTAACCATCATAAGTGCTACTAAAACTATTGTTATCACTTTTACTCAGGTTTGGCTTAAAACATGAAATATTTATTCCCAATAAGTTATTCTCAGTTCATGTTAATTTTGCTATAGTTAATGGAAGTTATGGGGAATATTATCTCCTTATAAGAGATGCAGCTAATGTGTAGTTTAAATATTAATGAGCTTATTCTTTATATGGATAACTGCAATGCCTAATATAGATTAGCCAAGCAGACAGATGCTTTTCTTAAAATTGAGGTGCTTCATATCAATAAGGTTACAGGTTAGCTATAAAATACTGTTTTCTGTACTTAGCCTTCCTTGCTCAACACCATGAAATACATAACTTGTACACAGGATTGTATTTCCCTCTGACATATGTCTGTGCATTTTGGTTCTGAAAGTCTTTCAGAAACCAATACTATATGAAAAGCAATTGGCTTTCCTTGTTAATTTGCCCAGTCTAGAACTGACAAAAATGCTGTAATGAATTAGAGCAGTGTGTCATCAAAAATAGACATTTATGCAAAGTACTATGAAAACTGAATTATGACTGGAATTATAGTTGCAAAGGTCTGTTTAGAGGTCCCATCTGTGAACACAGAAAATTATAACAGACAAAATGTTGATGGTGGTATAATTTGTGAATACCCATAATGCCATTAGCTGTTGCTGGACAGATAAAACCAGCAAGCCATGTAACACCTGTACAGTTCTTTTATTAATTATTTCTCCTCAGATCCCAAGAATTGTAACATACGGATTCTAACTCATGAGATTTTATGCAGTGTATCCCTGCATGTCTCTGACTCCTGAGGTTTTCCCAATTCCCCTGGGAATCATCTCTCTGTTATTCATACATGTGTACACATGTACCCTACTTACTTTGTATTTAGGTCACATCGGCTATGCGCACACAGCAACACCAAACAGGTCACCATATGTCCAAAAATTCCACATATATTTGTTATGTGTGTACATTCTGAAATGCATTTGGTTTACTACAGTGAGCATACACATTTGTTCAGAAAAACAGTAACCACAATTAGAATTTTGGCAATATATCAGCTACGCAGTAAACTCACTCTTTTGGAGAGACATCAGGGTTACTGCATGAGTGTTCCATAGTGCACACATGCATACAACTTCCTCACAAATCTCAGGCAAATATGACAGCCCTGTGTTTTCTCAAGATTTTAATTTTTTGGCAGACAGCCAGGCTGAAAAGATTCTGCTGGAGCCCTATAAGCCATATTTGGTAATAACTCACTTCCTAGCAAGCATATATAAAACTACATGAGAGGAGAAACAAGGTTCTAATGCTCCCCCATTTGACAAGAGCCCAGTGGAAAGAAAACCAACTGTGTTCTCTGCAAATGTGGCTTGCTGCAGAAAGTTGGAAATGGCTGTGACCATAATTCCTGCCCTTCAGGCCCTGACACATTTGCTCACAACCTGGCTCAGGACAGTCATTGACCTGGGACTTGGAACAGAAACAAAATGTGATCAGGGAAGTTGTGTTGACTTCTTTTTTAACAAGTGTTTGCTTTGAGCAAGTATAGCTAAAATAAATAGACCATAATAGGAAATGAGTAATTTAGGCATATTTCAGTAGCCAACTTGACTCCCATAATATTTTGCTACAGAAAATATTAAATACTTTACCTTCCTTAATGATACTACGGTGTATCACAACACACTGTTTTCTAACCTGAACTGAACCAGAATGCACTGCATGGCAAAAAGACAAATGAAAATTAAGTAAGAACAAATTCCATACAGTGGTATAAAGAACAGCAGTACAATTAAAATTTGCAGAGCAGTAGTCCAGCGACAGTGGCATTCTTTTCATATTCCAAATATCAGGCAGTGAGATCAGCACCTTGTAAGCAAAACTGAAGCATGTGAAAAACCTGTAACATTTCAAGACAAATCACCTATGCAATTGCAGCATTTTTTATGATGAACAATACAATTATATAAGGCTGAATGAATTCAAAGACAAACCAGTTGGAAAAAGTTCACTGCAAAATATGTCTACAGCTCATTTGTGAGCTATTTAGATGGGATTGCATCTCTT
This sequence comes from Machaerirhynchus nigripectus, assembly GCA_013397975.1. Lineage (NCBI taxonomy): Eukaryota > Metazoa > Chordata > Aves > Passeriformes > Dicruridae > Machaerirhynchus > Machaerirhynchus nigripectus. The sequence continues at coordinate 444,448 of VZRQ01002908.1, read as the reverse complement.
CTTCTGGGAAAGCTGGGGAGAGAATCTATGTGTGTGATCCAGGTCTTTTTGAAATCCAGACAGATTTTGCACACAGAATAAAATCAGCTTGCTTTCTTACAGATGTCTTTTGCATGCAGCTGTTAATATTCTTGACAGCTTCTGTGCTTTCGTTGTATTTCCCTATACTTGGCATGGTGGGCAGCACCACAACAAACAGAAACATCCTCACATGTACCAAAAGCTACAGCTCACAGTACACTTAATAGAAATTTTTAGACACTAATATGGAATACTTCCAGGCCATGCTCCCTTTACAGCTATTAGAGAGGGGATTGAGACAGGAAATTACCTATTAACAACATTTTAATGTAGGCTGCCTTGTTCAACAAAGCAAATTTGGACTGGGAAGAAACCTTTCCCCATCAGCTCTTAAAATGATTCAGGTAATATTCTGCCTGATCAAAAGACTAACCAATTTCCTCCTGACCACATCCTTCTCTGCTCTGACAGTGAATGCAATGAAATAAAAGCCTGCAGGCATATGTTGAAGTAAAAATATTTCTAGATTGTTAATCCCCTGGCTGGATACGGATGTATTAAATATAGATTATTTTTTATGACTAGAGATAAAATTGAATGAAAATAGGAAAATTGTCACTGAATAAAAAAGAAGTGCGGCAATGAAGGTATACCATGTACTGTAGATAATACAGTATAGAGAAAGCTAATGTATAGGTTCATCATATGAAGCGGAACAATGAAGATAGTATTTCTGGAGTATATGATTTAATATTAATAATTTATAAATATATTCTTACTCTAATTCCATGAGTGAGCCATTCTTAAATTGACACAGTCTTGTTTTAAAATGTCCTCTATACAAAATGAGATTCAATGCCTGCAACCTCCATTTACACAGTCATGTCTTGGGACATAGAGAAAATGTAACAATTTTCCATGTAAAAAAAATTTTAAACTTGGTGATATGTGTACTTAATACACAAAACTTCAGTTCCTTTGGCTAGCCTTGCAAACCAAAACAGTCCCATTGTGATGAAGGATTCCAAATACAACTTAGTATTATAAATAGTATGACTAGCTGATCTGAGCTAAGTTTTCACTGTACTGGTACAGTCAATGAGTTGGAGTTTTCCTGTTATAATTGTAAATACGTTTGCTTTCCATTGAGGTTTCAGGATATCTTCTTTTGTTGTGGATAAAATTTATATTTTCTAGAAATACGTCTGCCTTTAACACGGAAGTACCAATCACACAAACGAGTCAATGCTCTCAGTGTAGTTGGCCACTCAGATGCCAAGAGTTAAGTGGGATGAAACTGTTCAGCTGCAGTGAGCAGTGAAGAAGTGACTGCTGGGAAGGACTACTGTGAAAATTGTTTGACCACACACTGAACAGTTTAGCAGTAGACAGAGAGAAAAATCATTAAATACTATGTTTTAAAATATTACCCCCAATTTATCCAATTTATTGCAAGATTCATATAGCAAATCTTTTCTGTCTGGAGCAGAGTGCATACAGGATAGACTGGGGAAAATGAAGGTGTTCATGTTACCTTCAATGGAAGTAGTAATCCTTTCCTGTGAAAATGCTTCTTTGACTATTCCAGAATCCAGATTTACTGAGTTAATCTGGAAGGTTCCTTTCACTTATAAACTTAAATCCTTTTTTTTTTGGTGCATCTTAATGACATATATTAAAACCCAAGGGCAAAGAAAAAGGAAAAAAATCAACTCCCTACCCTACACTTTGTGCACATTTTTCTGCTCTGGTTACATAAATGGGTTTTTCATAACAGGAAAAAAAGGAACTAACACCTTCATTTCCAACACAGGAGGAATAACAAGGTGCCTAACTAGACAGCCAGAGGGGTGGTAAAAATCTGGCACTTTTTTTTAAAAAAGCATTCTTTGATTTTTTTTTTTTTTTTTTTTTTTTTTTTAAAATGTATTATTTTTGTG
>VZRQ01002908.1:420787-442481 GCA_013397975.1 Machaerirhynchus nigripectus | reverse complement strand
TTTTTTTTTTGGTTTTTTTTTTTTCAGAACTAGCTCTTTTCCCAAAATGTCATGGCAGACATCTGAAACACAGATCAACTGAGAGACTGGAAAAATTCTTAGTGGACACAGCTCTGGCTAGAGTTTTCACAGAATAAACATTACCACTTAGCAGTGACTGAATTTAAGTGCTCTGCTCCAAAAATAATGCAGAACTCCAGTTTTGCCTATTGCATAGAAGGACAAAATATTGGAGTTCAACATCTTTCTGCTGATGAAAAAGGGTTATTTGGGTTGAAACTCCATATTGAAGTGTAATGTTCATTTTTGTAAAGTAAGAATCATTAACTAACACTGAAGCATCTATTACTGCACAGTGTTTAAAACATTTTGAACTCATAGTTCTATTTCTGGATACTTCTTTGTCCCTGTTTGAAATTTTGAAATTGTTCACAGCTCAAAGAGGAAACCGAAGGCAGCCTTTAAATAATTGTCTCTGCAGATGAAAGATAACTAAATTTTGAACATCTAAAGAGTGAAGAAGAGCACAGTAAGCACACAAAGCCATTTTGATTACAGAGGGTCAGACTAGCTTATGTTTCATCAAGTGTTATACATTGTATTTTAAAAAAATCTTTAAACTTGTGGAAACTTTCAATACATTACAGTATGTAGAATTGAGAGCATAATCCTTCACCTCTGATACTGAGCTGCCTTTGCTGAATTCCTCTCTCAAAATGTCTTCTATGAAGATTTCATATTAGCTAAAACAGCGTGTTCATAGAATTCTCCTCTTATCATCACTCTTCCTAAGAAACAGGTGTCAGCACACTACAATTACTTCTGTTTCCAATGGTCCCTGACCAGTTCTGAGCTCATGATCCATTTTACAACTTGTGTTATTTTATTCCTTCTCCCATTGTAAGATCATCTTCTACCAGTGGCTGTCTGAAGGGACATTTGAAAACCTCACCAGTTATGAGAGACATAATTGTGCTCAGGTTGGACACTGGTATAAACCAGCAGGAGTCAGTAGATGGGCACTGGCTCATTCCAGAGCTGAATTCGATACTTTGTGTTTACATTAATTGTTTCACCATTTGAAACAAATGTTTATTTAAAGCTGATTGAGGTAAGAGCTGACACGGTGTGCCATTTATATCATCAGTGCCTTTGCCACTTCATCTCAGCAGGTTTTACTTTGAAGAAGCAAAAATAGCTTCATCAGACACTGAAAGAAAATCTTAACGTTCTGGTTAATCAGCAGCAGTCTGTGAAGAAAACAGCAAAGTAATGAAATCTCCACTTCTGAATAATTGTGCTTGGGAAGCAGTGAGATTTCAGCATAAATTAATTCTGAGCATCCAGCTCAGTTTTCAGCTAGAATCAATCAATCAAGTACTGAAACTAAATTTACAGCTCTTCACAGCATACTCTTTCTGGTAGGATGCAGAAAGATTAAAAAATAAAATAAAATTAAGGCACTAAATTATTTTTTCCCTACACAGGAGATCCATTATTTGTACAATAGAAATCAGTTACTGATGTAGGGAATTTTAATAACCTTATGTTCTCAATGTTCCAAATCCAAGTAATGGATACATTGGAAGGCACATTGAGGTATATGCCTCAGCATTCTAACTAAACATGATTTACTACTGGAGAATTGTTAGAAAATCTATCATAACACCCTGCCTCCCATCTTCTGTTGTTTTATGGCACGTGCAATCTTTGCACAAAGTTCATAAAAAACTCAACTATAAATTTTGAAGAGAAGTCCACATTAACCATGCTTCTCAGACTGAATTTATCATTCCAACAACTTTATAAAAATATAATGAAAAGAAAGCAGCTAAAGTGCTATTTAAGATATACCATAAAACTTTGGCCTTCACCACCTTGAGGTGACAGGGAAGGGAAGGAGGCAGGAAAAATTCTACCCACAGTAGTATCTCGTACAGTGTCGAGTAGTACCCGGTCACAGAAAAGGAGAATCAGGTAAATAGAATGTAAGAGGAAGATGTGAAAATGACATCCTAGTTTAGAACTGGGCTGTTATGAGTGAGCCAAGTGTAGCTCTAAGATCATTCCACCTTAGCTAATCAGAATTTACAACTCGGTCCAATTTAGGTCTCTGAAGTGACTTTTATTCCATCACTGCACACATCTGTCTCAAAGAATGTCCTTAAATCCATGAATATAACATATGCTGCTCATCCCCCTTCCTTTGGGTACTTGACCAGTCTTCCAGAGCCCAGTGAAATTTAAAAGCCATTAAAAACACAGCAGAAATTCTAGACCAATTAGAGAGCTGATAAAGGACAAAATTTCTGTGGAGAAATAACCTTCTTGTGACTGGAATTAGCCAGAAAATGTCTCCATTACTCTGCTGTACTTCAAGGCAAATGCCTAAACCTTTAAAATCCCTTAAAAAGTTTTAGTAATTGAACACCTGTAATTCTGAGAAACTTTGCTGAGGATGAAAAAAAGTAATTCTTTTTTTAGTAAGAAACCCATCACTAATTTAAACTGTAACTTGTGTAATCCCTAGAACCTGTAGCATTTTTCAAAGTGGGATTTTTATCTGAAGAGAGACTCATTGCATTTTGTCTTCAAACTACAATTGAATGGTTTCTGCTGAGGGCCTCATGACAGGGGAATTGATCAGTTTCTGTGGTAATGAACAGTTCACCCTAGAGGTCAGTAATCATACCAAACAGTTTCAATATGTGTAACACCAAACACTACAAAAGCACCCTGACAAAGGAGCATAAGCTCTTCTTTGCTCATGAGGACCATATTTTCATCTAGGCGAGAAAGGAATTGATAGTAGAAAGGTTTGTTTTCTAAAAATGTTGTCCTTAAAATTATCAGTATTAGAAAATGCATTCCTTAATATAGTATGTCATTTTATATTAAAAGAACATATGATTTCAAATTCTGATCAATCTAAGGAACTTCTCACTGCACAGTAATCTCTGTATCTCAAACAATTAATCTCCTCACCAGTTACCAAATTGCTGAACTAATCCTCATTTACTTTACAACTGTAAAACAAAGACCTTTGTAAAACTGTGTGTTCAATGCTGTAGAATTGGCAGCCTTTACTCCAGTCTTTTCTGTATGGAGTGAATTTCGTTAACTCATGGTGGTGGGAAAATTATCTATATCTCTTCTATCCTTTGCTGTAAGAAGAAACTATGCACAATCTTTTGTTCTCTGCTATTTTATTCAGTTAAAGATTGTTTAAAATGCTAAAAGATATTTTAGAATCTATTTCAGAAAATTACTGAGTAATGTTACAAGAATTCCTTCTTTGCTCATTTTCCTGTACCTGCACAAAGAACACGCCCTGCTGATGGCCAAGGTGTGCCACAGAGACAAGGAGAACCACAGGACACTTAAATGTGTATCATCCAGCCAGAAACAAAACATTCATATACCCAATACTAGATGAGATGTATCCTTTACTGTAGGAAAAAGAAATTTCTAGGAGTGCTTCCTGAGCTTCCAGTTACTGAACTTTTATTAATATTATAAATAATAAAAATATTATAAATAATTTTATAAATTACTTCCAGTTACAAACATGGACATTGACCTCAGAAAACTAAAGGTGCCCTTCCAGGGAATGTTAGAGAATCACATTCCAGCCAAGCTCTCTGTAGTGCTTCTGGAAGACAGACAGAAGGCAGACATTTTGATGTTATAAAGGTACACAAATAAATCCTTAAGTAAATAAAGTCTTGCTCGCTTGGTTCTGCTAACACCACCTTCATTATCTTCTACAGGTGCAGCAGCCTCTGCAGGGAGAGACTTGAGTTTTGATAACAGCTCTTCTGGTTATTACAAAGGCAAAGCACAGGACCTTAATCACAACACAACGGTGTCTTCACATGACCTTCTAACACCTTCAGCTAAAAGGGAAATAATTAATTAACCTGGGACCAAACCTGAAATTATCACATCAAATAAACAGATTGAGAGTTAACAGTACATTAAACAGTTGTGTTTCCTGAAAAGATAACTGGAATGATTATCAATAAATAAGCATCTTCCTGAGACTTCTGAGAAATAAACCATTTGGAAGCTCACCAATAAATGAATACTGCTGGAAAGACAGAACACAGGGCACATAAATCAAAGTATGATGGTTTTGCATCATTGAAACAAGAGTCATATATGTAACCTTTCCTCTGCTAGTCTCAATACTGAAAGTCCTGCTGTAACTGTTTCTAAACCACATAAACCTAGAAGCTGACCAAGTATCAACTGAAAGTTTGATGTTGTAAAACGGAGTGTCGTTTCCTCGTTTCTCATCACTCTCTGAAGGATGAGGAACTTCTTTCCTTTTGCTTCAGAAGATGAAAGCTCTCTGTTCATTTGATATGATTTCCCAGGAGATCAAGAGAGACAGAAATTACAGTCACGACTACAACTCTCAGCATTTGCTTTCTGACTACAGCATCTCAGATTTCAGTTTTGTTTTTAATGCTCGCAAGTGACCCACATCAATGCAGTGTGAAGACAACATTATTATATAAAAGTCACTATGGAGTCCAAATTAAAGATCTCATAATTGATCTGAATGATGGGTCTATCCATAGCAGAAGGCTTGAATTGCAAGGCTTGCTTCTCCTTAAACTAATGGTAGACTTCTCTGTGGTCTTAATTTCACCCTTTATTGCTTAAATTAGAAGAACAAAATACAGTAGTTAGCAAAGATGTCTTGGCCCACATTCATCTCTGAAATGACTCCTGCAATTGGATAAAGTAAAAGAAAGCATTTTTGCTTTAAAAAATCACAGTGAAACTAGTGTTTTACTATGAGAAAAGCTAATTATTATTATACAGACAGGCAGTAAATTTAGAAATAGAAAAATAAAGCTTAAGCAACAGCAAAAAAGAATGGATTTTAAAAACTGTCTAGGTAGCTGATGGCTGCACAGATGCCACAAACGAAAAAACCAGCTGACTTAAACTAGTGGTTGTCCACTTCATGGTCACTACATTTCAATTTCCATGGTTTGGGAAAACTTTTAAACTTGTTTGTTTGTGACAAAACTCAACATAACTGCAAAGATGGTGAAAATAGTCATGAGCACAGAAAAAGCAGGGCAGTAAAACTACTTTTGCATACGGCACTAAAATTCTATAAAGTAATGTAGAAATGTCTTCCTCAGCAGTAGTTAACCACAGGTCAGTTTGTTTCAAGCCAGATTTTGGTGCCTTGGGTGCAACCCAGCCACTGCAAAACTATACCCAAACTCTATCCAGCATCATTGTAAAAGTGATTTTACAAGCTGGAATTAATCAATGTCATAACCTAAGCAGAACTTTGGCCCTTGTACTTTAATCAATAATGGACCATGCATCACAAGAAGATAGATCTTCCTGTATCACAGCTGCTATGAGAACAACTATCAAAATCCTGGGAATGAGCAAGGTTGGCAAACTGTAGCAGCCAGCCCTGCGATACTGCCACAGCAGACAAGAACATAAACATCTTGCTGAAATACTTGGCATTATCAAAAAATATTAATAAAATCTCTTCCACCTGAACAGACCAGCTCAGCAAGAAAGTGTCCCCCTACCAAGGTTATCCATGCCACTTGATTGATTTCTGACACCCTCTGGGATTTAAAGAGCATTGTAGCTACGTAAACCAATGCAGCATAATCCTAAAACATCTCATCTATCCTGGTTATTTCGAACTCAAGATGTTTCAGGGATTCTGAAGGAGAATGCCATGGTAATACAGCTCAACAGCTGTCATATCCAGCCACTCAAACAGACCTAGCAGCAGGACCCAAGGAAAGCTGCCTCTTATGCCGAGTGGAACTGAACACAAATGCATAATCCCTGAACTGACATGGAAATGCACCCTCAAAGTGAGTTACATAGGGGTTCCTGCATTCCTGCCCTCTCACTTTTATAAGGGATATTTATTTCAGTCCCCTTCCCTTCCACCAGCACAGACATGTACAGTCAACAAATCTGGAAGTGGAAAGCTACATCTTCACCAAAGACCAATTTTCTGAAAAGAACAATCACAGCACCACATATGCACCAGTGTCAGACCAGCAGCAGGTTGCAAATTTCTGATCACAGATGGCTGGGCTTGGCTTCAGTCTCACAGGAACTATAGCCTAAGTTCTTACTGGTTTGTGTGTTTTATAGTCCACTTGTACGTCAGTAAAACTATAACCCATTTCTATGTAATGCTCTCCATGGTTTTAAAATGTATTAGTGAATTCCACAGATTCTCTGGTAGGAGATCAGTGATCCTGCCAGAGGGGGAAAAAAAGAAATCTTTTAAAAGGTCATGTTTACTACATTTAAAGGATATGCTACTGATCTGCTAAGTGGACAGATTAGGCAAAGTGCTACTATGAAATGTAACTGAGCTTTCTTTGGCTACTGAATACTTAGGAACAATCTACAAAAATCCTTTACCATTAACCTCAAGAAAACTGTTACTTCAGTTCATTCAATCAGAACCCTTGCTAGCACAGGTGCTTGTCTACACATACTTAGAGGCCAAGAAATCACTTACTACTGAGTCATTACAAAACCTCTTCTGGAAATTACTCTCACTGACAAAAACAAACAAAAGCCAAAACTCAATTCTGTATTGTTTAGTGTCCTCTCAAAAAGAGTCAGCACATAAAGATTAAAAAGTTTCATGTGAATGATGAAAGTAGGAATTTAATTTATTCCTTAATTTCAGCATCTTGTTAAACAAACTTTTCTTCTGTTTGTCAAGGCATCCTTCGGTCTGTTCTTTGCCATTATATTTAATCCTCATGTCAGATACTATATGGAATACACATTTGTCTTCCACCTATAAATTAGTCAGGCTGAAAATCATGCAGATAGTTGTGAGATCTAGTTGATAAAGCTGAATAAATTAAAATATTCTTGTTATCTTCTGTGGTTTTTTCCTAATTTCCATAATATAATGGCAGAGATCAGAATTAGTCCAAGTGATGTAAAGAAAGTGATTTTAATCTCATCCAAACCCATTATGTTTAATATATTTGCTTACAGAGTTCAGAACTGAAAAAAGAAATAGGATGATGCATAGCGACTTTCCACTGGACTTGTTCTCTTTCCTTATGTTATCTTGATCTATTCAGGGTGTTTGATGTTGTAGCAACTTTCATTTTACATTTTTTAGTACTTAAATACTGTTCAACTGATATTTTATACACAGAGGATTAAGTTATCTACTTGAGCAAAGACTTCAAAATTAGTGCTTTCTGATGATATTTTTACGCTACTGAGCAAGAAGCTAGAAGGATGAAAATTGTTATATTAGCTTGATTATGCCTATGATTAGCTCAGTCTTGTCTCTAGTGCTGGCCAATATCAGACACTCATTACAAAAGCATAACAATTTTGAATCCACTTTGTAGGCAAACCAGGGAGTTATTTTGTTAGGCTCCAGGCTTGCTGTACAGGTGAAAGTTGTCTAACAATTCTTAAAACCCCACATCACTAATGCAGTTAAAAGTATACTAAAGTGTACAAAAAGGCAAAAGTCTGTTCTGTAATTAAAACCAGAAAACCTGAAAAAACGCACTTGCGGTGTCAGCTTAGAAGTGGCTCTCTTCCAGAGGGCTCTAAAGTCTGTTTAGCAATTCTACCTCTAGATACTGGGAGCAATATTTTACAGACCACAGGATGGCCTGGGACCCTACTGAAGAGAGGAAGTAAAATGCTCTATTGTATTTTGGTAGAAGAGAACTCTATGGCAGACTCAACAGGCCCTGCAGAGCCCAGTCTGAATGAACACAGAAAGGTCACAGCTGAAAAATAACCAAGGAAGGTTTCAGAGAAAAGTGTTCACCAGAAGTGCATGTCTTAGAAAAGGAAATCCTTTCTCAACTGGAAAGTGAGGATGTAAAACAAAGTCTGAGGTTCTGGGCATGATTTTGATCCTCCTTAGCCTATAACCATGGTGATACAACAACACCCAGTTCTCAGATAGATCTAATGTGAAAGATATCTACATCATTGTCTTGAAGTCAACACTAAGAGCTTAAATAATGAACTTAAAAAAAAATTGCTCTAAGTGCTAATTTCTGTGAAGACCTTAAACCTCAGACCTCTTCTTCCATGATGCTTGTAGATTGTTCCCAGTTCCTGCATATGAATTGCCCAAACCTAAGACCCCATTTTAAGGCAGTAGAAAACCACAATTTATTTCAGTTTTCTACTTTCAGTTATAGTAAGAGCTAGGCTAGATTTCACATTACATTATAGAAACTATATTTGCATATATTTACCATGCTCTATAACTCAGTCTTTCAGCTTGATAAAACAGACAGAAGACCCCAGAACTGGGGAAAGATATTAGTTTGTTACACTAACTGAGTTCAGAGTGCATATGAGCAAAGGGAGGATGAACATCTTAATAATTTGTAAAAGTTGCTGGTTCTACAAATAATATAACCATTTATGTATTTGAAATTAGGTGTTTCCTGTGAATTCTTGTAGCAGCTGGTAAGATCCCTGCTGCAGGTCATGCATGACAGTACAAGAAGAGTAAACAAAACCAGGCGTAGCTTGTCCCAGTGAAAGGAGATGGGAACATTTTGCACAGAGATTGCATTTTTATTTGATTAAAACTTCAGCGGTGCTCATGGCATTAAACCACTTAATTAATTTACTGGAAGATTAGTTTCAATGCTATGCCTCTTAATAGAAACTTAACTTGCAAGCCAGAGTTTCTGAAGTGAGCAAGACAACTAGCATACTTTAAAGACCAGAGTAACTCTTATTTAACAAAGCATGTACATAATTCTAAAACAATCCCATAAAGATCCACTGACAACAGGAACACTCTGTATTAGTCAGTGTAAAAAGAGGAGTTACTGTCAAAAGCTAAGCTGGCAGAGTAATGTTTTTCCTATTCATCAGTCTTCTGACATGAAAAACAAATCCATTGCAGATCACAATGAAATCAAGGCTTTACAGGTGTTCATGGAAGAGGGGACCCTTGTCTCAGGTATTCACTGTTAAATTTAGATCCAAACCCTTGGCTTAGTTAATTCAAACCTAGCTGCTAACATACAAGGCACTGTCCATCCATCCAGACAGCAGGTTTGCCTCAGTACTTCCTTGTTGGTGGCATTTCATACCTTAGAAGATCAACAAAGAAACAAATACTAAGAGCTGCACCCTGAAAGTAAATCATTTAGAGATCAGAGCTCAAATGCAAACCAGCAAGTTCAGGAAAGAGATTATATTTCTTAATGTGCTGTTGACAATGGCTGCTATTAATTTTTGGCTCACAGGTAGTAATTTTCAAGAAATAATGAGAATATGCAAATACACCATTGTCAAGATACACACAGTAAGAAGGAATTAAAAGAAGGATATTTGGCAGAAAGTTTCTCTCATTTGCAGGATAAGCTATGTGTCCCCTTCATATTATCTTTGTTAATAAACACAGATAAAAGCACTTGACAACTGTGCAGGGCTCCTTTCCATATGTGGAGAGCATATGAGAACACACATGACTTTAAAATTTTCTGTCTGAAAAAATGTACAGAATACCAAGTCCTTGTGCTTGCTAGCTCATTCTTAAATATATTCCATACCATGTTATTTTAAAATAGAGTGAAAGAAAAAAAGAAAACCACCACAAAACTTTAATGCTGCTCACTACCTGTGACTAAGAAGTGTTTCCAGAGGACTCCAAGTGTATTTCAACACTTTGTATTTTAGTCTCCTGACTGAAAATTTAATTTCTCTTGGTCGTGTGATATCAGTCTTAGCAGATGATGCCTAATGACAACATTCTGGTGTTTTAATAAAAACACAAAGAACAGCTATCTTATTTTATGACTTGACTGGTTCTGCACCTCTTCTATATTACAGTTAGATTAAATGGTAAGTAAGTATATTTCTTGGCAAGTTTTCATATCAAGTGACACTAGATTGTGCATAAATAAATCCAAAAAATGTTAACCAATTAAGCAAACAGTGTTCCAGTGCCACAGCATACAGCTGTTGGTAATGGTGATTATTATCATGAATAGTTAAAAAAAAAAGAATACATTTTACCAGATTCAGAAAATAGAGAAATGGTTAACCTGTTATGTTCAGTGTCCCAGCTGTTACAAGAACCACTATCACTCTCTTGGATGGAACCTTAAATCAGAAGAGCACATCTCATATCAGAAGGAAGAGGGAACCAGGTACAAAGAAATTTTTATTGTTAGATGAGGAAATAATTATAGAAATGTGAATTGATATTGTGTTAAGCTAGTTTAGGTTTGGAATGAAAGTCAGATAATTCAAAGTTATGATTCACATAATTAGAAATTGCATTTTCCCTTCTCTGCCATGAGACTGCAAAGCACCTGCTCACAGGAGTTTCACGGCAAACAGATGAGAATCTTGTGCTCCAAAAACCACCTGTGAACTCCTAAACCAGAAGATAAAATGTTATGTCTTTCATTTGCTGAACTTTGCTGGGATGCAGAGGAGACTGAAATGTACTGTTTCAGTAAGAGCTGATATAACTTAATCTAGCTGGAGTATTTACCCCACTGTAACCTTTTGTTTAGATGAGCTCTTGAGGGCCCAGACTTCTCTTCCTGGGTGAGTACTGAGCATAAATGTGAAGTGATGGTCTAGAGCAAAAACTGTGGGTGTGTCTGGGGTTTGTACAAAGATCTGTTTGGAGAATGAAAAGGTTTTATGCTGCCTTTCTTTGCTCTGAACCCATGCTTTGTTCAGCCCTGAGGAAGTGACCTGGAAAAAATGAACTTGCAAGACATGGGAAATTAAGTTTTAAAGATGCAAAGCACATAGAATTAACTAAAGCAGAACTTCCAGATGGTAAATAAGCTTAATGAAGAAATCATACATATCTTGACAAAAATCTTCTGGCCACAATGCACAAAAATAAACAATGAAAATCCCAACCATCGGTCCACCTCTTTTGGCTAATATTGAGCCTGCTCTCAGTAAGAACAAACTTTTAAAGTAAAGTCTACACCAGAAATTTTAAAGCTGTGTTATATGAGCTTATGCTTTTTTCAGTTCTCTGTCCCTATCCTTTATATAAATCAGGAGAAATTATCTTCATACTGCATTCAACAAATATGCATAAGCATGATCAAAAGGGTATATTTTATTTATTTATGCATAAGTTACAGAATTCCCTTGCTTACTTGGGCACTCTAAGCATTTGAAAACGAAATTGAAAATGAAAGATATTTCACTCATCTGCCAAAGTAGGTGACCCAACCTTTGACACCGATGATCTAGGGGGATGCACAACATGAATTAGGCAGGACTGTTGCAATAAACTGACAAATTGCTTTTACAAAACTGCTCAGTCCCAAATGGTATATAGTAATTAGCAGAAGAGGTTCTTAGCACCTCATCAACATGAGGAAATTCAGCACTTTGCATGTTGCTACCCGTGGCAGGGTGGTTGGACTAGATGACCTTCAAATGTCCCTTTCAACCCAAACTATTCTACCAGTCTGTAAGTAAACATGTCTTCTAAAACTGAAGTATTGTATAATAAAAATGTCAACATTTTAAATATACAGCTTGACTATTGGAAAGCTTGCTTTGAGCAGGAAATATTCCAATTGCAATGGTGATTAGATAGCTTAAAATTTCTGGCACTTCTACAGTCACATCCCTTGAACTGCTAACTTGCTACTTTTCCAGAGCACACATCTTCATGGAAGCCATCAGTGATGGACAGGTCAAAATTTTCCTTGAGGTAAATTGTGCCCCACTCCCCAGTCTGCTCAGCACCCCCCCCCCCCCCAACCCCTCAATGCAATTCTTGATTCCAATTTCAGTGGAGATACAATTTTAAAAATGAAAAATTCGTTGAGAAGGAGAAATGAAGAGTTATTTAAATGGCTTTAAACAAAACCACATTTCTGTTCATTCTCAATTTCACATCTAAATGGCTTGTGGCAAACGCTCAGCACAGATAAAAGTTCATAATCCTTTTAATAACAATTTGCCTGCTGTTCAAATCCATTTTATTTTTTGGTTAACGGAAGATATTTTGGAAAGTATCATAAAATCATAAGAAACCAATTACATTGTTTTGTTGGCACAATCCATTTCTTATGTCACAGGGTATGAAACTGCTAAAAGGCTAAAACTGGAAATTCAAGGATGAAGTCACACAGAAAAAAAAGCTGAGAAATAAATTAGGGTGTTCAATGTCATCTTCATATCCTTTTAGTTAGCATTGAAGAAAGGAAGTATTTAGCACAGAAATCCAGTCTGAAGCAAGTCTGCAGCCTTCAGTTAGTATCCAACCTGAGCAGTGTTCTGAAGCTGAGATGATCTTGCACCTATTGTACAGTTTGAGGTAGTTCTGCACTTACCACAGTGAACGATTTCAAAATATGCACTCAAGTGCCTGCAAGAGATAAAAGCAAGGAGCTTGGCAGTCTGTCACTTGAAAAACAAATCTCTCTGATAGCAGAAACCAAAAATGTTTCACTAGAGGAGAACACTATGTCATATCAGGAAAAATATTAACCTCTCTCTCTGAGTCAGCAAGGCATTGAGATTTCTACCAAATTCATGTGTTCAGGTTCACTCTCCCTCCTGATTCACTTGTTGAATTGTCCTTAGAGGAATTAAGGATTTAAATAATCAGTAAGTTTTTAAAACCAGCTACCTAGTGGGAATACCTTAAATCAAAAAACAGTAGAACATACAGCTTTAAATGCTAAAATCTTTCTTTCAAATACAGAAAGAATCACACAATAGAGCCAACTAGCAAGATCACCCCAAGTAGCCACAAATGTCTTCAAATGCTTGCTTGTGGATTTTTTTGGTTTTGTTTTTTGTTTGTTAGATTTTGTTTTCCACCAAGAAAATGAGAAGGAAATAAAGAAGCTGTTCAATTCTAGACTTTGGTCTGATTTTTTGATTTGTTTTATTATCAATATGTTAATTTTGTTTCATCTCTCTAATTTTTCTCAGAGGTTTCAGTTTCAGCAGATATTGGAGTCTGTTTCATAAATATCATTAAACTTTTTCCTAACTTTTTATTACAGTAATTTTTTCACCAGATAGGCAGCAGTATATGCCTTCAATATGGACTAATATTTAATGAATACTGTTTTAATCAGCTTAATTCTTTCCCTCCTCCCTGTACTACCTAATGATCCATATTCAGATCAAATCTTCTTGAAATAATCTGTTATTCAATGTTAATCTGAGAATCAAAGTAAATTTTTTTACTAGAACCTAATAAGGCAAACTGTTTATGGCAATTATTCAATATTAAACTAATTTGAATTACAAAGCATTCTGAAATTTTCCAACTTGGATGTCCAAATGTAGGCAGCTTGATCTATGGTTGGGAATCTAAAGTAATGGTCTGGTTTTTCAAATATGCTAAGTGATTTTCTTTTCTTTTTTTTTGCCTAATGAAGTTTAACTAATTAAATCTTGCCAAACTTCGTATTTTTGAAGGATTATGAAAGGGGCAAATACTTGGTCTCCATTTCACAAATAGCTTGCAAAAAGAATAATGATGTTTTAATATTTTTATGCTAACAAGTAACACAATAAGTGCCTTTCTACTCCGACATAAATAAAACATTAAACAAAACAGTAAAACCGTCCATAACATCAATGGAGTCGTCTTCTAAAAACCAAAACATCCAATTCAAATGAATAATGAAAGGCTTCAGCAGTTTTTACGCTTACAGTATTTACTTATAGATCATCTAATTTCCTCCTAAGGCTAATGTGGAAACTGGAAGCTGCTACCATACACAATCAATAATCCTCTTAGAAGCTTAGTGTGAGATACAGGAGACAGTGCCAAAAGTAGTCGGCCAGAAATTAAATTCATTTGGGTTTTGTTGTTGTTGCTGTTGTTTTAAGGAGAAAGCAACTCAAACATTTCCCAGCATCTCTCATTTAACTTACTGACTTTTCCTTGCAAAGGATGACGTTCAAATCTTCTAAAGCTTTGTTTGACTGGCTGGACCTTATTAACACAATTTGGACTTGGAGAAAAAGCAACAAAACATTTTTTAGTTCACGGTTTCTGTGAAATGTTGGTCACAACCCAGAGAGCAAATTCAGCTTGTCAGTTTTTACTGCTATTAAATGTGCCTTGGGCCCTGAAGAAGGTCGAGTCACTTTGTGGAGGAAGAAATTATCTGGTTGTATTAGAACATGAAATTCCAATAAAAGAGCACATCTGATAAAAGGGACACACATTCTTCCTAGGAACAGCAAGAAGCAGAACCAAGTAGACTCAGATATGCAAGATACTGCACATTTTAACTAATGCTGTTCTCTGACAACATCAAATACCCCAATGCTCTGCGTGGATCAGCCTCTTGCACGCTGGGGGAGAGAACTCGTTTCAGGCCAACATGAAAAACATCCAATTACGTAGAGCAGCTTAACTGAACCTCTCAAATATTAACTATAGAGTCCAGCAACATTTTCCAGTTTGTGTTCTTGAAGTCAAGCCTAGAAAGCTTCTCTTCTAGAAGTGATCCAGCCTGACTCATTAGAACGATAACATTTTTAGAGAATGATCAGAATGGTCCACCACTAAATAGCTGCATCAGGCACTCCCAAGAAATAAAGCATTTGAAAGTGTTCAAAAGAATTATGCACTTCCTCCACAGCCACCTAAATTTCTAAGTTATTAAAATATACATCCTAAGTGTTGAGTGATAAATCTGTAGGCACCTTTAAGTTTCCCCACCACTGGACTACCCAGAAAAAGAAACATTAAGCATGATTTGGAGAGCTTTTGAGTCAAAGGTAAGAACAAATTCTCAGATTTGCTGACAAATTATTGCTTTAATGTTATTTTTCCAAGCTTTGAACAGAAGCTCTGCAAACCTCTTGTCTCCACCAGGGAAATTCAGACACTAAAAAGTGAAGGGAAATAATCAATACAATGTGAATTGTAAGTAGTCTATTATTTTGAAATGTCTATAATCCTCAAAACTTGGCAATACTATGCAAGAGGAGGGAACTGCCAAAAATCAAGTTAGGAGATTGCACCTACTACTTGATATTAAATTCAATTCTGATTAAATGGCAAGCCCAAAAATCAAGAAAGGACAAGCATTTCAAAAAAGTTGACATAAACTAGTAATCACTCATAGTACAAAGGACTAATCAGAAAAATCCTTAAATTTAGTAACTGAGATGTAAGAGTATTTTGTGCACTAAGCATGTGCTGATTCTGGTTTGCTTTTGTTTTTTAAATCAAGGTCCCCCTTTACTGGGGACCTTTATGTGTTATATAAATTCAGTAATGAAGGAATGTGTCTGCATTCCCAAGGATGGGCAGTGAACAAGAGGGAATACAGATGAGTGTACCGCTCTGAACAGAAAGATCAAAAATCGGAGACATTTTTATTTGCCCAGAGAAAACCAGGTTTGTAGTGCCTATTACATGTCATTAAAACTGTTCACAGGACAAGAGCTTGAGATGCCCTGATGTTTCTGGTTATTAGGACAAGACTAAGAGCAATCATCATCCTCTATTGCTCACTTGGAAGCTACAATTATCCTGGCCAGTAGGACTTGAAAAAGGATACCCATCCTCCCAGAAATCTGAAGCATAGTCTACTAGTCTGGATAATTACACTGCTTAAATTGCAGATCCAACCATAATTATTCAATTTGCTGAGCAACAAAAAGATCTGAAGCTGGAAATAAACACTTGTCTCCTGCTTTTCTGTCTTTGGTACATTCTACCTAGGAACATAAGAATGGATTGTGTGCTTTCAACCTAAGCTTAAGTGTTTTTCTGAGTGACTGGCTAATTTAAAATCCTTCACTTTTATATTTTTTTCCACTAGGATCTTTCTAGATCTCAAGATATTTGTCAGATGGGCTTTAATACAAGATTTCTTAGGTTTCTAATGAACAAGTAAGAGAAATACAGGTCACGAGTGAGAAAAAAATAAAGATTTCAGACTGCTTTCCAATCCTGATGAGGTTAAAAAAACCTACCTACAAACTTCAGAATATCTTGTTGCCAAAAGGTATCCAGATACTGGATAAATCATCCACACTCATTACCTTATACGAGGTAACAAAACCGCCTATGATTTTGAACTCAATACATTTTTTTTAGCGCCAGATATCTGATGATAGCTAACTGAGTTAAGTGTAATACTGCTGTCTTGAATTCAAACTCTGAGAGTTGAGAGAAATATTAAGTGAAAAAAAGTACAAGAAAGTTGCTTTAATTATGCTATTTTTAAATCTCAACATTTTCTAAATGCAATCTGCTCTATGCAGTTGATTTGACTTCAATTTATATTAATGAAACATTTCAACAGCATGCTGCTTTGCAATAAAAAGCTTGTAGTTAAGAGCACAACACTGATCAAAATGAAGTTTTTGGTGTTGGTCTGAAGAAAGCTTTGTGGGGTTGCACCCAGTAATTGAGAGGGGTTGTGGTACTTTTTTTTCCCCCCTACAAGGAAATAGAAATAACCTATCACAGTTAAAAATGATCTCAGATTAAAAGTATTGCTTTTTTTTCCCTGTTAGAGGAAGATAATTCTCACCCATACCCGTAAAAATTCCATCCATAAGTTATGGGCAGCCTCAAGCTAACTCACGTACCATAAATACCAAAAGAGAATACTCACTGTCAACTACCAGACATCTTCATGTCTTAATCTCTGGTAACTTGCCTTCTGGTTGTGGTCCAACAGGTGATTTAAAATCAATTTCGTAAGGCTGCAGTAGTGGTTTTGTACACTGCAGGCCTTCAGCTCTTAAAGGTAAGCTGAATTGACAAGTAATTTCTACTCTCTTGTCAAGCAAATCCAAGTAATTTTGAAAGCCAGGGTTTAGGGGCATTATTCTGACTGTATTTAGAAAGATGAATTAAATAATTTTATTTTTAAGGATTCACTGTTTAATTAGCACACACCTTTTACTAAACTCAGTTGTAGGGACATGCCATGTTTGCCTGCCTTTTAGAAACTGAGACTTGAAATGTTACTCTGCTAAAGAAGTTAAACTAAAGGTGCAGCAGGAGATCAAGCAAACTTGCTTTTGGGGAACCATGACAGTAAAATATTTTTCGTTACCAATACAACACTATTAATGGAAAACCTACCCCACTAAAATCTCTGAATTACCTTTTACCTTCTACTACCTTCGGATATAGTTTAGTCATTATGAGACCCCTTATCCTTCCTTGTTGACAGCAGGACAGTCAATACAATCCATTCTCTTTTCTTTACACAAAGCACGGCTGCCTTATGATGAACAAGACATAGATTTTTTTCCTCACAGAAAAAATATTCCTGCTTCAAGTTTTTTTCTCTTCATGTAGGCTTCCCAGGGAGGGTGTCAGAAGTCACAGCATAAAGTTAGAGTGGAAAAATTAATTTCCCACTGTGGATACTAATAAATGGAAGTATACAATTAAATCATATCATAATAAAAAATATCTCTTCATAGCAGTAGCAGAACAATATTTGCTTACAACAATTCCAATACCTACCCCACCACCTTACTCTTCACTGTACCTTGCTTTCTCTTCTTTTTTCTTTCTCTACTATTATTCCTTTACCTGGCTTGTTTCCCAACAATACAGCTCAATTAGAGGTAGTGCAGTGTGCTCCATTTCATTTCTGCAAACATGACAATTGTTGTCACCTTCTGTGAAGCTAGCTTTATCACCTTCTTGGATTCTCCAAATCTTGGAGAACCATGGCAAAGGATTGGACTGTCTAATTAATGTCTTTTAGCATTATTGTCTGGCAGTTCCCTGTCATAATTCTGAAGTCTTGCACATTTACAACTAGTTCACACTTTTTTTTCCTCCTGGTTTGTTAACTGATGCTCTAAAATCAACTGCTTTCTCAGTTCAGTCAGTTCTGTCTGTGCATTTGACATCTACGCTTAAGCAGTGATAAACAAACCATTACAACTCCATACATGGAAAACTGTGCCACGGTATCTCTTACTGATAAAACATTGAACCTCCAATGGCAGAATCATGAAAGACTTATGCAAGACACATCAAATCAGTTTCCAGTACTCTCTACGTGAACTGGATGGTCTAAAAATAATTTCAAAGCCCTATTTAGATAGTGACTACTTAAGGCCTGATCAAGGCTGTATCTATGAATTTTTTAAAACAGTTGTATTTTTGAGCAAATACCTTGAATTTTTTCTTTTACATATCCTTTCAATTTTATGAGGCTCTAACTGTGTATGGCTGGGCCATTTATTTTAGCTATACCATTTGGCACAATCTCAGCTTTTGTATTCTGTTAACAGCTTAAGAGAAATTATTCTTACTTTATTCTGTCAGTTTATTTCTTTGCAAGGCAAAGAAAATGTTGACCCTGTATGGTTATAATTTACTGAGGATGAGAAAATGGAGGTAGTGAGGGTGAATCATCACATCTGCTGTTCTTTCATTTAATAAGAACAAACCTTCGAAAGCATAATTGGGCAGTCCTTAGACAGAATGATCAGTGATCCTTCAGTATGTCTAATTAAATGTTTACTAAGCCCATCAATAAGAATCTGGATGTACAAAACCTGAAAAGAAGAAACACATTGTATCTGTTGAAAAAACAGTAATTTTTTCTTGCTTTCCTTCATAACATAGACGACATAAGATGAGATAAATGCAGGGATTTCATTGAAATTGGGAAGAAATTTAATCTTCTATCTGGGTTTTCCTGAATCTATTTTATGTGTGCAGGAAAATGGGAGTCACTGTCTCCAGGGTAAGCAGATTGGTTGCTGCTGACAACAGCACACTACAGCTGCTGTTAGCAGAAACCAGGATCCATGAATCCAGTGATTCAGCCGTACTTCAGTGGCTGATGGCTCCTTGTGTGAGATCTCAAAGAACTTTTCATATTTGATTTGATAAAGATATTCCACTTTTACTTCTGTCTGGAGTCAAGTGTAACTGTAAAAAACTTAACCTAGCCAGACCTAATTCCAGATTCAAAGGTAGTTCTCAGGAATTTCTATGAAAGCCTGGAAGCAAAGCGATGTTTGTTCTTCTATTTTGGTGCCAAGGAAATTATAGTTCAGAACTGGGGTTATGAAAGAGGAGAGTAGGAATGGTGAGAGCTTTTGATTAACTAAGTTACCATGTATTAGAGCAACTTGCATTAAATTGTTTCAGTCACTATGTCCTTTGATTAAACATAATTTGAACTGTGTTACTCTTTGAATGGATATATTTAGATTATTCACAACTATTTTGAAAGTATTTTGCATGTGTCTGTATTTCTATTTTTCTTCTTTGCAAAGCAGAAAATGGTTAGTGGTTTAGCAGGACCCTTTCAGCTAACAAAAGAACAAACTTGGCTTAATTAAGATTAATGGGGTGGGGAAACAAAGAGCGGTGAGCAGGCAGTAGTGGTGGCTGTCCTCCACACTAGCACTAAAAGGTTTGCTTTTTTGTGGTCTTGTAATTTGGGAGTGCCCTATAGCTGCCTATACTCCTGAAGGTTTTCCACAGGCCTTGTGCTTACCTCAGCCAGGCTCTTTGGCAGGGCAGGTTCCCACTGCCTCAGATAGTCTCAGGCAGCCTTCTGGAGAGGGAGCCCCAATTGCACACGAAAGCCCCAGCCTTGAGGAAGTACATGCCATTGTTACTTGAATGTGAAGGAGATGCCAAATGGAAGAAATTGTTTTCTGTAATTTGTTCTTTTCTACATGAAACCCACATTTTGAAAAATCTCAAGAGTCATTATTCAAAGTGAGGCATTTGCCATAAAAGTTTCATAAATACTTTCCACATCTACAATGTGTTTCAGTCAAACAAAAGTTGTAATAAGGTAAATGCTGTTTTAAACTTATCTACTATACTTTGCTACAACTTTTTAATGCTGAAAAGTTCAGCAAGATAGGGAACTGAGAATATGTAATTCTGATCTGAGTGAATCTTGTGAAAGCACTGGGGAAGGTACTTCAGGAAGCAATTTAGCAGTCAGCATGTAGCAAAGATGAGAATAATTATCAAACAGCTGTATATATTCCAAAGATTTATGCTGTGATCAAGTTAGCATGCTGGTGGCATAGAATGTCATATCGTATCAGGCATCCATTGCAACAAACCCGACAGTACTTTTAATCCATGAACCACTATGCAAAATGTAACATCAGTGTCAACTTCTCACCTTTTCAGGATGGCTGCAGAAGTGATCTTGCTCAGTGGGGTGTGACCGTGTGATCCAGTTGCTGTCTGGGAAACCCATTACATTTAAGAACTACCCAAGAAAGCATCTGAAGGTGGGCAAGAAATCATTATAATATCTATCCATTGAATAAAAAGAAGCAGTAAACCTAACTTCTACATCTCTGATTTAGAATAAACCACATAGAGATGAAGACAACCCAAAGGGAAGTTTTGCTAACACAGTATAAATGAAACGTACTGCTCAGTTTATTTGGCTGCTCCAGATTTCTGTCATATTGCTTGAAAGCTGGAAGTACAGCTGCTGAAAACCCTCTCCTAGATAAGGGCAATTCTTGGACAACAGGATTTCAAAGCATCAAAAGCAGGGACCTTCACGCAGCTCGAACATACCGGATCCTCCGCACAAGCCTTCAGCATCTTTCAATACCACATAATTCAGGATGGGATGGAATAGGGCCCAAACTTCTAAATTTACTTGTTAACTATTTCCCTTTTTTTTTAAAATAACACTTGAAAGATTCGTCTATTGTAGTCATTAGCGAAAGAGTAAATGAACTTCTAATTTAAAACTACAATAAATAATGACATTTTCTTTTGATGAGCAAGTAAATAGAAAATGCTTGGAAATACTGTACCAGTTCATTTTTAGGTTATCTAATAACACATTCTGCTTCAGAAAATGCTTCATAACTACATGAAAAGCCCCATATAAACATAGATATCAGAGATGCCTTTCTAAAAGCCATCTGTAATTGGATTATAGGCTTTTTTTGCTACATTTTCTGCAGTGTTTTGCTTTTGATGAGGCAGGCCTGACTCTGTGGGTCTGCTCACATCTATCTTCTATCTTCTGAATCTTGGTGGGAGGAAGGGAGGCAGCACAGCTTTCAGGACTCTCTCAAAGACCCTGAGAATTATACTGTCACTTCTTTTTCTTCTCAAAAAAACCTAATAAAAAAGGATAGTCAAATGTAATGGAAGTGCTCCCCATATTAAACCAGAAAAAGAGCCAGAAAGACAATTGCTGGGAGCAGTAAGGCAAGTGTTTAAAATCAAGTTGAGGTGACTTGCATCAGTTTCCCTGTTATTAGAGGTTCTCCAGTCTGAATAGAAATAGAGTACTTCTTATATTCAGCGACTTGGCTTTTTTTTTTTTTTTTTTACCTGATACTTAAGGTTCATATATGTAATTCATTTCCAAGATAGCATGCATTCAATTTGTCTCATATAGGCTGCAGAGTAATAGATTTTGTGATTCACTTTAATGAAAATAAGTTTTTTCTCCCCCCATCAAAAAACGCCAAAAAAGGACAGAATCAAACATTTTGGAAAGTCTCCACACAAAGCGCAGCGCCGCAGTGCCAACACCCCGGTGCGGGGCAGCCGCGGCCCCGGGGGACTCCGGGCGGGCGGGGCTCCCCACTCGGGGGGCGGTGGCTCCAGGCCCTGTCCGGGGGGGCTCACGCCCGAGCAGAGGAGCTGCGGCCAGCGCGGTCAGCCCTCGCCCGGCTCCCGGCACCGCCCAAG
>VZRQ01002908.1:391057-420749 GCA_013397975.1 Machaerirhynchus nigripectus | reverse complement strand
CGCCGGCCCCGCCCGTGGCGCTCCGTGGAGCTGTTCAGCGCCCAGGTGCTGAGTCTCCCCGCGGCTTACGGAGGCTCCGGCGGCGTTCCCTTCTCACCGCTCCCCGGCGCGGCCATGGCCCCGGCGCTCAGCCGCCTCCGCCAGGCGTTCTGAGCGCCCGCCCGCCCGCCGCGCCCCGGCGTGGATGCAGCAGCTCCAGGCGCCCCTGGTTCCGTGGGGGAAGGCGGCAGGTAAAGCCTTTCCCTTCCCGCCCATCCGCATTGCATCCCCGCCCGCCCTCCGCTCGGAGCTGCCGGTTCGAGGGGCTCTTGCCGAGCCGCGCCGGAGGCGCGAGCTGTGTGCAGGGAGCGAGCTCCGCGAGGCGGACCACGGGGAACAAAGCGGTGCGGTCCAGATGCTTTTTGACTAGTTTCGTTATTTTAGTTTCCGGGGAGTGGGGAAGGGAAGAACGGGGTGGCTGGTTAACTGCAAGTATCTGTGCTTTACTTAGATGTAGGGGAAAACGTATACTAATTTGCTCATGGAATCACATTCCTATTCTCATGGTTCAGCAGGGGGAAAGATGTGTTTGTCATACAGGTAAGATAGTGCTATAGTCAAGACTGCAAAATGGTTTCCTTGAGTACCCTCCTTAACTGTAATGCTTATATAGATTTTGCTCTGCAATAATTTCTTACTTCTTCCTGTGTGGATTACCAGCCCCACTGAAGAGCTAGGACAAGCAGCAGAAGGTCAGAGTAGCAGCCACACTGTTTCTGTGACAAAGTGTCAGAAAAAGAGAGGAAAAAATTCCACTGTATTTAAGGCCAAATGACAAGTTGCATCCTACATGAAGTCATTTACAGCCAAGCATTGTGCTGTTATGCCTGATGCTTCAGGCTTTGTCGTAGTGCTGGGTGATGAATAGGGAATTGAGCAAGCATATTAACCATGCATAATCAAGCTGCAAGTGTTCTTCACTGCTTGTATGTGTAGTACCTTCTGTCACAGGATCAGCAAGTATTCCTGAGCTATCAAAAGACTGTTTCACCCTAAACTGAGTAGGATGCAGCTGTACCCTTTTTGTGTTGTTGGTAATATAGGTACACTTCTCAGAGTGGCATGGGAAGGGGGAGCCTGGTAAAACAGAAACTCGGCACTTTTCTCAGGTGTAGATGGTGAGAAAAGTTTAACCCAGGAGACTGCATGTGGTCAGATCAGGAACTTGTACAGTTTCTGTGCTGATTTTCAAAAGAAACTGAAGTACCAAACTAAGATTTTAAAAGTGCTTCCTTTAGAAAATCAAATGCAGTCTAATTAGCATACTCTTAGCACTTTGCCTTAACTTACTTCTGCCCTGTATCTAGAATTTCTATGTGTATTAAGCATCTCCTGCTCCCCATGTTAGTATATCATTAAGTCAGAAGAAAAGAGCCAGAAAAACAATTGCAGGGATCAGTAAGGTAAGTGTTTAAAAGCAAAATTATGGGACTCACATAAATTCCCATAATATTAAAGGTTCTCCAGTCTGGACAGAAACATGGAACTTCTCGTTTTCATTGACTGGGCTTTCTTTTTTAATCTTTTTGTACCAATGATTAGGGTTCAGGTATGTAATTCATTTGCAAGATACCATGCATTCAATTTTTCTTATAGAGGCTGCAGATTAACAGATTTTGTGCTTTACTGTAGTAAAAAGAAGTTGAATAGATTGAATACTGTCTGACAGTCATCTCACATCCAAAAGCTCTCCTTCCAGTAGGCACCTTGGACACGCAGGGACATAACATCTGGCTCTTAACAGTAGCCTTTTAGGGATCAATTGAGTTAATAATTACAATAGTGTTTTACTGTACAATTAAAAATCAATTTGTGCACATGACTGTGTGCAAGGCAAGCTTCCCCTCACACCAGCAGAATTAGATTTCCTGACACAGCTCCTCCCTACCTCTGCCTTTTAGTATAAGCACCATCGAAGCCTCAGAGCACGTGATCAGCTATGTGTGATTTAAGCGATGCTATTGAATTTTTTCCACAGGGAACAATTACTATAGAGTGACAAGTCAACCATTTTGATCTTAACAGATCCAGCTCTGTTTAGTGGTGGTAACCATAGCATACTCTGCCTAACCCACTCTGAATATCTCACTGTAGCAGTTTGCTTCTAATTTAAAAGGACACTGTTAAACCTTAAAATAGGTTCTCATTTTTGGGTAGGAATAAGAGGCTTAATAACAGAAGGACACTGTAGACATTTCAGCTGTATATTTGCAGTTGCTGCTGCCTGCAACAGCCCTCAAGAAGCCACTAAAATATGAAGAAAGCTAAGCAGCGTGCTCTGACCACACCCCTACATTGCCATAATTCATAAACCGAGACTCTGTGCTTGCTGCCACATTCATATTTGTACCTGGTCACTTAGGACAAAGACAAAGCTGCTTTGTCGTAATGAAGCCAGTGCAACATGCTTTTAATAGAGCCAATGATCTGGGCTTCCCAAAATATATTAAAAAGAACTCTTGTGTTCCCCAGCATTGTTTATGCTAAAGGCTATTGCAAATAGAATATTTATGCTAATAACGTGTGTGTCAGCTTGGGCAATAAACAATCAATATTTTACTGATGTAGGATCCACTGCAACTTTGTGTGCAGTTATCATGCATTCAGCACAGTAAATTAAATTTCAAGTTGCAATTTCTTTGTGGAAATGTTTATTTTAACTTCCACAGGAGACTGCTGAAGTCATGGAAATGTTTCCATTACACTTAAGTCTATTTTTCAAAGAGGCTTGCACAAAAACCTGACCTGGATGTATTTTTAGTGTTAGAACCACTGTTATGATCACACCATACAGCAACACAGTAAGGGTAGGGGTTTTTTAAGGGTTAAAAAAATCCTTAAAAGCACAATCTGTACAAAAATGCTCTAGTTAATAATCAACATGCGCTGTAGAAAAGCAGAGACTTTTTAACTGCTATCTGTATGAGGGAGAATGACAGGACACATACCTTTATGTGGTATGGAGAATCAAAGTACTCTGTATTACCAAAACGCCTTTTAAGGTTGTTCCCTGGATTTTGGCTGAGATGGCTTATGTATTTTGTACAATTCTAAAAAGAGAAAAAATACTTTCATGTATTGTATAGTGCCAATTTTCTGCTTGAATTCTAGCAATTCTTGGCATTAAACACAACTAGATTTTACTTGTCCCCATAAATGCCTGTAAATTGTTATATGATGCTCCCAAGTCTACTCTTTTAAAAAGGCATTTAAATGCACACTGCAATAAGCAATTACTGAACTGCTTCATTTTACAAGAAAGGGCCTGCTAACTAAAAAGGAGCAATCCCAGCAACTTGCTTCAAGTAGCAAGTAATATTTTCAGTAAATTTTGAAGGTGTAGATTCTAACTTACAAATATAAGTGTATATGACTGTAGTGTTTAAGCGTTTAAGTTCTCCACAACACTCCACAACAGAAGAAAATTGTAGCTGCACTCCAGGAATTATTGCTATAATCATGTATTTTTATGTCTCATAGGTCAAAGTCACTCTAAAATCTGGGAAAGTGTTAGACTGTGGTTGAATTGTGACATTGTTGTAAAAAGGAACAATCCATAATTTGAGCTGACAACATGATGCTGACAAGATTTGCAGAAATATTCACTTCCATTTTATTTTGTCTTGAACGAGTAGTTTCTGAGAAATGGGCAACTTGGAGACAGTATTTATGTAGAATTGCGATGAATAGAAGCTTTTGCTGCTTGACTAAGTTCTACTGTGCTTTGTTTCTAGTGTTTGGGATGGGGGCAAGAAGAAGGAAAATTATGGGACAGAGGGCAAGCCCTGCACATACAGTTGTACTTATCCACTGGAAAGTCACCAGATTTTGGGGATTCCTGACTTGATCATGCACATACTGCCCTTTGAGGGCTCTACGGTCACAGCCACCCAGCTTTTACTCTAAAAGGAGGCAGAATGCTGTCATACCTTAAAGGAGTGACCAGCAAACTTCCTCCTGAGTCAAAGCAGGAGCAAGCAATTTCCTGATTATAGAAAATCTCAGTGAAGGTGAGGGAGACTGAGAAATCTCTCAGTCTTGAATCTTGTGCTACGAGTTTGAGGTTTAACAAGCGTATTTAAAGAACAGAAAGCTCACTCTGTGTGAGCTGACCCCAGTCACCTCAGTGGGAATAAGTGCCTGGGCAGCATGCCTGCTCCTCTGTCTGCAATGATTATTCTCTCTGGCCTAATACTTGATAGTTTGCATTCTTCACTCACCTGCTGTTTTACAGAGCAGAGATGATGGACCTGGACTAGCGCCTGTTTGCAGGTGCTAGTCCTGCAGAACTGCATGAAACGATTTGTTATTTTTCAGATTTATTTTTTTGCTTTTTTTGAGATGTGTCTGAGGCTGCTATCAAAAAATTACATTTGGGTTTTTTAGATCTCTTACTACTTGTCCTCAAAAAATGCAACTTGACAAAATTTGCAGATACAGACATCTGAGGTATTCCACATGAAACACACAGGACCAAACTACTGAAAATTTCTGAAACAAACAATTTCCATTAGTTTCCATTTAAGGTAGTTATACAGTCTTCTTTAAATTTGGAACCAAGAGGTCTCAGAAATTATAAAAGAAGAGTCATCTATATACAACCAATATTCCACTCACAAGAAGTTTATCCTCTGCCTGTCCACTTAGTTTTATGCCAGCATAAAAGGATTATTCTTGCTGTATTTGCAGTAGAAAGTTGCTCTGGTGACAAAGTTTGCTATCTTTGCTTTGGAATTGCATTAAAACTTCAGCATCACAAATAAAAAGCAGAAAAACATTAATCTGGCATCCTAAAAGCATGGGAAATGATTTTTAAAGGTGCTCTTTGTTAACATTTGCACCGCATCAGTTGAAACTTGCACTTTGGAAAGTAGTGTGTGACCTAAGACACAGCTCAACTACAGAATAAGAGCAAGATTTAACAATTCAGTTCAGTTTTGAGATAATTAAAAATGCATATTCTTCAGATAATAAGGCGTTTACTCCAGAAATGCTACCAGGGAACAGGTTACAATTAAACAATGTAAGCTGAGAAATTCTGATTTAAATATGAATTACATCAATGCTTAGAATTATATCACTGTCTTATGGGAAAAAAACCCACAAGATGCACTATGAGTTCAGAGCAAACTGCAGAGAGCATATAAGCATATTCTGCGTAGCTGAATGCTGTCTCAAGGAAAACAGTTAAGCAAAAAGTTTAACATGGCTTTACTGTAAAATCACACCCCCCACCCCCACTCCCTTGTCTTCTAAAAGGCATCAACTTGAACAGCATTCTATTACTGTTACACTATTTCCAAGTTTAACCACATACAGCTGCTTAAATATATATTTAATAATATATAAATATATAGGTAATAAATGTGAGACAAGTATTTTCTCTGAGGAACTTAAGACTTCTGTTAACTACTGTTACTCAAGTACAATCTATTTCAGTATTAACAATAGCAAAACTATCCCTTAAAGTGACAAGCCATATCTGCCACTCAAAAGTACACAAGCTTTAATATATTGTAAAACTGACTCAAGTAAAAGAGAGATAATAACTGGATCCCATCTGTCCCTCTTGAATATTTCTAAATGAGTTAGCATTGATCACCAGTTTTGCTTCAACATAGGGTTTTGGTGATTTTTTAGCTCTTTCCTGCCTATACTGTGCTTCAAGTACAGTAGAAGCTTTTCACTTTTAAGCAGGATGTCTTTTCTCTACCAAAACAAGAGTTAATTGGTCACTTTAATCCCTTTACTTACTCCAAACGTTGGTACAGCCGTGCTGGAAAAAGGGGTAAAAATCCATAGATTTCCTTAGGGTGACTGCAAAGAAGCTAGCAGAAAAACTCATGATTGGGAAGCTGTGCAACTTTGTTTTCTTTCTTTACTGAGGAATTACTGGCTGGAGAGAAAGCAGACTTTAATCCTTTCTGGGAAGTGATAATATTGTCTAAGAAAAGTAAGCAGCTATCTGTTGAGGGCTGTAGCTTTCTGTACAGGCTACTCCACCCTTCCCGTATTGCTAAGCAGAACTGTCTGTCATTGAAAACAATGAGAAATTCTGTCTCGGTGAGAAATGACAAGTGAAAATACATCTGAATAGTAAGTGTGCCCTGAAACACTTCAAATATCACAGACTAGAAGAAAAAATACTCAGTTCCTGACTCCTTCATCACAGTTACTTCTGTGAAATCAGTACTGCCATACAGATGAGAGATCAGAGATTCATAGCTTTTCCTCCAGGAGTCCTTAATTGAGCTCAAAGCTGAACTCCATTGGTGACCCTACCAGCAGAAAGAAAAGACAGGGAGAGTCTAGAAAACACAGCATGGACAGGAGTCTCT
Source organism: Machaerirhynchus nigripectus (assembly GCA_013397975.1). Taxonomy (NCBI): domain Eukaryota; kingdom Metazoa; phylum Chordata; class Aves; order Passeriformes; family Dicruridae; genus Machaerirhynchus; species Machaerirhynchus nigripectus. The sequence continues at coordinate 414,372 of VZRQ01002908.1, read as the reverse complement.
TATTCAAGCTAAGAACTGGCAGAGAAAAATGAAGAAAGGTAAGAATCTCATAAAGTTTATTATTTCTTTGTGAACTGGTATATGTGAGTAGATCTATTCAGAGATAGAGAGCAGCTGGTGTTCTCCTGTCACCATGAGCGAGAGGAAAGAAGGATAAAATCCCTCTTGGAATCCCTTAGTGCCTCTTTGAGAGAGAAAGAGAGGGAGGAAGAGACCCTGACAACCAGCACACATAATGAATTCCTGAGCAGGTGGATACAGGCTTTGCTAGCCCAGGCTGGAGCTGGGGGTCCTTGCTAGTCCCAGAGGATGCACATACCACACCTTTTTCATGACAGAGCTTTAAGCTGCTGTAACTCTGCAAGCATGGCAAGACAGTGCAAGATGACTCTATAGGCTAAAAACAGCCCTTCATAGATTCTAGTCCTGGCAAAACTTTTCTTACTCCCACAGCAAAGGTGGAAAAATTACTGAAAAAAGCTCATCCTGATAAGGTGCAATTATGTAAATTACTCTAGTTACTGCCAGGGTATCAGCTATATGATAAGCATTCCTTTGAAAGAACAACGTACAAAGAAATGAGGCACAAGATGTTGGCTACTACAGCCTGGAAAACCTAATTCCAATGTATTTTGCTGTAAACAGATGGGAATATCTTGGATATAAAAGGATTTTTATTCACTGTGAGAAGGCCTGAACTTGCCATTTCACCTTCCTTGTTAAACTATTAACTTTCAAATAACATGAGTGACAGAAGTAGATACGTGCAACTTTTTAAAAACCAGTTTCCTGATAATTTCTCAGAACCTCAGCTTTAGCGCAGTATTCTCCTCTTTCTGTCTTCCAAAGCAAAACATAATGTATCCAAGGGGCATAAGGTGAAAAAGTACAGGCACAGCTAAATCTTTATTGAACATAGACACATTTGCTGAAAGTTTCTCTGATGCATATCACACAGGCTGCTGCTGCACATATCTAATTGCATTAGTCCTGCAAGAAAAGGCTATGGAACACAGAAGAATCAGTGTATGGGTACAGAACCCTACCTTATCAGACCACTAGGTCAGCACAAAATAACAGTCCTTTCTTAGGTTCACTCTTTGGACTTTCCAAGACAATCTTCACAAGTAACTTGCAGCAAATCTGTATTGTTCATCTCTGCCAGCTGATGCGATGCTTGGTTTCATTATTTCTCTATGGCAAGGTCCTTCAAGTCTAGCTTATACATTAACCTTGCAGATTTTACACACTAAACTTTACTCAACTAAGCCCAGTCCTAAAAGAAAGAAAGAAAGCAGCAAAAACCCCATGTAGGTTTCATTCAGGTCTCTCATTCTCCTCATGTCTTAATGCTTTTGACTATTACTTCTCACGCTGTCTTTTCCTGCACAAACAAATTTCAAATGTCACACCAAAGAGAAGAAAAAGGATTTTTAGTTTGTTTAGTAATTGTAAATAAATATGTCCGTTATGCCCATTCACTCCTTCACCTGGTGGTCTGCCAGCAGCTACCTACAATTCTTCAAAAGTGTTCCATAACACAGCCACAAAGAACGTTTCCTCATTCCGTTTCAAATGAATGTATTTCCTTTCCATAGAAGCCAGGAAAATCCTGACAGATGGAAGAACCAGTAAACAGCTTCAGTCCTGGAATGGCTGCATATTAAACTCTATGTTAGGCAGAGATTACAGCTCTAATTTCATAATCTGCCTCTGAAGAGCTACTTCTGACAACACTGCAAGGCCCAGCTCTAGATTTCTCCATTCAGAACTTACCTATACACAGTCTTTATATTTGTGCCACAACACAGCCACTTTTACAGAATATGAAAAGTCACTTAATTTAGCTAAAAAACTATGATGAAACTAAAGCCTCTGTATTTTCCAAGACAGAAAGATTTTATTAGCCTAATGCAAAAATTAAGTTTTTATTCACTTCGCACTTCCTTAACTCTATTGGTGGAAATTCCAACTGGTGTGTTAGCAGGAATTCTCTTTGGTAACTGAGATTCTTTAAAGCATGAAATCTTGAAATCTTGTGAGGCCTAACTTTTTTTTTATTTTCCCCAGAGGGAATTAGTTGAAATTCCTTTTAGTTACTAGCATCTAAGTAGTAGCTAGCTCCTTCTAGCCTAGCATGAAAGTAGATTTTTTCTGCTCTTAAAAGACCCTTCCAATCACCTTCTGGTGAATAGTTTTATTCTTCTGAAGCCAATTTACATGTTATTTCAAGCAGAGTAAATTAACATAGGTGGTGTGTTCACCTAACAAAGACATTCTTTAATGTTCATGGGATAATGCTTGGTTTGAACCCAGACTACAGATTATATCCTGGTAACAAGAAGGGAAGATAAATTGTAGCTCACTGGTTTCCTCTGCAGCTTTCTTGGATTTGACTACTTGTTCTTCTTAGCATAAGATATCTGTAGCTTCACTTAATGAGAGAAAAAGTTATTAGTTACCAGTTCACTGCTGAAGATTGCTGGACAGTTTCAAATTTCTTTGCCTTTCCTGGTTGTATTTAATCATAAGACTTGTCATGATCACACCTGAGTACCTCACTTAATAACGTTTTGGAGACAACCTCTGCTGCCTGAAGGACTAGCACTATGCCAGCTTCCAATGGAAGTCACATTCTGGAGTTCAAGACAGAAAAGGAATTAATTTACACTCTCACTCTCTTCTATGCCGCTATCTTGTTTGACTGTTTTCACTTTCTGTGCACAAAAAAAAAAAAAAGGCCTGAGCAATGCCAGAAAAACACTGGGTAACTTTTAGTAAAACTTTTCTGTACCACTGGAATTCTTTATTACACTGGCATAAATTCTGTTACCAGTATAGTAATACAGTTTTAACTTTCTACCAGCATAAGAGCATCACACTGTGAGAAGACCTGTTTCAGTGGCAATGTTTAGTTTGGAAGCAAATCTTTCTCAGATGGGTGGTCCCTCACAAGAGGCATTAAATGACAGGTCTAAATTTATCCTGGAGGTCATAAGTACAGTGGGGAAATAAAATCCATATTAATAATTATTAGTAAGCATTCTCAGTTTTCTTTATCATTAAGAAACACTAAGTATGGAAGAAATCTAGAAGATTACAAACAATAACATCTAACATGCAAATCAGCTGGGAGTTTTAATCTTCTAGGGCTTCTTCATGAGGACAGCTGCCAGCTGCAGAAGCTTGGCTGACTAATTGGCACTAGCAATAAAAAATATTTGAGTTTGTCCAGGAAAGGAGCAGAAGGTCTGAGAAAGGATTATCAATATACATTAAAAAAGGAAAAGCTGGTATGTCTCTATTGAAATTATTATCTGTGTGATTCATTTCTACAACTGAAAATTGCACTAAACCCAAGTGTTGTTTATAAAGCTCTCAACACTATCTAACTGAATCTTAGCTATTGGAAGATTATAAAGCAAGTATAGCGTACAAAAATAAACCAAACTGCTACTATAATAAGGAATACTATACTCTCGGGGCTTCATAAAGCAATTTTGCATCCAGGCCTGACTGGCTTACAAGCAAATAGAACTTTTCATCAAAAAGATTGCTAGATTGTTTAGCAATATGCCAGCCCCTGAGCTACAAGACAATCTATCCTATCTGTAACACTGATACCACCACAAAGAAGTTATTATCTAACTTATTGACAAAGGTAACAATCTTACGCTTCTCAGGAGCTATTACCTGACTCGTGTAATGTCTGAAAGTACTTAGATGCTTCTTGCAGTGATTGTAGAGTTACTGTGCCAAAACAAACAGAACTGGATTAGGCCTTCCTTGCATTCATACATGCACTCCCCAGATAGAATTCAGAGACAGGTTGTCAAATTTAAGAAAATTACTCTAAAACTGTCAGGAAAAGAAATGAAGCAATAGACAAACAACTTGCAAAGGAACCTGAAAAAAGGAGGATGCGGAAGAAAGCAACAATTTAGAGCCAAGGATGGGATAGAGAGGATTGAAATATAGGATATATGTGTGCAGCAACAATTGTTTTAAAAGCATTCTGAATAAAAAATTAACAGCTGATGGCATACTCACTAGGACTTACATCTCGTCTGAGAAGGAGAGCTGTTAAGATAGTGAGTGAGCCAGCAAGACAGATGGCTGGTGAAGGAACTGACACTGCAAGAGCTGGAACATTCAGTAGAGAGGAAAAACAACAGCTATACCCATGAAGGAACTGCTGCCAAGCACGTAAGTGAAGTGAGCAGAATCACACAATTTCAACAGTTTCTATAAAAATGTGGATGATGTGCTGAACTGCAGGCACTGTATAGGGCCCCAAGCTGACAGTTCTGCATCAGCACAGAAGCAAATAGACAAAGGAATAATTAAAAGGTCATTACCTGAAAAAACAGCAGCAAATAGCTCAGAGATGTGAAATTATACAAGTGAGTAAAAAAGGAGATTTTATAAGTAAGGAAATGCTCAATAGGCGTAAGCACTGAAGAGATAAATGTATCACCTAGAATTCATTTGCAAAAACTACCTCTTGTATTCAATATGAAAAACAGTGTCAGAAGCTAAGAATTATGACATCACCTCACTCCTTCTCCCCAGTTAAAATCTGTCTACTAAGAATAAAATTGTTTCCACAAAGCTTGCATTTCTCACAGCTACGGATTTACTATCAGTAAGATTCCAGACATTCATTACAGTCGACTCCAACACCTGCATCTTGAAACCTACCAAATATTTGCGGTCGAGTTTCCACATACTTTCAAATATTTTTAATACAATCCACTCCTCTTTACATTGACAAAAAAAACCTCTGAAACATCTGACCATAACATATTCTTGAAAAGAAAGTTATTAAATGCACAGGGTTTAGGGGTTGTAGGAAGAACAATTTTGAGAACTGAACAGCTTTGCATGCACATGGAGGTGTCATGAGGTCTCATGAAAACTGATCCTGAATTTTGATACCAGTGTAAGCAGAAATAGTTCTGACAAAAAAGGAGATTTAGAATAATACCCTAAATGAGCACCTTAATAAAAAAAAATAGTTTCTACACTGACTTTCAGTTAGTCAAGTTACTTTTTCCTGTTACTTTTCCTTATTACTTTTCCAGCCCATTACTGCTGCCAGTCATTGAGAACAAGAGGAAAACTGCATCCTTCATTTGAGTTCTGTGATGGTGTTCCTGTATTTAGCATTACCACACAGACATACACTGAAGTACATGTTGTTTTCATTAATCGTGCACTGTATCATAAGTGTTTAGGCTGTACAGTTCAAGAAAAACAGCTCATTGCTGAAGACAGATCTCCAGAAATTCTTTAAGCACTGATGAATCTATTACCACTACCGCAGTAGAAAAATGGCTATGGCATGGAAAAGTAGAATATTAAAAATCATGTCAAATTTCCTACAGAATATGATTATCTTTCTGGTATTTGGAAAATTAGATTACTTTTCAAGATACAGAAAGATTTTAATATAGAGGCCAGGCAAGCTAATTAAATAAACAATATGGGATGGCTCTGAAACAGTATAGATCACACATTAATGCAAAAAGCCAATATAATTATGAAGAACTCAAGTCAGGCAGTTTGGCATCAATAAAAGGTAGTAGGGCTTGTTCATTATTATCAGTTAAGGCACCTTTTCCCTGGTTTAAGAACTGTGTTGTTAAACGTTTGTTGCATAGCATTAGAAAGATACAGGTAAGGTGAAGCGAGGCTATTCCTCAAGAGGGCACTGACACTTTATTCTGAGGCCAACATTAGATATCTCTGAACAAATATAACGTTGAGGTGAATAACGTACAGATTTCACTTCATCTAGAGGAGAACACCGGCGGAGGTTTCACCCTTCACCAGAGCACCTGGCTGCCTGCTGCAGGAGAATCCCTGGCCCGATCCCCTGAGCCACCGCCACCTCAGCCCCCTGAGCCCTTAATCCCTCACACCGCGCTCCCGCGCTCACGGCGCGGCCCCGCCCCCGCCTCCGGGCAACCAATCAGAGCGCGCTCATCTCCGCACCGGCCGCCGGGCAGCCAATCAGAGCGCGCTCGGCGGGAAAGCGGGACCCGCGCGGCGGCGTGTGCGGGTGGGCGGGCGAGGAGTGTCAGCGCCCAGGCTCGGCTGCCGCGGCGCTCCTCCTCTGGGGTTTGTCACGGTGGCCTTGCTGAAGGAGGGAGAAAGAGGGAAAAGAAGCGAGAAAAAAGCCTGGAGGAGCGCAGGAATAGCAGCAGCTGAGAGAGACCGGTGAGCGGGAGGCGCGGCCGCCCTGTTCGGATGCTCAGCTCAGTGGGTCAGCTCCTCGGAGCGGGACTTCTGCTTGTAAAGCTCTTGCTTCACTTTCTCCAGCGCTGTCGTTGGAAATTAACCGTGCTAGGCAGCACGAAACAAAAAAGGGCTTCAATGGCAGTAGTTTTATTAAGTAATTAAATGTTTTATTAAATAATTTTTTAATAAAAAAGCATTGTTTTAATAGTTTATTTCTTTTTCTGTCGGTGTGCAGATGCTTACCCAGACTGTTCCGAGCCGAAATCAAAGCCTAGTTACAGTTTCTCTTGAAGGGAGATGCGAGGTGAGGCTTAGGGCAGATGTGCCCATTTTCAGGGCATCTCTCGAGGGACCAGCCCAGCGCACAAAACGTGGAGTTAGACAAAAGCAACAACAAATGATAAGTAAGTCTTGCAGGGCAATGTCTTTCCTCTGAAATTACTGAGAAGTGATGAAAGCACAGGAAGCACATGGATCTGCCATCCTCCCCCTCTTAAGTGGGTGAACCTTTAAGTTGGGTAAGCACTCTTAATCCTCGAGGGTAGCCTGGGGTGGCTCTTCTGTAAGCCTCCATCAGATTTTATTGAAGCTTTAGGATCTTGGGATCAAATTGATTAGCTATTCTATGTTGTGTTTGCTTAAGGGACAGGAAGGAAACACTAAATTACACCCACTTGAGGTTACTTGCTAATGAATAATGTAATTATACACCAGGGTATTAGAAAGTTTTTACATCAAGTCCCTTATGTTTTTGTTTTCTCTTAAGAATCATCTATGTTTAGATAAGCCAGAATTAACATTGCCTCTGAAAAGTCTGTATTTGTGACCACAGTAAAAATAGTTTTTGTTAGGAAAATAACATGTTTAAATTATCAGGGCAGGTGGCAGAAGTAAAAAGCCAAGCACTTCATGCATATGTTTTAAAGGCAAGAGTTCCTTAACAGATGCTTGGAGACTTCTCCTTGTAGCTGTGATCACAGCAGAAAAATGATGATTCTTTTTCCATGTGGCAGTTCAGGGAACTAGTGGAAAGTGAGTTTCTAGTGTAATAACTGTATGAATTGGCCGAAACTGTCATTTCAGTTTTACATTTGAACACAGAAGCTTAAGCAACTACTATACTGCTGAATTCTAATCTCCTCAAATAAACTCCAGTAACAGAACCACTTTTATTCATGTCTTTGGGACAAAGCATTGTGCTGAAGGCAGAATTTTGGCCTTGGTATTTCATATTTTATATTAAAGTTCAAAGCTGTGAAAGCTTTAGAATGTGTAATTGAATCTCATTTTGCACAACACTTTCTTTTAGGAAGTGAATTCTGGGGTGTGTGCTAAAGCTAAGTGATACCATTCTAGCCCATGTAAATAGCAAACGGTTATGTTCTCTTTCACAACTGAATAAATTTACAGTTGGATGAATATTCTGTTTTTGTCTTTTTTTCCCATGGTGTGTAAACTGGGATAATTTACATACATTGAACCTGATTTGGTTACAGGAAAAGTGTGAGGGATTGCTACATTTTCCATCTGGCCAGCTCATTGTTCTGGCTCTTATCTACTGTCTCTAGCAGCACCTCAGGCTGATATCAGTGAGGAATTGGCAAAAGGAAGATGTGCTCAGTTCTGGCTCGGAAAAACTAATATATAAATAAAAAAGAGGCTAAACCCAAAACTGGATGGTGCCAGTAAATGTAGTAGTCAGCTTTGTGATTTCAAATAGATTTATTCAGTAGGTTTATTCTGTCTGTTCTTGGTTGTTTCTTGCCTTGTTCCTCCCCTGGTAGAAAAACACTGTCAGGAGTCACTTTATTGACTGCAGTGTTGGTTTTTAACATATGAAAATGGATTTTTAAGAGCTTGGAGCCAGGTTTTCAAGTACTTGGCATCTATAATTGGGGCAGATTTTCAAAAGAGGTTAGCACTGACTGTTCTGAGCTCTTGTGAAGATTTGTCCATTTTGATTTTGTGCCTAACTGAACTGATTTGTTGGAAATCTGGTCCCTGTAGCTAAGCATGACTTTCTTAGAATGCTGTGAGAGCAGTAATAACACTACCAAGAAAAAAAATTAGGCTGCACAGCACCCCCCACTCAGTTCAGTACCCCAAAACTGCCACGCAGAGCACAGAGTATGAGTAAGCCAGGGTTGTATGTTGGTATGTGCTGCCAAACAGTTTTCTAGGATTTCACAGTAAAAACAAGTATTGTTTTGCTACTTCTGTTCTGGATGTGTTTATTTAAAGTAAAAGCTGTTGTGAAAGGAAGTTATAAATGCTAGTTGCAAGAGTGCAAAAATGTCATATGTGTTTGGGAAGCCACAAGAGGAAAATGCTTTAATTGAAATCTACTGTAGCTGTCATTAGTACTATTCTGGGTTCTGAGATACCACCACTACTTCTGGAGTTGTGCTGCCTTCTGACCTAGGGCCTGGGATAAACATTTTGATTGTCTGTCACTGTAATCAATGGTGTAATTCCCACCGGGTTTGATTTAGCAATCCTGAGTCTTATGTTAAAATTGTAGCAGTATGAACAAAATGAATGTTTTGTGTTGGAAAAACACTTATTTAAATCAGCCGTCAGCCATCTTTTTCACTGGCAGAGCTGTTACAGGGTGCTAATATTGATTTATGTGGTCTTTCTGGCTAGTTATGTCACTTACTATTGCAGATTACTGTAGAAGATTTTTATTTCTGTTTTTGAATAATTCCTTTTATTTGAAATTATTTTAGTGTCCATTTCTGCAATGTTTTGGCCTTTTCTTTGGTCTCTTAATCACTGTGTATGAAGAATGAATTATTAATTGTTGCAGCTGAAGAAACAAACCAATAGTTTTCTGTGGACTTTTGAGGGGAAAAGACAAACCAAACCAAAACAGAGCTTTATTTTTGCACACACTCTTCTTCTTTAAGGACTTTCAGTAATCCAGATAAGCAAACAATAATACTGTAACTTTCATGTAGGAAGTATGGGATACCTGTCTTCATGCTAGTGTTGTATTTGTAGAATAGCTGAGTGAACATCTGATAAACAAATGGAAACAAACTGAAAATGGCTACATTTGAGTCAATAACTCTCAGAGCAGTGTGATTTAGAGACTTTCACATAGAGGTGATAAGAGAAAAGAGATGAGTTGTTGTTGAGATACCTGCTTTACGGACCTTTCTTAAAATTGAACTGGAGATTAAGGCATCAGGCTGTTTCTAACTTGCCAGTGCTAGCTGGAATGACTTCTCGACTTTAAAAATATTATTAAATTAGAATAAGATGGTGATTGTAGAGATTGAAAAAATTGCACGAAGACAACTGCCCATAAACTCAGTCACTGCTCTGTGAGCTCCAGGTACAGTCCTACTTTGTTTCCATTTGGTCTGGGTGGTTGAATGGAGGTTGTATTTTACTTGTTACTTAACTGTGATGATGTGACATTATTCTGCTTTGTTGGTGTCAGTTGCAAGTAAACGTAATATAAAAGATTTTGATCAGGCTTTGAGAAGTGTTCTTGTGTTCCTTGTTAGCCATGGGCACAAAGTTCTGGAGTTTGTTGTCCTTCTACTGTTGCATATGTGCACACTGATAAACACATGTAACATGTATTCTGAAGTCAGTGTTCCATATAGATTCTGTACTTACTGATATCAATTCCATGGAGCAGTTGCTAATCTTTCATGTTGTGCTTTGTTTATTTTTCAAATGTAGAACTTGTATGCTGAAATGACAAAGCAGAGCCTGTCCATACTCTGTAGTTCCCAAAGCTATTTTCCCAGACACATGACTAGGTCACTGTGCTTTCTCTCTGTCTTTTATGGCATATACATCGGGGTCACAGTGCTAAATACATGCAGTTGGGAAAGGGTCTGTTTTAAACTTTCTTTTTTTACACATTTTTTAGTATCTTCAGTCTTTCTGATTAAAGAATCTCAAGGCTAAAGAAGTCTCCCAGCAGTCACAAGCCTCATTTTGGACAAAGAATATTTGATGTGCTTATGATGAGACTGAACATCCTTTTGTCACGCTTTTGGAGTGGGTGGATAACCTAGCTCTGTTTTACATCTGTATCCCTTGAATGTCCTTCTGCAAATGAAAATTTAATTTGGTGGGGTTAATACACTAGATTTGATTCAGCTTGCACCTCACTGACATTGTGAGCCCATTATGGCATCATTACTCTCCAATTACAGGCATGAAGGTGAGAAGTGACCTAGTAATGAAAGGTACACACCCAGAGCAGCGTAGCGAGAATTTTACATGAGGCAAAAGGGGAAAAAAAAATCTACTACACTGATATGTGCCAAAAGGCCATTTGTCATAAATGACTACTTTGAAAGAGTCCCCAAGAAAGGCTTGTGCTGAGCATTACTGTGCTGTCTCTGGGATGTGTCTTGGGTGCAGATATCTACAATTTCTGTAGTTCTATGTACTTGTACACAAACAAGGTCAAGCAATTTGGTATCCTAATATTTATTTAACTTGGGAGAGTAATGTCTAAGCTATAGGTAAAAATAATCTAATATGGAATGAAATTTTCTGCTCTAGTGCCTAATGTTGCTTCAGTTTTGAAAAACATATTTGGTGTCAAATGTACTCTAGGAAACACAGATATTTACTAACATTGTTATTCAATCGATTTAATTTTATTCTGTGGTTTAAGATATTAAAAACTAGTTTTGTCTGCCTTTCCAAAATGTCCTTTCTCTTGTGTGAGTAGAATTTTATGAGAGTGACTGTTATGAGATCCTACAGGATACATTTTCAGAGAGACTGCACCTGCTGTAGGATCACTTTATTGAGACTGTTCTGAATATGCTGCAGTAAACTGAAGGCTTTGAGAGGAAGCAGCAGGATAATAAGTGTCAATAGGAGGCAGAGTCCATGTAAGTTACATTGTATTCAACAGTTTAATACTATTTCGTATGGATGAACATTTTCATTCTCAAGGAAGAACAGACCCACAGAGGACTGGTGGCCAGAGAAAATGGAATAAACCCGAGCAGCAAGGAGACAACTTCTGGTACAGCAAAAAGTGAAATTAAGAAAACTGGTAGAAGCAGAGGGAAAAGCTGCATATTCTTTTCAGAGGATGTATCTGAAAATTGAGGTCCTTCTGACAGAGGAAGGCATCCAGTGGAATATGAACAGTAAGGCTCTCAACTGGCAGAGTAGCAAGTAATAGTGAGTTGCATTTAAATGCTCTTTTTTCCTTTTACCGATTTATCTACAAGTAGTCACATAAAGATTCCAAAGTAGCCAGCTGCAGTGTGGTGTGCTGTGCAGTACTTCGGGGATGCAAACCCATGCTCAGTTTCAAGATTATGAAAATCAGTGGTGCTACACAGTTTTTAGCTGCATCAATTATTTGGTTTAGTTAACTGTGCAGGGCTGCTTGAGGTGCCAGTGACAAGTGCAAAAGATACCACGAAAACATACACAGCAGGCAGAAAAAAGTGCAAACCAATCCTTTCTGGTACAGGTTCACAGTGGCCAAGTCAAAAGTTCTGTGAACAGATGAAAAATGGTCTTGCACATAGTTTAGTTACTTCTTGCCATTTGGAATAGTTTATTAAATTATTAAATGTCATCTTGCATTTAAATTTGTTCAGCTTTCTGCTCTGGTTTGCTTTCTGGAAAAAATCACTGTAGTTTTCTAGGTGCTATGGAGACAGTGCTGATGTCACAAATGTTTTCAGTGGGGGCCTGGAAAAGGGAACCAGATGGCTGCAGTTACTGGTGAGCAGGGTTGGGTGTTGGTGCATAGCGGAGCAGTGGAGTGCAGTACAGAATTGCTGAGCTGGCAGTGGAGTGGGGTGAGTCAGACTCCCAGCAAGGTGGAAGAGGCTGCAGAGAGGCACAGGCTGTGAGCTTCCCCCTGGTGCTGCGGTAACTTCACGCCCCGTTGTGTCCCCATGAGCACAGCCACACCACATGGCTGCCTTGGCTTGAATTTGTGCCAGCTCAGGTGCCTCTCATTTGCAGATCTGGGCCAGATTACACTGCCTGTTTAACTCTGGCTTTTTTTCTGTCCCAGTATATTATGAAGTATCTTTCTGGTACTTCTGTTGTCTTGACCTTTATAGACCTTTATTTTTTAGGTGGCTTCTCAACTCATGGGGCTTTTATAAGGCCTGATGACCCAGGGGTGAAGAGACAATATAGGTGTAGCTACAAGTGCCTCTGTTAATGAAATAAATGGGGTTTTTTAAGTACTGAACTGTTGGGTGTTGTTAAATGCTGTTGCCTTTAAAAACTTGACACAGTATCTTGCATTAAACTGAAGCAAAACCAGAAACAGTACCACCAAAAAAGCTTTTCAAATTCCAGACTTCTCCCACACTCTGAGAAGAACCTCCTCCTCTGTGAATCTTGAATCCAATTTTGTGCAGCTGACATCAATGCAGAACTCTGCTGCTAAGGTCATTTGCTTGGCTCTTGAGTTAGCCACGCTGCATGGTTCTCCTATTTGCCTCTTAAGCACACTAGTGACAGGATCTTGCCAGCTGCTCTGCTCTGGCTTATCTATTGTGTCACTTGCTTTTAGTTTTTATTCTGACGAACCGATGAGCAAAGAGTCTTGGTGGTTTATTTATCGAGTTTCTAACAAGCCTCTTTTGTTTTACCTTCCCTTGTGTTTAGAAGAAGCTGCTTCTAAGTATTTCTTGAGGTCACCTTTCTTCCTTTCAAGTCCATCCTTTTGAAACTCTGATTTGCTGTGATATCTGTAAAGGCTTTACACTGATTAAACAGTGCTTATCATGATGTTCACTTGTATTTTCCAGTCACTCTGTTCAGTTGCCTAAAAATAAAATGAAATATTCTATAAGCTCTTCAGAGCAGAGACTGGCTTTTTGTACAAGTGTTTTACACAGCAGGGCCCACAAATCCAGGCAAGGGCTTGAAATACCACCTCAAGAGAGAAAGAAATAAAATGTTTCCAGGCATGAATTTTTTTTCATAGGATGGTAAGTACGGGGTGCCTTCAGGGATCATTTCTTCATAATGAAATGTCCATTAATGCTAAGAATATGCAATGATTTTTAATCAAGCTGACATGTCTACAATGCAAAGATCAAGATTTTTCTATCAATGGTATTTAGGGCACCAGTAGCATTTATGTGAGCTAGAATGGTCTGTGTGACAAAATGATTCTACTGGAAAGCTACAATTATTCTGTAAACTTCAAAATCCAGAATTCAAGATGAGAAGAGGCTGAGAATTTCTGCACTTGATTAGCTCAGGCTGAAAGCTGGAGTAAAAGCAGTTTGCCTTTTATGCTTTCTGTCAGCTACAACAATGCTAACCAAAGAAAGTGTCATCTCCCCAGAGTCTCCTTTCAGACAAATGTGCTATAGGACAATAATGAATTGTAAAAGAAATTCATGATTGAAAAAAGCAGTGTTTTGCATATAAATGTTTCTAATGGAGCTATAAGCATCAGTCTTGTGCTCTGTTACTTTGAAAAATACCATGTGAATCCTTGTAGCTTTTAGTAATTCAAGACATGAAAGGTGTTCTTTATTTTTATTTGTATTATGTTTCTTATAAAATATTAAATAATCCCTTGGCCAAAAGTACCATTAGCTCTTTGAGACTGTACAGAAATATTCGTGACTTCAAAAGCTTCAGTTGCTAATGGGTGACTTGGATAAACTGTGATCAGCAGAGAGCAATTCCTACTGATCTCCTAGACAGAAGTACTTACAGGTAGGTAGATTAAAATTTGTAAGAAAATCTATACTTCTCCAGTATTGCTGACCTGATGAAATTTTTGAGAACAAAGTTATACTTTAAAGCCCCAAATAAGTGACTTAGGTTTAAAAATTTTTTTCTCTTAATTTTTCTCTTTGGATCATCTCTCATTTTCTTTAGGGACTACACAGCACGGATTTCCATTTCATCTCTTTAGCCATGGGGAGTAAAGTCCCTGACTGACTGTCTTTCATTTTAAGCGAATTAAGATCCCTGTAATTTGCTGGAACTTTAGAAGAAAAAACTCCTAACTCCAACTATGTTAGGAGTTGCTAAAGTCTTTTAGAACACCATTGAATTAAAAGGACTTTTTTTCTGTATTGCGTGGGAAATTGATGACTGTTTTAGTTGTCCATCTTCATGCCACAGCCATCCCCAAACTCTGCCCACAGACTGTGTCATCAGGAAAATGAAACTGTGCTGAGATTCCACTGCCACATGTGACTGGAACAAATTTTGACACTTCTTGGAAATTTCAGAAGCACATATACAAGCTGAATTCTATGCATAGATTTTTTTGGACTAAGAAAATATTTTACTGTTTGTACAAGCTTTTCCAAATTTGGCTGTTGCAAAATGCTACTCTTAATACTTCTTTTTAGTAAAGCAGGAATAAATGGTAACCTGCACATGGCTGGTTTTGTTTGTTGTTGTTCCTCCTCCTTGCAGAGCACATGTCCGGGGAATGACTGTTGCAGGATGATCTGACTGTGGAAGAATCTGTGTTCCATTAAGACTTTGGTGGAAGAAACAATCCAGCCTATTTAGCAAATAGAAACTTTTTCCAATTGTCTTGTCAGTGTGTTCCAGTGATGTTGCCTGAATAAGTTATGATAAAATTAAGTGGGTTTGGGTCCTAATAAGTGCACGTAATGTAAATAGGTTGTTTTCTGTGTTTCTGGAAATTATTGACAGCAAGTAGTTTCATTTCTTCTTGGGTGTAACTGTAACCTGGTTGTGTTGTGCATAATAGATATTTTCCTCAGCTACAGTTTTTCACTGGAAATAAACATATAAAATTTAAGTCACGCTGGAGTCCCTGGCACTGATTGCAACAGGGAGGGGATGAGAAACTCAAATGAAAAGCCCTAATTGCTTTCTTTCTTATGTTTTTCTTTGCTATCAGGAAGTACTGTAGCGATGGCTGCATGTTTCTAACAGTTGTATGCAGTGATTCTCTTTTCCTGACACAGCTGGGCTCCAGTGGGGACTGCAAATATTTTTGCCTGAAGACAGAGCCAATTATGATGTGGCTTGTGCTGGTCAGTGCTTATTTTGCTAGTGTTTGGCAGCAAATAGTATCTGGGTACTGGCTACAAAAATCGTGTAGAATCCTTTGGGATGATGGTACTGATTTAGAAGTAAGAACACTCTGATTTCAAGGTTTAATGCAAGTATGAAACTGGAGGAAGTGCACCTGATGGGCAAGATGAGCAGCTGGTTCTGAGTTACCTAGATGTGCAGGCATTATTTGCTTTGCCATATGCCACTTGGTTATCACAGATCTGGATTCCAAAATAAAGTTTATTTTGACTAGGTTTTTGTCTCCTGGACTATTTTGATGATTTTTTAATATGAAATTTTAAATAAAGGAAATAATAAATTAATGTCTGACCTAAATCTGCCTTTTACTTTTGAAGTCAAATAGTCAGCCAATAAAAACTTGCAAAAAAGCTGGTGTTGCTCTCCAGCTTTCAGAACCAGAGGAATTTGCAAAAGGTTAAAGCCTGTAAATACTTGTAAAAGTGTTTGTTGGGCTGTATTTGTGGACTCTTAAGATTATGGTGTTCTTTAAAATCTCTGTGGAACTACTCTTTGTATGACAAATCTTTCATGTTTTTCTCAGAAACATTGTGAGAGAATAGCAAACACTCAAGAGAGGGGGAACAGAATATATGGGGAAATAAGACGTGTTCAGCTGGTAGTAGAGATTTTTTCTTTTTTTTCCTGAGTATTAGAAATTCACTTATAACTGTATGAAAATTTGCCAATATTTCACGTTCCTGATTTTTTGCCCATTAATAATCACCAATGTATTCTTCATTCTTTACCGCTTGGCACTGAAAAAGAAAAAAATATAGACAACCTTACAATAGTCCTTCTTGATTCTAATGTCTTCAGTGTATTGTTTTAGAATCAGCAATGCAAGGGTTTTCATGTGTCACATGACCAGAGAAATACTTTTGCTTAACACGTTATACCTTTTCTCACTTTAATTGTGACGTCTCATAGAACTGGCAGATTTATAATTACTGTTCAGTCTCGACAGAAAAGGAGAATTTACATGAGTTTGAGATTTCTAATCCCTATTTGAGATAGCATTCTGTGTAGCATGCTTTCTTTTCCTTAGTAAATCCTATTTGAAAGATTTGGCTGGTTTCAGAAATCAGTTCTGCTCCATTGTTAGCTTCAAAATTCTTTGATTTCCTTTGCTGTAAATCTGACTTCCAAAAAAATCTGTTGTTTTTCAGACAAATGCAAAATAATATCTTTTTTTTGTGCCTTTTGTACATGGAACTTCATTCATAATCTTACTCCTCGTTGTGAAAAATGGTGAAATTTGATTTTAATTAAGTTTTGGAGGAGTGAAATTTGCTTAATTTAGACTGCCTTTATGTTAAACTGTTGTTCTTCAAAAGTGCAGAAGAGGCTTAATGCACTGATTGTAAGATTGAGGGACTGGGAGATCTGGATTCTTTCCCTGATGTTACTTCGTGTTTTCTCTGCATGTCATGCTGAAATCTTGTTTCCTTCTGCCTTTAGAAATGCTTACAAGTTATCCCTGAAAATTTTTCTGATTTATAGATGATAGACAGTGCACACAATGTTTAGTTTTGGGCTTAGGCGTTTGAGTTGTGTGAGGCCTTGTGCTGTCCCCCTGTAGGAAAACTGTTGCCTTTATTTTTAACTGCCAGTACTTTCTGAAAATATAAAGACATTCTTTAGATGCCCAGGTGTTTTTCTGTTCATGATTGTGTTTTTCTACAGTTTAATTAGAGCTGAGTTTTTAAACTGGCATGGATTTATTGGTAGAAGTGACCTTTCTCTCCGATATCTTCAAGAGAACAAGGACAAAGAAACAGGTGTTCTGGAAGAAAGTTCAAAATAGAATAATTCAAAGTAGTTTTAAAGGCCAAGGGAAACATACCAGTTACACTTCTGGGAGTAGTCGTCAGCTTGGGTAGCTTTGTGCAACTACAGCATAACACTGTTGTGTGCACAGCATTGAATTAATCCTCTGCACTTTTTTTTCCATTTCAGTGGAAAGACATGAGCACTTCTGTGAGAACTGTATTTCAACTGTGTAAGTCTGAGTAAAAATAGTTGCTTTACAGAGGTCAGAGCAGTCTGCCCTGCTATGCCCAGAACACTTCTTGGATATATTTGAAGGCAAAGAAGAGCACAACACATTTGGCTGTGTCTTTAATCACTTCAGATGATGTTTAAACTCAGTGTGCTCAAACGTTCAACAGTTTTGTTTGGAATAGGTTTTATCCACACCTAATTGCTTGTAAGAGATGCAGTTGCTAATGTACAGCACAACTAAATGACTGCCAGCTCCTCACAGGGACTTGTGGCACCAGCAAGACGTGCTTAATTTATCACATGCACTTTATATGACTTTCATTTGAAAAGTGGTGGGGTTGGCCAAAGACTGACTGTATTTACTCCTTGATGTCGGGTGGATATTTATGTGTTGTTAACTGATGCTTGTGCTAAAGGCAACAAATAATCAGAGCTCAAAGAAAATAGGAAGAAACAACGTAGCGAGGGAAAGGGAGCATTAACATTACTTAAAACTAAAGCAGACATCTGATACAAATAAAAGTTGCAGTTAACAAATGTTGCTCCTGCCTTCTGCTTTGTTTGCTCAGATGAACTGTGATAGGAAGCGTAAAATATTATGGAAATCGGTACTTTTTTCAATCCTTAAAGACCATTAGAATTAGGAATACCAAGCTTTTGTGGAATGATAATAATAAATAATTATTTTGCCATTCCTGTGTCCTGCTTATATGTCTGCAGTAAACGTCTTACCATGTAGTTCTTTAGCCTTAATCCAAGGGAAGGTAAACTAACTTCATATATAACAGTCTGGATAAGCACTGAAAATGTTACATACTTAGAAATTCCATTACTTAAAAAATTTTAACTAATATTAGAGTTGCCCAATAACAGAGGACACACTGAAGGGTAAGTGAAACTCAAATTTCACATTAGATAGGATGAAGGGAAAATATACTGTAAAGGGTATACATTTATAATCTAGACATAGACTGGCAAAGCAGCACCATCCTATTGATACTAATGTGATGTTGATTGTGATTGTTTTGATGTAAAGTTGGGGATTTCCCACTGTAAACCTTCCTTTTTAGAAGAATCAACAAGTAAGATGGTATGATTTTGCAATTTCTTTTTTCAGAGTTGTGGCAGACTTGCACATTCTGTCTTAGTGTGTGTGAGAGACTGACTTATGCATACTTATATGGATGGGGCATATGCAATTAAATACATAACATAGGTTAAATTTTAGATTTTTTGTTTTGTTTGCTTGGGTTTTTATTTTAATTTTTTGTTTTAATCCAAAGACAGTTGTAAGTAGATCTTGTCAGTAGGTAAATGTATCTTCCAGATGTGTTGGTAGACTGTGGCTATCCTGTACAACAAAACATAAAAAAAGAAGTAAAAATCCACATTTGAAATTTGTGTTTTAACACCTTCTGAAGATAGGTGCCAACTTTTTTTTCCTGCAGGCCTGCAGTTGAAATAAACTGCATTGATAACTTCAGAGAAGTTAAAAAGTGTAGTAATTTCTGTCATTGCTGCATTACAAAGCAAGTACTGTCATATCAACTGCAATGAAGTAGTATCTCTCCTTTGTTTAAATCTTTTTGTTTAAATCTTCTTTTTGTTTAAATCTTCTTAGTGTTTATGCCCATGTCATGTACTACTGTACCCAGGAATAAAGAATTTTGCCTTTAACACTGCAAGGAAGACACATTTTAGAAGATAGTTACAGTTCTTTGTATATATGCAAAATTATTCAATCAGGTATGACTAAGCCTAAATAAGTGTCAGGTATTTCTGTATATGATATGGCTCAGAAGCTACTTCAGTGTAGGTTAAAAACAAACTAGAATGTGTAGTCTAGCTAAGGCTTGGGACTTTCATATTCCAAATGATGACTCAGTGATATTATGGTGTGCTGTGGAAATGGGCTCTGACACATGGTCATCCATCACTGTGAGTCTGTGATCCCATAATAAGAAGTACAGAGATGAATGTTTTATTACAGCAGGGTAGCTTTTACAATTACATATGTAATGAGAGAGGGAGCAGGGGGATTGCAAAGTCTCCATCTTTCTAGAATTAATATGGAACTCAAATGACCTAAAAATGAAGAACATTATGATCCTGGAAAAATTAGCTGGCTTAAGTTTCATTCTTCCCCCCATCATGGCTCGTTAATGAGGAAAATCCTTTCCATTGCTATTTTGTACAAAATGACATTCAACAAGAACAGAGAGTGCTCATATCTCCTAGATGACACTGAACCCTCCCAACAGCCATACAGAGTGATTTTATCTCTGCAATGAAATGTCTGTAGTTCACACTATGGTTCTTTCACTATGGTTTGTAGTAGTTCTATAGTTCTAAAGAAGCTCCTTTCAATAGTTGGTCCTTTGTGTTTTTCACCTTAGAAATTACTTATAAGATAGGAAGAACAGCTCTATGTCTGCCTGATTCTGCTTTCTCTCCTGCTCTTTTGCTTTCCAAAACATACAAGCGTGGTCTAGTATAGAAGGTGATTACTCCACAAGTCAATACTGTTTTCCTTAGTAATTTACAGTTATGAATGGTTTTTATTGTAATCTATTCATTCCCTCAAATTGACTAATACTGACCAGTAAAACCAGGTTTGGCGTGAATACTGGGGAAGAGTAAGTTAAGGAAATCTACCCATAGTGACCAGAGTAATTCTATTTTGTTGTTTGCTTCTAATTCAGCACCAGTTCTGGATATGATAGAGCCACTGATTTAACTGTGTAGACTTCAAAATCTGGTAATGGTCACTGAAAGCTACAAGATGGGAATTATATACCTGATTATGCTTGATTTAGTCGGTAACAGAATCATTAATTTTTTAAGGTGCAAAAAGACAACTAATAACCTGCTACACTTTCTACAGCTGTCTCCTGAAATGTTAAGAGTTCAAAAGGCCTGTAAGGTCAGGCAGTAGGGCAGTTTAAAAAAACCAGACAAATCCAGGAACAACTCATATTGAAGAAGGGTCATGGAAAGGAGGGAGAAGATGATTATCTCCGAGCATCACAGTTTATCAGGGACACAACACTAATGCAGCTAATCTGTATAAACCTATTATAGATAGCAGCTAAAAATGGGGAGAAAGGCATGCTCCTGAAACCTGGGAGCAAGGAGAAATCCACCTAGCTGTTGATTTGCTATGGATGGTACTTGCCAATGTGAGTACTTTGCAGTCAGTGTATACCTTAGCAGGTTATAGCTGATTTTATAGCTGACATTTGGGAGGTGGGCACAGTGGCAGTAATGCTCCTCATGTCTGTTGTGTGTCATTGTATTGTCACTGTGCCGTGTAATAGGAATATTTTTTAGGGAACAGCCCTAAATTCATTTAAATTAATGGGTATTTTGTTTACCTGCAACTGTGCACTCAGGCTGAGTCCTTCAGTGTCCCCTTTTGTAGAGCAATTAAACATTCTTGAGCTGTCTTTAAGCTTGTTGCTTTCCCCCACTGAACTGTTGTCAGGAGAAAATCAAACATAACATCTGTTTCTCATTGACAGAATTAATAAAATAGGATGCAGACAGGATACAGAGCAAGTGTAATTTCAGCACTGCTCTCATATATCATTCCTCTGCAGCAATGGAAGAGGCAAGTTCAACTTGATACCCTGCAGCAGCCCTCAACAAGAATTCCTTTAAGTAAAGCTGTCAATTTCGTCATTACATCCCAAGTTTCTCTCAGAAGTTCTAATGGAAGTATATGTAGCTTCTGTTGTCTGTTCTCTCACTTTAAGGAGAAGGAGAGAAAAAAGGGTCTGATGCCAGACTTGCTAGATTGATGTCAGAATTACCTGTTCCACTTCAGGGACTTGCATACTTGGTTGCCTGCCTGCTGTTAAACTTAACTGGGGACTTTAAAGGGCTGTTAAATTCTGTGGAGGTGCTTGCAGGGTTATACCATCATTTTTCTTCTGCTCACTGCTTTTCTCTATGATGATTGCTAAAACATTTAAGCCCCTAGTTTGAACCATCTGTTACATAGACTCAATATTAAATTGTGGAACTGACTGGGTGCTCAAATCAGCAGATAATCTTTTGAATGGACATAGCAGCGTGTTCAGACCAAGAAGGAAGGAGTGCAGTGTAGAGTTAGAGGCTTTTGAGAGTCTGTCTTTTAATTAAAAACCCCCCTCCCAAAAACCATAATATGCAGAGTTGAAAATTAAATCAGCTCACGGTAGTTAATGCCTTACCACTGAATCAGTTTTTTTGGCATCAGAACCAAACACTGTGAGAGATGGATATGAAGGAATTTCCACTTGGAAAGTAGAGAGTTTGAGATAAGTATTACAAAACTACTGTGGCTCTTTAGGGGAATAAGTCCATAAAAACTTTGGATTTACTGCTTTTTTATTAATGAAACTTAATTACTGTCTTGCTATAATAAAATATATTAAAATATTGCTTAAAATATATCTTGTTAACCTCTCAACAATCCTAGACATTTTTAGCAGTGAAATTAACATTTGTTTAGAGCAAATAAAATTTTCAAATTAGAAAGAGCTTATAGAGAGTTACAAGCTGTGCAGGATCGTTTTTCATCCATTTTTCTTTTTTACCACAGTCATTAGGCAAGTTGCCAGGCAGCACAATGGAAAAGACATTTTCTTTAATAGAGTATGTTTTTACAGGCACTGCTGGACACATACAGACATCTCCTGTATTTTTCTTCCTTGTGATGCTCTCTCCCTGCTTCTATTTTTAATGGGAAAGACTTTAGGTCGTTAATTAATTTTTTTCTAAGTTATCTACTAGCTATTTGGGGTTTGAGCCATGTCAGTTAGTAAGACAATTGCTCACACTGGCCAGAGTGTTTCTGGTTTTTTTTTTTTGGATTCGAGGTACCATGAGGATACTTGGTAGGGAGCAATGTTAACTAGGATGCTGCACAAAGAACATTCTGGAAGTAACACATGCAAGTAACTGTCCTGCATGTTTTATAGCAATGCAGGCATTTGCAGGACTGTAAGAATGCTTCTGCAGCTCAGGTAATCGCCTCTGTACCTCCTTTGACTTCCAGCATGAGTCTATGTGAAGAAATAAGTACTTTACTGCAGTAGTTCCTTACCTCTTTGTTTTACATTGATTTTCTATCATTGTAGGACCAGCCGTGTTTTCAAGAATATTTTTTTTTGGCTGAAATGTTGAGAGCTTTTTGCAGACAGCCAAGCTGCAGAGAAGGCTTTTTGCATTCTGTGTGGTTTAAAAGGCTGTAACACCATTTAACTCCTGTTACTGACCCATGGTACATGAGATTTCTAGAACCTTCAGTGTGATTTTATAGTATTTCTGATTTTATTGAAATCTAGTCTACATATTGTGTGGATTTGGTTGTGTCTGTTTTTCATTCTGCTACTGTAATTAAACTGTTAGAATATGAATAATCAAATCTGGAGTTGATTTAAAAAAAATCAGACTCTCAGCATTAGCAATTCACTCAGTAGTTGGAAGTACATTTATTTTCCTTTAAATATTTTTAAAGCCTAAGTTTAAGCTTTCCGATATAAAATTTGAGTTGTTTGGAATTAAGTTGGTAGTAAACACATAATTTGAGTTTAACCAGATTGCTTTTCATGAGTTTGAAAGGCATGACCTTGAAAACATCTTGTATTGTAGGTTTTCATCAGCACTAGTAAGCTATTTTGCAGAAAGCAACCTCTTCTCTTCCAAAGTCTATTGTGAAGTCAAAAGTCCTCTTTTCAGTGCTGTAAATCTTTTTTATTTTTACTATAGTTCAGTGAGTTACTTAGTAAAAATATTCCTCTTCTATTGCACAGGCAGCTGTCTTTTAATGTTTATTGTGCCTTTTAATTTAGACTCCAGTGCCAGTTTGTGTTAAGGTAGCCTTTTCAGGAGGATAAAATACAGAATACAAAAATGTGTGTTAGGTTTAAAAACTATAAAGTTTTTATAGTTTTTCTTTACCTTCCATTTCTATAAGTGAAATGCAAACATTTTGCATGATTGCTGCCATCTTCCAGAAAATCTCTGCCTTTTTTTTTTTT